>OX439142.1:1731398-2331398 GCA_949318255.1 Pollenia labialis
AAGCCGAAAAAAAGCTTAAAGCTAAATGAAATATCTAAAGCTAAACATGAAAATTTAAAGCTAAATTTAGCTCGAAAAAAGCTAATATGGTCACACTGAATATGATTGATAGTTGTGTGAAGTAGAACACAGAACATTAAAAGAATATTTTGCGCAGCCATTTACTAAATAAGGTCTTTAATTTTTTTTCTTTTTTTGCTTTTTCATCCATCTCTTCTTATTGTAGTATACAGTTAATGAAGATTTATTTATATAATTTTAATATTAATATTGAAATGTTGTTCATAATTAATTTTGATCCTGTTTATTGTAATAATTTGCTCCCCGCCACAAATTATTTGTTTAACTCTAATGTCTTTTGACCATGATATTGAGCTGTCATACAGTAGCAGATGTTATAAATAGCTGCGTTCGAGAACACAAAAGTTTTTACTATTTTTTACTGAACTTTACTGCATTTTACGAAATTGCGCTCGAAATTTTTACTAATATAAGAAATTCGTTACAACCCTTCGTTAGAAATTTTATTGCTTCTCATTCGATTGCCATAGCAGTAGACCATCGGGTAATTATTCAAAAATCGACGAGTTGAAGTCTATTGTGAGCGACTCTTTTTTGAATGTGTTTGCTTTTTCTGAAACCTAACATTTCAAATCGTTCTATTGAGATTACTAGGTTTAAATTTTGTAGAAATGATCTTTTGGTTTCAAGAGGAGGTGGTGTTGGCATTTATGTCTACAGGCATATTAAGTATAAAATAGTATTTCAACTTTCTCAATTAGGAGTTTGTGAATCTTTATTTATTGAACTTCAGTATCGCAATTGTTTTTGGAGTTTTATACCTACCTCATGTTGACTTTTTCGTTTGAAAATTTACATAATGAATTTTTCTTTTTTAGCATGGTATAATAAGTACAAGGTATAGTTGTTAGAAATTTTGTTCTCAATTTCAAAACCCATATATCGTCAAACAAAAGAAAATATGGAAAACAAAATATTAAAACAAGCGACAAAAATCAGATAAATTAATTTGACATTACATGGGTAAATAATGACAACTCTCCCTAATGAACATACCTGGTACTTATTATACTATGTGTTTCAGTAATTTAATTATTGTTGGTGACTTTAATTGTAACATGTTTGATCTTAATAAGTCAAATGCTATGCGTTCTTTATGTTTATGTTTGAGAGACCTTTTAGTATTAGGATTGCGAGGTGGTGGAATTTCCTACTCTAATAATGTTTTTCGTTTAAAACTCTTGCGTTTTTTTTACTGGAAGATTTTTTATGTGTAGGCATCAAGGCGAATTCAAACAGGTAAACTCATCTCGTCAGCCGTTCATCAGCAATTTCCACGGCGAAATAAAAAATATGGGCAAACGTCAAAATATGATTTTGTTTTGAGAAGAAGTTGAATGAAAAGTGTTAAAAATATTATTTTTATAATAAAAAAATTTCAAAACTGCGAATGATTGAAGTGAATTTATTAATTTCTCTTATAAAAAAGTGATAATTTTAATTTGCAATAAAAAAAATTTGACAAACAACCAGAAAATTTTATAAACAAAATACATGGGGCTTTTTGTAGTTGTAGAGATGAGTTTACCTGTTTGAATTCGCCTTGTGTAGGCATATAGAGCCCTACCCAACAAACACGGAGGTTTGATTTCAAATTGAAAATGATTTGAAATCAAACGTTTTCTCAAAAGACAAACGTTTGATAACGATTTGAAAATCTTTTGAAAATTATAGCGTTCTCAACAAAAAGGGGAAATTATTTTCAAATTGAAAAATGCCTTTATTTTCAACTTGCTTTCAAACGTAATTCTCAAATGTGGATTATAATACAATGTGGAATATAAATAAAACTATTTAATTTTTTTAATTTAAATTTATTATTTATTTAAATAAACTTTAAGATAAACATTCAGTACCATAGCTAAAAGATGAAACAGTGTTCTTTCCGTCCTATAATTCTTGGAAAGACATAATACTTGGCTCTCTTTTATTTTGAGGATTGTAGCACCGCGATCGTTCAACAAACTTTCTTAACTTTCCCGTTGTATTATTTTTTTTTCGTATTTTTAATCATTGTAATTTCTCACAAATAATTTTTATTTTTCACAAGAAATAAACTGTTCACTTTAAATTAAAATTTATTTTTAATAGTAAAACACATGTAACCACAAAGTACAAAAATTTAACTTCAATCGCCATCTTTAATGCTTACATTTATTTTTCGCTTTAGTATTGCCAAGTTTATTTTTGATTTGATTTTAACATTTGACATCAAATTGATAAAACATTTGATATCAAATGTTTATTTTCAAATCATTATCATTTTAAATTTAAATGTTAAATCAAACAATTGAAAAACGTTTGAGAATTGCGTTTGATGTCAAATGATAAAGTCATTTCATATCAAAGGTTTGACTTCGTGTTTGTTGGGTAATAGCAAAAATTATGTAACCAACAACATTAAAGATTTTTGTTTTTTGATGAAAATCGATAATTTTTGATAATTTGCATCATCTCTAAAAATCTCATATCTCTGGGAAGTACCGAAAGAAAAAAGAGCAAAAGCAATTTCAAACGAAACCCTAGACTTCAAGCAAAAATATTTAAAAAAAACACTTCTCCTGTAAAATTTTATTTTTGTTGGTCACATCATTTTTGTAATTAGGGCTCGATATATACATACGTGTGTGGGTATGCACAAAGATTTGTCGTTTGTGTTTTCTTTTGTACTTTTGTAGAGTTTTCATTTTTAAAAAAGTTTATTTATCAGAAATTGTGACATTTTTGTTGGATGGACAGATGTTAGATGTGAAAAATGTAATAGCCTTTTCACACTTGTCAACATCTACCATCATAGGGCTAAAAATCAACATCTTTACAAGATGTTCGTATCTATCAAAAAAATACGTTGAACGAAAGTAAAATTTAATGATGCCCTAAGATCAGAGTTCAAAATATTCACTCACTATTCACTCATGGTCAGGAATAAAAAATTTTATACACTGTTGTGTGCTCTTTTATTCGTGTTTAAAAACAGAAAAAAACCTTTGGTATATTTGTTCTTGTATAAAAGTAGTTTCAGTGTTCATTGTTTTTACAAAACACATGAGATAATAAGAGATTTTTTTTCCTTATATTTGTACATGTGAGAATTGTTTTTTAAACTTCTTTTGTTTGTTTTGCATTAACACACATACTTCCAAATATTCACTTGGTATTTACATTATAATCTCTGTTGTGTTTTGCTTTATTCGCGTTGTTGTATTTGTATAGTTTTTTGTTTTTACAAAAAACATGAGATAATAAAAGAGATTATTTATCATGAATGTTTGAATTTTTCAATTCATACATAAATATTTATGAAAACTAAAAAAAAACACATTTTTAACAATTAGTGTCGCGATTAGTGTTTTTTTTTACTTTTTTAAATTAAAACTACTGCACGTAAAAGAAACAAAAATAAATTATAATTTATTTTATATTTGTTTTATTAAAACTTTAAAAAAAACTTAACACAACACTTTTAAAATAAAATAATTCATTAAAAAAAGTTTAAATTAAATATTGAAATTTGGACATATGCATGTATGTAGGTACATTTAGATAAAAATTCAATTGTTCAAAATAAAGTTGCAAGTGTTTTTATTTTCTTTATGAACATTGTACATATAAAAGCACCATGAATAAACGACGCTTAAAAAAAAACAATTTTATCATGTACAAATCAAGGGTTCCAATACTATTTAACTGTTAAATTTTAACAAGAAAAAATGAAGCAAGAGATTTTTGTGTTTTTAAATGCGAATAAAGCAAAACACAACAGAGATTAAAAAATTATGAGCGCAACGATTAGCCTCTCATATTTTAGTATTTGGAATTTTTACTTCTCACTTACCACATACGCGCATATGTAGAAACTGGAAAATAAAAAACAACTGTATTCATGTGCTTAAAAATAAAAACAATTCTTAGCTAATCATTTTACAGTGCGAGAATAAAACAAAAAACTTTGCAAGCATTATTGATGTCAGTTTATCATGTATGTTAGATTTTTAGTATGCATACATGAATATTTTCGAACCCTGCCTAAGATACATAAGTTCTAGTAATGGAAGTGACTTAGAATATATACCAAAACAGATCCTTAAAATGTTCTAAAAAAACTTACAAAATAATATGGGTTTTGCTTATTGGTTTTTAGTTGAAATAATCTTATGTTGTTATCGTTCAATGCGAATTAAGCTTATGCGATTTCTTGCGAAATGTATCAATTGCACAAACAATGATTTGGGTGTATAAAATATATATTTTATATATATAATTGCTTGTTTTATCTTCGTTATACAATTCTATTAGTGAAATCATGCATCTTCAGCATGCATTTCAATATCTTCCTGTGGTATTAAATTTAATTTTTTCTTATAATGAAGATTTTTATGGTCTTTAAGATCCTGCGAATACTTAAATGATTCTGGACATTGGTCACAAAAATAGGTTTTTTCACCAACATGAGTTCGTAAATGTTTAACCAAATCGCCACTAGAAGCATAAGCACGATCACAAAATGTGCACCTATGAGGTTTTTCCCCAGTATGAGTAATTTTATGTTGCTTTAAGTGGCGTTTAAAAACAAAGCTGTAAATAATGTTTAAAAGATTTGTAAAATTTTAAAAATTTTGTATAATAAATTATAGATTTACGTCTTATTGCAGTCCTCACATTTGAAAGGTCTTTCTCCAGAATGTTTAAATTTGTGGGCTTTTAATGTGTCTTGTCTGGTAAAAGCTGATCCGCAAATATCACACACATGGGCTTTTAACTTGGTGTGGGAAGTCATATGTTTGGTTAAATGTATATCAAAAAAAAAATTCATAGGACATTCAGGACAATGAAATTTTTTCTCGCCATGTCTATGTAAATGTTTACGTAAAACATTAGACGTTTTAAATGATTTGCCACAGTGGGGACACAAAAATGGCGATTCACCGGTGTGAACGCGTACATGTTCCTTTAAGGCAGTAGAATTTTGAAAACCTAAAATCATTTACATCCAATCATTAATTTAATTTTATATTATATATTGGAAAATCCAAACTTACTTTTCTCACACATTTCACATTTATGTTTCTTATAGCCCATATGCTCGTTAACATGATGTTTTAAATGATTTTCCACGGGAAATGATTTGTCGCATATATGACATTTATAGGGCAAAACATCAGGATGCTTACAATTCATATGTTTTGTAACGGCAGCCATTGTTTTAAGATTTATATCACACACCTCGCATTTAAAATCTCTTTCTGAATGCATGACACTATGGGCAGCCAAACCACGCGATTTTTGAAATATCATGGGACAGTCTGGACAGGGATATGGACCATCAGCTAAACTTATTTCAATTCCAGTATGTTTGCCGCTAATGTGGGTTTTGAGCTTTCTATCGGTAGAAAAGCGATAATTACATGTATCGCATACAAACTGATTATTCGAGTCGTGAACTGACAAATGTTTGGTTAATAGATTCTTTTTTGCAAACTCCTTATTGCAATGCAAACAAGTTATATTGCACGGTTTTTTAGGAGGTACTTTTTGTCGGTACTTTCTTCTGTGTTTCGAAATATTTTTAGGACTCTTTGAAATTTTTTCAAAGAAATTGCTAAAAAAAATATATTATTAATAAGATTTCTCTATAACGTGCCTAATTCCCAATTTTTATTTTTGATAAATACACTAAAATTTATTGTTGAAGGAGATCTAGTTTCTATGCGCATTTCACTGGTTGCTTAGGCCAGGTCATCAGGAAACCATTTTCCAACGATTTTAGAAAAGCTAAAAATATAATACAAATAAAACTTTCAAGCGTATAAGAATTAATAAACAACACTCATAGTCGTCCTTGAAACAAAAATAAACAATGAGTTTATCTTTTCTTACATTCACCAACAATTAAAGCACAACCGCGAATAACGTTGTAAAAGCCACTTTTTGCAAATTATCGTTAACATTACTCTCTTACATTGTTTTAAGTTCATATCATCGAAAATTATGCACCTTAACCTTTTAAAAATGCAATACAGAGTCAGCCAATGAAAGAACGTTGTAAGTTACTAAAAAAATGATACAATATCGAGCCCTAACCGCGAAAATATTGAAGCGCCAAAAATCAAATTTTACAGGAGAGAGCTTTTTTATTTTATTTCATATACATTTTGTATGAAATTTGTCGCTTACAATAAAATTGCTCTTGCTATAAAATCGTAACGGTACCTTATGTGACCATGACATTTTAGGATATGATGCAAGTGTTGCCAATAAAGTCATTTATTAAAAAAAACGAAAACTGAAATTTATGTCGCTTACACTATTTTCGCGGTTAGGGCTCGATATAATGGTTTTGCAAATTAGAATAATGTTTTAAAAGCCGCTTGTGTAGTGGAAACACGTTTTAAATGACATCGCGATTATTTAAAATTCAAATTTCTTAATATTTTGCATACAAGTTTTCGTTAATATTAATATCAACAAAGTCGTGACTAAATGAATGTGACAGCTAATCTTTATGTAAAATTTTCCGCTGAATCCTAATATGAAATCAGAATTGTATAATGTTGTAAGTGACAAAATAATTATTTTTCAGGATAATAAGTAATCCTGCCTTTTAGAAACGTTTTTTTGCTCTCCTGAAAAAGAATTATTTTGTCACTTACAACGTTATTCGCGGCTGTGCTTCATTTGTTTGGCTTTTTCCGACTCGAATTGTAGTTTTAAGTGGGTTAAAGAAAAAACAAAAATTAAAAAACAAATTTCTTCATTTTATTGTTTTCGTAAGAAAAAAAAACAATTTGCCATTTCATTTTTTTTTTGGGCGGAGACATGCAAATTTATTATCAAAGTATTAACTGTGTATATTTAATTTAATTTATTTATGTAATTCAGTAATATCAAGCTATAACGATCAAAACAAAAGTATTACATAGCACAAAACCTTACTGCATATTTCCAACATGCGAAGGAATCGTTTCTTTCGTACAACTTTTTTAACATTTAAAACAAAATCAAAGTTTTTAGAATGATGAGCCGTGAATAAAGCACCGAAAAAGTGTTCGGAAGTGCAATAATCCACTCCCATAGTCCTCGCAGACCAAAGAATCACCGTCTACATGAGAAGCCACGTTTAAAACGTGAGCCACAAGAAAATATCTGCCAAGTACTGCCAGTACTCTTAAGCATTAACGTAGCTTTTCCTGATTTTAAATGTAGGTATGGTAAAGATCACTTAAGTCTTCAATCTGTATACACACTTCTAAGTTTAAGGTTTTAAAATATAGAAACGATATTTTATACTGCATCAATTGAGATTATGACAGCTTGCACTTACTTGATGCTATTTTCCAGATGTACAGAATTCTATATTGTGCAATGCCCAATTATTGATTGATATTGTGCTCTAATAACCAAGCTATTTGTACTAAATTTTGAAACTTTATCTATTGCTTTTCTCCAGATAGGTACAAAAAAATCTTTTTTTGTTACATGCCCACTTTTACTATTCCACACACTTTTTGTAGATGTGCATTGATATTCAATAAACTTTTAACCAATTTGTCAACTGTTGTTGTTTCCGTTCTCTAGATGCACGAAAACCATATTGTCTTTGTATCCAATCCAATAACACCTACTTTTTGACGGATTTTGTGTAATGACAATGTGTACTAAATTTAACAAAATTTTCTCCTACCGTTGCATATTTTGTACATAAATTAATTGTGTACGTTTACATAAAATTTCAAAAGACATACCCCAGAACCTTCGCAGAGGTGCACGGAAAAAGTGGATCAAATTTCGTCGTGATCGGTTAAGCGGCTAGGCCGCGCAAAACCTACCAACACAGAAATATTATTTTTTATATATGTATGTATATCGTGGAAGCAGCGGAATATCTTTCAAGACAACAAAATATATGCCTAATGGTCAATTTAAATTTAATGAGTAGATCTTTCAAAGAATAAAAAAAATGTTTCTGAACTTACCTATCGCTATCATCTATATCATCATTAGGCCAATATTCCTCTGAACTGCAATTGTCCTCGAATCGACATTGACTTTGGATGTCCGTTTCAAGTTTAAAAGCTTCTTTTTGATTATCTCCATCATTAGTTTGGTTGCTATTAACATGATAACGTATACCATAAGATTTCTCATCTTGAGGTTCTTTTTTATAATTATCCATTAAAACACCAGTTTCTTTTAAAATATCCATCTGATTTACATCCGCTGACACTGCTATCTGGGTTCCGTCAATTTCCAACTCCTGTTGAGTTAATAAATTGTTTAATTTCTTATTACTTCTTAAACACAATTGCACGAATTCATAAGACGTTTGCAATTTGCCCAAGCAGTCCAGACATATTTCCACCGGCAAAGCAGTATCATTCATTTCCAAATCGAAATTGGGTACAGTTCGATTAAGCATATCCTCAACTTGTAGATCGTCTGTCACAAACTCAAGCAATTTTTTCATATCAAAAGATTTCTTTAAACAGGTACGACATATACGTCCAAACAGAATAGTAGTCATAATTTTTCAAGATTTGATGCGTGCAGCTTGTAAACAAAACCCCAAGTGAAGGATTTTTCAATATACAGCTGTGGGCACGGTATTATCGACATATGTATATGTAAAGGGTATTCAAAAACATATCGCACTTGTTAACAAGATGGCATTAACTAAAAATTTAAACATTTTCAGAAGCAGCAAAACAATTTTTAATTTAATATTATAGGCATAAGAAAAAGAATGCCCTAGGAATTTTACTTCCTTCTGGAACAGTGAAAATTTCTTAACACTAAACTTGAGTCCGACTGTAGATATACGTTTCAATACTTCTTCCAAGTTTTTCTGGTGTTCATAAAATGTTCTTCCCACGACAATTATGTCATCAAGGTACACCAAACATGTCTTTCGGTGAAGACCTTTCAACACCATATCCATCAAACGCTCGAATGTAGCTGGAGCATTACAGAGCCTAAATGCCATTACATTAAACTGCCATAAGCTATCACTTGCACTAAAAGCAGTTTTCTCTTTATCCTTGCCTTCAACTTCTACTTGCCCATAGCCGCTCTGCATATCTAATGTGGAAAACAATTTTGTTCCGGCTAACGTGTCCAGGGTGTCATCAATCCTAGGCAATTGATACTTATCCTTTTTGGTGACGTCATTAAATTTCCTGTAGTATACGCAGAACCTAGTACTTCCATCTTTCTTCTTTAACAAACCCACCATCTTCTCCTCCATTTTTCTAGAAGTACCCATGCTTCTGGAATTTTCATCCATTTTTGCCATCATATCAGCAAACAGTGTGTTGAAATCCATATTGCTAGCAACTGCACAAGTACATACCTCTTTTCATCTATTAGTGTCTTCTGCAGCTCTGCTTTATTACCTTCAGTTGGCAGATCCAACTTGCCCAATTTTTTCTTGAGGTGTTCCACTTAAGTTCTTCAAATTTCATTTCATTTCATTTTTTTCACTTTTACACTATTTTTTATTTAAATAAAACAAATAAAACACAACACTTTAAAACTGTTTACAATTTACACAACTTTATTTTGAACTTAGTCACTTCAATAAATGCAATTTATTATTGCGACTTCTATTAATGACCTGCACACTTAAACGTTTAAAGAAAAACTCATTTGGCAACGTCATTTCCCAAGTATTTATTCTCAATTACTTTTATCAAGAAAGCTCCAGAATGTTTCCGGTATGTTCGAGCTTTTACTATTTGATGTTAACGAATAATACATTAGCTTTCTTATGAATTTTAAATTCAACGTCTATAGCACCATCTATGGTAACATAGTCGCATCACATATAATATAGCTAAACGGACTATTTAACATTAAATTACTTTTATACCAGAGCATTCTGCACATTCTGTATAACAATTTTTTAATAAAATTACTTAAAAATACAAGACAACTAATAAATACGAGATAACTAATAAATACAACTAATTCTTAACTAATAATTACAAAGTATTCTTAACTAAAGTTACTTTCGTAACAATATGTTTTGTGCAAGAACTTGCACTGATTTTTTTTTTCTTGCTAATGGCTAGTGCGCGGTGCAAGTTAGTGCGAAATTATATTCTATATGCATAGTTGTTATCTTTCAAAAAAAAAAACTTTGCATTTTCGCATTCTTGCAAGATTAAAAATGGTGACGTGAATTACTCTACTGCATTTTATTTTTTGAAAATTTTGAACTTTGATCAAATCCTTAAGGATGTGATTTACAAAATGAAATTGTAAATATGGATCCAGATATGGAAACAACCTTAAGTCTCCATCGTGAACTAATCGATACTTTTACAGTATATCGGGAGATGTATAAGCATACGGAATATTTAGCGATACTGCTCCTTAAAATGTTCTTAAACAAATTACAATACATATGGTTTTACAGGTTTTGTTCCTTCCGTAACGGATCAATCGCATAAACAAAGGTTTAGGTGTACAAAATAATACCAATAATTTCTAAATTTTTCAACATCATACAATTCTTTTAGTGTAATCATACATCTTCAGCAGACATTTTAATACCATCTTGTGGCATTTTTACAGTGTTATCCTCTTTTGGTATTAAATCTAATTTATTCTTATAGTGAAGATTTTTATGGTCTTTAAGGTCTTGCAAATACTTAAATGATTCTGGACACTGATCACAAATATAGGTTTTTTCCCCCACATGAGTTCGTAAATGTTTAACCAAATCGCCACTAGCAGCATAAGCACGATCACAAAATGAGCACATATGAGGTTTTTTTCCAGTATGTGTAATTTTATGTTGCTTTAAGTGGCGTTTAAAAACAAAGCTGTAAAGAATGTTAAAAAGATTTGAAAAATTTCGCAAATTTGGTTAATAATTATCAATTTACGTCTTATTGCAATCCTCACATTTGAAAGGCCTTTCTCCAGAATGTTTAAATTTGTGGGCTTTTAATGTGTCTTGTCTGGTAAAAGCTGAACCACAAATATCACACACATGAGCTTTTAGCTTGGTGTGAGAAGTCATATGTTTGGTTAAATTTACCTTGACATAAAACTTCATAGGACATTCAGGACAATTGAATTTTTTCTCGCCATGGATTTGTAAATGCTTACGAAAGACATTAGCCGTTTTAAATATTTTGCCACAGTGGGGACACAGAAATGGCGATTCGCCGGTGTGAACGCGTACATGTTCCTTCAGGGCAGTAACATTTTGAAAACCTAAAATTATTTACATACATACATATATGTACATTGTACGTACATATGTACATACATATGCATAAACAATTCATTAATTTCATTTTATATTATATTGGAATATCGAAACTTACTTTTCGCACACATTTCACATTTATGTTTTTTATGGCCTGTATGTTCGTTAACATGATCTTTTAAATGATTTTCCACTGGAAATGATTTGTCGCATATATGACATTTATAGGGCAAAACATCAGGATGTTTACAATTCATATGTCTTGTAACGGCAGCCATTGTTTTAAGATTTATTTTACACACCACGCATTTAAAATCTCTTTCTAAATGCATGACACGATGGGCAGCCAAAGCACGCGATTTTTGAAATATCATCGGACAGTCAGGACAGGGATATGGACCACCATCCAAATTTATTGCCACTTCAGTATGTTTGCCGCTTATGTGGGTTTTAAGTTTTCTTTCGCTAGAAAAGCGATAATTGCAAGTATCGCATACAAACTTATTATCCGAGTCGTGAAATGACAAATGTTTGGTTAATAGATTCTTCTTGTCAAATACTTTATTGCAATGCAAACAGGTTTTATTGCTCGTTTTTTTAAGAGGTGCTTTTTGGCAGTATTTCCTGGGTTTCGAAATATTTATGGAACTCTTTGAAAGTTTTTCAGAAAAATTGCTAAAAAAAAAATTAGCTGTGTATATTTCATTTCATTTACATATTTGTATGATTCAGTAATATTAAGCTAAAACGGCCAAAACAAAAAAAATATATTATATTATATGTACATAAGTTTCTAATGTTTATTACTTATGGATATTTGTTGTCGTGAGTCTGAGATTATCTAATACTAAATATCTTTGGGAATCAAGAAATTTGCAGTTAAACTGCATCGATTCGTTAGTGCATATTTTGCTTTGAATGAATATTTTTGAATATATTGCTGTTATTGCATATTTTTGGTGCATATTTTAAAATAGACTGGTTTTAATTGCTAAATTTTGCCATTCACCATGTTGCAGAAGAGATAAGAGACGACTTCGAAGATATTTATTTATTGATTTCTTATGGGAAAAAATTTTGTAAAGCACCTTCGCGTATTGCCGCATATATAGAGAAGTATCCCTATTAACGCCTTCATCAGCAGCCTATAAGAACCATGCGGGGAACGTGGTTGAAAGCAGTTAGGTTATATGTTAACAACTTTTACCAAGTCAAAGATGTAGTGAAAGGATTCAACAATGGTGATGCAGTATCAATTGAAAAATTTTTAATTTAAGTTAATTTATATTGCCCAAGAATAATAGAGAATCATTCTTGATATTGCCTATATAAGATCTATGCTGCGGACGTTTACTTTAGTGAACAAATTCGTATCACTTGATAAAGTTTAAACAAAAATTAAGGATTTTAAACAATAAAACAAACTGTTTGCATTTTTAATTAAATTTTTTCCGAAAACAGTGTATTGAAAATGAATAAACCACAAAGGAAATATCAGCATTTAACCAAGCACCTATCGCTTCCGTTTTATTTACTTTTCAAAAACATTAATTAAGTATTAAAAAAATTTATGTTCTTAATTTATTTTATATGTAGGTTCAAATATCTGTCTATTGTTTTACATTTTTTTCTTTATATTTTTGTGTTTTACTTTCTTTTAACTTCTACTTTTGTGATTATTGTGCCTAACTTACGTTGATTGGACTGAATTTTAACGTTTTTTTTTTATATTTCTTGAAATTTTCATTTTTTTTTATCCTTAATAAAAAATGTTGTTGTTTTTTGTTTGGCTTAAGGTCATATATTAAAATTATAAATAAAAAATCCACAAATTTTTGTATTTTTAATTTTGTTTTTTATTTTTAATCCGATATTTCGACCATACATCGATGGTCATCTTCAGGGGCTACAAAATACACAAATAGTTAACATTTAAATTTTATAACGTAACACTAATCAATACATACATTTAAAACACTGTCAAATTTAAACTACAAAAAAGTTGACACGTCCTCACTGTTCGTCAAATTTTCATCAACTGATATTTTTCCTTGTCTTATTTTTGTTTTCTATGTCGGTGTTTGTTTATTGTGTATTTGTATATATGCGAAATCTTATCGGTGTCTGTCTTGTAATTGAGACGTAAGTTTGTTGGTGTGTTTACTATATGTAACATTTCCAGTGTGTATCTCTTGGCATAGTTACTCTCTTCTTGTAAGATGCTCACATTATTAAAATTTGGTTTGTGTCCTGTTATTGTACAGTGGGCCGCAAGGGCAGTTTTTTGTTCAATTGGTTTTGTTACAGCTCTGTGATCAGATTTGTGCCCTGATAATCTTGTCTTGAGTGTTGATTTTGTAGTCCCTACATATACTTTTGGGCATATGTTGGACCCGTCCCCCTCACAGCTTATTTTGTAAATCAAGTTTGATTTATCTTCCTTTTCAAGTTTCGTCTTTAGTTTGCTGAATAATTGGTACACAGAGTTATTGGTCTTAAGGGCTATTTCGTATTTTTCCTTGTTGTATATGTTAGAGTTCTTAAGCCTTTCGGAGAATCCGGGAATGTACGTTACTGATTTGTATATTTTAACTAATTTTTCTTCTTCTTTGCTACCGAGTTTTTTTGATTTTGCATGTTTGATTAAATCTTTAATAGTTTTTATAGGAAATTCATTTTTCTTTAGCGTGTCTATTATTCTTTTAAAATTATCCTTGTGGAAAGAGTCATCACTAAAATTTGTGGCAGTGTTAATAATTATTCGCCTAGGATGTTTAGAGTAGAAGTTTATGAGTCTTCCAGACGATGTTGGTTTTTGATACCAGTCTGTCCTAAGTAGGTTGTTTTGTCTAAGAACCACACAGTCTAAGTACGGTATTCTATTTCCATTTTCCTCTTCTTTCGTAAAACAAATCTGTCTATTAAATGAGTTTAAAATTCTTAAAACATCATTCACATCTTTCCTTTTGATAACACAAAACAAGTCATCCACGTATTTGGTGAGAATTTTTGGTTTTTCTCCCATCAGATCTACTGAAAAGTCTAGAAGCTTTTCCATTATAATATCTCTGGATAATATCTCTGGATATTATAATGGAAAAGCTTCTAGACTTTCTACTTCTACTCTAAACATCCTAGGCGAATAATTATTAACACTGCCACACATTTTATAAGACGAGTTTTAGAGATTAGTGATGACTCTTTCCACAAGGATAATTTTAAAAGAATAATAGACACGCTAAAGAAAAATGAATTTCCTATAAAAACTATTAACCCATATCGTCCCAATGTTCGATTTTTCGAACAGTAAATTTTTCGTGTTTTTGAATTTTTTTTACACTTTTTAGGAAAGACAAAGAACAAATTTTTTTAAACAATTAAATATTGTAAGTGGTTCGCTACAAATATAAAAATAATTGTTCTTACCCACTTTGCTACTTCCTTTTATAACAAGGGGAAAGAAAAAATATTAATTTTAGCATGATTTTAAAAACTGAAAATTTTGTAAAAATTATAAAAAAATAAAAAAAGTGAAAATGTAGTTCTATTGAAAAACGATTAAGCTTTCAACAACAGCAAAAAAATTTCCGTGTTTTTCAATTGTGTTTTTGTTATTTGACTTTAAAAAGCAGTGTTCGATTTGTCGAACACTGGGCACTATAAATCACTTTGGGTTTTTTCTTTGAGAGGCTAACTGAATCATCGGATGTTACCATAATATATATTTTTCACGCATTTGAATTAACGGATATAAATTTATTTTGTTTTTGCTGATTAATAAAATGTTTATGCACAATCAGCGTTATGTGAGAAATGTTTTTCGTCCGATTCGAGGAAGTTAGGGTACGCTTAATCGACGTACTGAAACCACAATTGCCAACATCATTCGCAAATTTGAGTCCAGTATGCATGATACTCGACCCTTTAGACAACATCCAGCACGTAGTAAAGTGAATATAGCAGCTGTAGCTAAAAGTGCAGTCACTGGCCCATTTTTCTTCAAAATTAAGGAAAACCAGAACAATACCGTCAATGGTAACCTCGCACCTTGTTGTTTTACATTGCATTGCATTGTGATGGAACTATGTTACGGAAAGGTGGAAAGAGAGAGTAGTGCTTGTGAATATTCGACTTGAACTTATTGAAAGTAAAAGGGTTATTCCACATACGAACAGTCCGGCCAACAAAACGAATTTCTTGTAATGCGTTGTACGATTTACCGGTCAATCGACCACAAAAGGATGGCCTCTTGAGGAAAAACGTGAATTACGAACAAGCGTACGGGTATCGGTGTCGGCCAAGCGTATCATTCATGTTCTGCCTAATAGCACCAACATCGGATACGCTTCGCCCATAATCAAGTGAATACTAATGGCATAGGCTTGTAAAAGAGTAGATAGGGTTGAAAGTTTGACATATGTAGGAGGTCATTTAGAAAAATAATAAATACAGTAAGAGAAAGAACGGAGCCTTGCGGCACCCCTGAATGAATTTTGAACTCGTTTGACGAAAACCTACTATAACAAATCGTGTAGTGCGATCTCTGTGAAAACTCGATATAAAACGAGACAAATTATCACCGACACCAAATGCAATAAGTTTCTTGTCAAAACGTGCACAATGCCAGACTCTGTCAAACGCGTTGGAAATATCTAAAGAAATTACAAACCTTACTTTCGCCAAAATGGTAAATGGACCGGCACCATTTTTTTGATAACAGGGTCAGTAGGTCTCCAGTAGAGCGACCTGAAAATCAAGCGCATGGTCTCTGTGAGCTCTGGTTTCAATAACACGGCGCTACGAGCCATACAGCGCGTGAAACAATGACCTTATTCAGGAATCATTTTGGTGAGCACTTAATATCTCGTTTTGCTCGATCATTCGATATCACACCTTTGGACTATTTTCTCTGGCGATATGCAATGTATTGGGTCTTCAGGAATAACATGCCCAACATTTGCCTGATATCATTTCCAAACAGTAAATGCCATAAATTGTTCTTTTAACCGATAATAAAAATTTTAGGTTCACTTTTAAATTTATGTGCTTTATTTTACATTATAATTCAAACCTACCGATGAATCACCCTTATTATTCACTCCCAGCCCGGTCCTGTGCTGGCCGGATAATCGAGGATCAACTGTATATTTTTTATTTAAATAAATGCCTTCTTCCATTTTACCATATTTAAATAAAATGAATTAGTTTAAGTTCATAAAAAACATAGGTTTTCCATATTTACAATCTATAGGAGCAATAAAACAAAAATGCTAAATAGCGCCCAACGTTCGATTTATCGAACACCATTTTTCTCAGAAACAAAAAATCCAAAAAAAATTTTGACTTCAGATTCGTGTTTTCTAGTCTCAAATTATCTATCAACCACAAAGTTTTTTAAAATTACTCGAAAAAAAAAATCGCTGGGACGATATGGGTTAAAGATTTAATCAAACATGCAAAATCAAAAAAACTCGGTAGCAAAGAAGAAGAAAAATTAGTTAAAATATACAAATCAGTAACGTACATTCCCGGATTCTCCGAAAGGCTTAAGAACTCTAACATATACAACAAGGAAAAATACGAAATAGCCCTTAAGACCAATAACTCTGTGTACCAATTATTCAGCAAACTAAAGACGAAACTTGAAAAGTAAGATAAATCAAACTTGATTTACAAAATAAGCTGTGAGGGGGACGGGTCCAACATATGCCCAAAAGTATATGTAGGGACTACAAAATCAACACTCAAGACAAGATTATCAGGGCACAAATCTGATCACAGAGCTGTAACAAAACCAATTGAACAAAAAACTGCCCTTGCGGCCCACTGTACAATAACAGGACACAAACCAAATTTTAATAATGTGAGCATCTTACAAGAAGAGAGTAACTATGCCAAGAGATACACACTGGAAATGTTACATATAGTAAACACACCAACAAACTTACGTCTCAATTACAAGACAGACACCGATAAGATTTCGCATATATACAAATACACAATAAACAAACACCGACATAGAAAACAAAAATAAGACAAGGAAAAATATCAGTTGATGAAAATTTGACGAACAGTGAGGACGTGTCAACTTTTTTGTAGTTTAAATTTGACAGTGTTTTAAATGTATGTATTGATTAGTGTTACGTTATAAAATTTAAATGTTAACTATTTGTGTATTTTGTAGCCCCTGAAGATGACCATCGATGTATGGTCGAAATATCGGATTAAAAATAAAAAACAAAATTAAAAATACAAAAATTTGTGGATTTTTTATTTATAATTTTAATATATGACCTTAAGCCAAACAAAAAACAACAACAAAGATAATCGACACAGGTCAACAATAAATATTGAACTTAATAAAAAATTTTAAGTGCATTCTTTTTCAATTTTTAGCGTATATATTTCTATTTTTAGTGCATTTATTATGCGAATAAAACGCGATTTTAATTGCATAAAAGTCCGGGCCCTACTTATTATTATTATACATATGTATGTATGTAATATAAATACATATAATCAGGTATGTTCTAGGTTTCGACTCGAATTGAAAACGAAAAATTTTTGAATCCGCATTATTCATAAATTTTTGTTCTCAAATTCGCCTATTTTTGTGTGTTCGAAGTTTTTGTTGGAAAACAACTTTAGTTAAACTGATCTTTAGCATCATGAAAGCAAAATCTAATATTTATTAAAAATCGTGAAAGCTTCTATCGCGAACATGGTTAAAATTCGCAAAAATTGCAAACTTTTAAACAAACATTGTCGGTTAATAAAAAAACAAAACAAAAAAAAAATTGCATACAAAGCGAAAATTTGCGAACATTTTTAATATGCGATCTTGTATGGTTAAGGATTTGAGAACTTTAGGATAAGTTATAAAAGGAATAAGGTAGTAATTAGGAGAGCGAAAAGGGACTCGTGGATCAAATTAAGCGAGCTAGTGAAACCTGTAAATTATATGTCCACGTTCAGAAGGACCCAATTTCCGGAACTTATTCAGAGACCAGACGACTCGTGAACAGAATCTAGATCTGAATCTCTCTATTTGCTTATGGAAACTCACTTTCCATAGTGTATAGATTTTGGGTCGGGGGGACAGATGAAGTGTGATAAGACCTTCTCTGAGACGAGTGCCGAAGTGTAAGGTAAGGGAAGCAGTAGAGGAAATTATTACTATGGATAAGGTAACTTGGGAGGTATCTTTCCGGGCATGTTACAGAATATCCTGGGGTCTTCACTTCTCTTGCTGGTTTACCTTTTTAGTATATGTATGCTAAAAAGATGACATAGTTATATTGGTATCGGGCAAGTTTCTGACGCTGGGCAAACTGTCTGCATGGGCGACTGATAAGGGTTTTGGAGTCAATCCGAAGAAGACGGGGTTCGTTCTTTTTACTAGGAGGAATAAGCTGGAGAATTTAAGGCTGCCAATACTAGGAGTAGAGCTTAGGCTATCTAATAGTGCTAAGTATCTGGAAATTTTTCTGGACAGTAAGCTGTCCTGGATGAGGAATACTCAGTAGACTTAAGAGGGGCTTTCAATGCCTACTATGCTTGCAGATCATCAATAGGTAGGGTCTCAGGACGTCAGCAGTTGGATGGCTATATGTATACAATGGAGGTTAGAACCATTCTTACGTATGGAAGCAGTGAGGCTGGCAAGTCGGAGAAAACCTTTTGTCAAAGGTGTGCTTCGATCAGCATGACAGGGGCCAAGTTATTCTCAAGGGTTCTGGATGTTATTCTACATCTTATGCCTATTGAGCAGTATGTAATAGAAATGGAAGGCAAAAGTATTCTTAGACTGAGTTAGAACTGTTACGAAATGTTACCTAGGGTCACTCGCGGATCTAGGGTGAGATTAACAATGTTGGTTGTCGCCTTGGCTCAACCAGCTTCACGGATTGTGGGCACTTGAGTCGACTTTGGGCATTTGTCAAGGTTGTTATAACTGTTTAGGGAGAGCTGGTCAGGTCAGAGCAGATTATATGAGGAATTTTCTATTTCCTCTGATGGCACAGGTGCGGGAGTCTACATTTGGAATTTAGGCATAAGGTCATATAGGCTTTCTGACAACTGTAGTGTTTTTAAGGAAGTGGTTCAGGTTCAGCCAGTTATTAAGGCATTAATGGCTTTTTTGTGAACTCCTTGTGGTTGTAGAGGAGCTCTAAAGGAAATTTTAGGAGAGTATGTGGTGAGGTTGTGCTGGATACCGGGACACTGCAACATCACCGGCAATGAAATGGCGACCCTGACTGTGTGGAGACAGTCAGGCCTCCAATACGCTTTTATTTTGGTAATATTAGGGAATACGTTGTAAGCGGGAATTATCGGGCCTGAGGGAACACAACTAACTTAGGCAAATTAGGCGATATCTCGGCGTGTGGGCTCCAGAATCTGACGGGATTCGTAATAGCAATTGGCTGTATAATTGGCGATTGGGGACTAGGTATATGTAGGGCTGTACTGTTTAGTAACGTTATTTTTCTTTTGGATCGATACTGTCTTCCCTTTCCTTTTCCATTCCGTTTCATTCACCCTTTTTTCTTCGTTCTTTTCTTCTCAGTACTCTATCACTAACTAAGGCGTCACAATGGCCCATATTGTTCTCTGGGTGAGGGTGTGAAGTTGACTTTCCACCAGTAACCTAAATCCATCAGCGTATCCTTAGATATATCTTGAATTAATAAAATAAGTGTGCGAAGATAGTATTGTGTAAGTGTATTTTGTCCCTTATTACTATACTTTCCAATACTGAACCAAACTAAATTAACTGCAAGAAACATATTGGCTGATCCTTCAAATAATAACAATTTAGTAGACTTTATTCAAAATTTCGTTGAAAGTTTTACCCCAGCAAACTTCAAAAATTATTATTTGAACAGGTCAAAAAACTACCATCAGCATCTGCAGATCTATTATAAAGAATTATTAATTATAAGTTGTAAATAAAAAACATTTAACATGAACATTGGAGTTCATTGGAGTTGAAGGTTTGGAAATATTGAATTTAATTTGCAAAAAAGCGTTCAATTTGATTTGCAAAAGGTTCAGATTGTACTGTAAAAGCTGTATATAATGCGAGTGGT
The DNA here is from genome assembly GCA_949318255.1 of Pollenia labialis. Taxonomy (NCBI): domain Eukaryota; kingdom Metazoa; phylum Arthropoda; class Insecta; order Diptera; family Polleniidae; genus Pollenia; species Pollenia labialis. The sequence continues at coordinate 1,751,787 of OX439142.1, forward strand.
TTAAATCTCCACTAAATTTCAAACCAAGATAAAGATTAACAAAATGAAACATAACGTCTTACCGTCTGACGGAATATAAAAAACGAACTATGTACAGTATTAGTTTTATAATAATGTCGTGGAAGTAGCTAAATAAAGTTCAAGACAATAAAATGTATGTGGCATCATTAAGGAGAGATACATAAATTGCATCTAATGCGTAATGGTTAATAAAGATTTAAGTTATAATTTCAAGGAATAACAAAAATAGTTTCTAAACTTACCTATCACTATCCTCTTTATCATTAGGCCAATATTCTTCTGAACTGTTATTATCCTTAAATCGATCTTGACTTTGGTTGTCAATTTCAATTTTGACAGCTTCTATTTGCATATCGGCGTCATTGGTTTGGTTGCCATTATCATGATAATGTGTACCACAATAGTTCTCATCTAGAGGTTCTTTCTTAAAATTATCCATTAAAATATCAGTCTCTTTTAAAATATCCATCTGATTTATATCCGCAGAGACTGCTACCTTCGTTCCGTCAATTTCCAACTCCTGTTGAGTTAATATTTTTTTCAATTTCTTGTTGCTTCTTAAACACAATTGCACGAATGCATAAGATGTTTGCAATTTGCCCAAGCAGTCCAGACATATTTCCACCGGCAAAGCAGTATCATTAATTTCCAAATCAAAATTGGGTACAGAACGATTAAGCATATCATCAATTTGTAGATCGTCGGTTACAAAGTCACGCAATTTTTTCATATCGGAAGATTTCATTAAACAGGTACGACATATACGGCCAAATAGAATAGTAGTCATTTCTTTTATTATTGAGCAAATAAAATTAATAAAATTGTTAAGATTTGATTGGTACAAATTGTAAACAAAGCATAAGTGCTGGTTCACACTCTTCAAGTTGTTTTTAATAAACAGCTGAAGACACGGTATTATCGGCATTTCTCATTTGTACTGACATACAAATTTTTATCGTGACAAAACATACAAGCATAACAGTGCTGCCAACTTTTTAATTAATTAAATATTTTCAAATACTTGGATAGATTTAATCTAATCAGGAATATTTAATAAATTCATGGAATAGTTTTCTGGAAAATATTGCATAAATAAAACTATTAGGCCGGGTTTTTGAGATCTCAATTAAACTAGGTTTAATTAATCCGAAAACAAATTTGTACCGCCATTACCAAGAAGTTTAAACTTAATCCACATCTCAAAACCCCGGCTTTAAAGTATGAAAGCTTTATAAATTGTAATTTGACTTTGATTCCCAGATTCTATTTGATAATTTTAAACCCTAATTTTCTGAGTTATTTCTCTCGTATCGCCTCTTTCTTATTTGTGTTACTCAATAAATTTTTGAAGATTATGATCTTAAATAAAACAAAATTTTGTCATTAATTAATTTTTAATATAATACCTATAAATATGCAAATTTATTTTTGATGTTATATTATTAGTAAAGGCAATTTTAATAACATATGGAATTTTTCATGTGTTTAAATAAAAAATCCTTTTTAATATGTATACATATAGAGTTTTATAAATTAATATACTTTATTTTTATGCATTAACTTCCATTACAGTTTGTTCTTCTTTCATTTTTAAAGCCGTTGCTTCATCTTTAGCTTTCTGTTCTGCTTCCTTTTGTAAGCGGTAATGCTCCCACTCATGATTCCTTAAGTCAGCTTGATATTTATAGGCTGCCGGGCATTGGCTACACATATAGGTATTTTCACCCACATGAGTACGTAAATGTTTATTTAAATCATTACTTTGTGCATAAGCCTTTTCACAGAATTTGCATTTATAAGGTTTTTCACCAGTATGAGTGCGTAAATGTCGATTTAAATTCATCAAACGGGGGAATCTAATTAAGGAAAAAATACTTTTTTGTTCTGGTTTTTGTTTAAAGAAAAAAACTTACGCCATGGGACATTGATCGCACTTATACCGTTTTTCTCCTGTGTGCAGTATTTGATGTTGATGTAGGGTATCAACCCGAGAAAACCTTGCACCACAAGTCTGACAAACATGATTTTTACCTTCCTGATGAGACATCAAATGTATGTAACGATCCGAAGGACATTTAAAACGTTTGGGACAGTGAGGACATGTATAGGGCTTGTCATCACCATGTCTCTGCATATGCTGGCGTAAATTACTGGGCCGATAGAATTTTTTGCCACACAGAGTGCACAAATAATTTAAATCTCCTGTGTGTATGCGCATATGTTGTTTCATGGCAAACTTAAATGAAAATGCTAAAGAAATAAAATATATTTTAAAAGAAAATTGTAAATTTACATAACGCATAGTGCCTACATTTATCACAAAGATCACATTTAAAGTTCTTAATACCCATATGACGATTTGTGTGTATTTTTAAATGTTCTTCAACCACAAAAGTTTTATCGCATTTGTCACATTTGAATGGTTTAATTTCAGAATGTTTCTTACTCATATGTTGGGCCAAACCTCCCACGTTTGAATATGCAGAAGGACAATAACTGCAAACGTGTGTCTTTTCTACATTTTCCGGTTTTGTTTCCACAACTTTAGGATTTGGATTCTCTTCGGGATGATGTTTTTCCATGTGTTTTTGTAGCATGTGAGGATACTTAAAACGGTCCCAGCATATGGCACACACAAAGCGATGAGCTTCTGTGTGTTTTTTCATATGTCGGGCTCTTTGCTTTTCAAATCTAAATGAGGCATCACATTCATTACAACCAAATTGATTTGCTGCAGGCTCTGCTTTAGTTTTCGTTGTGCTTTTTTCTTTTTCGACATAGTCTGAATCAGAATCATCTGATGATTCAGCCTGATTTATGTCATTCCAATTATCATTATCATCGTCCATATCCATTTCCTCAATTTGACCCTCATCATCGGTATTGGATTTATTTTTGTCTCTAGTTTTTGTGGCATTATTCTCTGGCTTATTTGAGGTTTTGTTGCCTTTATGTTTGCTATTCGTATGTTTTTGTAACATATTTTCTGTAGTAAAAGTCTTATTGCATATTTCACATTTATTTGAATGTGCATTATTTTTGTTATCTTCACTGCAACGATGTTTTGTTAATTGATAGCCATATTTAAAGTAGCTTTTGCAGTTCGGGCAATAATAAGGAGTCTTTTTGTCAACTGATTTGACAAGTTTTCGTTTCTTTTTGTCATTTTCTTTAGAAACATCACTAAAAAATAAAATTTAAAAATTGAAGAACGTTAAATCCATAACTATAATATTACCTTTCAATATCGGTTTCGGCTTTTTTTAAAGCACTGAGAGGCACATCCTCGTCATCATCTTCGTTTTCATTGTCGCTTTTAGATTTTTTGCAGCTTTTTGTATGTTTCTGCATTAAAGTTTTAGTTCTGAAACGTTGTGTACACTTTAGACAATCAAAGAGATGTGTAGAGTCATGTTTACGTCTATGTCGTTTTAATTGCGAATGTCTTACAAATGATTCCTTACATTCTAAGCATGAAAACTGAGCTGCAAAAGGACGTGCAGATGACGATGACGATGTAGATTTTATAGAAGTATCTTGCAAAGCTCTAAAATTAAAAAAAATCATAAAATAATATTCATAAATATAATTAATAAACTTACAATTCATCTCTATCTGGAATCTCATTATCCGTATCATTTTCCCATTTATTGCCATTTTCCACTTTTTCAAAATCCTCTAATACCTCCATACTATGAAACTTTTGCTCTTCCCCTTCTGTCATGTCATATTCTACTTTAATAGGATCTGGTTCTTCTTCATTCTCCACTTCTCCTGTTAATGATTGCTGTTTGACTTCAGCTTTCTGGGATTGTTCCCAGATTTTCAACATTTGTTCATTGGTATTCATACATAGTTGTTGAAATCTAAAAGAAATTTGCAAATGTTCCACGCATATATCACAAATTTCTTGAGGCACTGGAAATTCGATGTTGGCATGTATGCCGGACACAGTTTTTGTCAACATTTCATTCATGGTGAGACACTCTTCAGTTGTCTCATTTAAATCATGCAAATTATTTGATTTACACATACACACTCGACACATCCGCCCATATATTTCAAGTATTAACATATTTATGAGAACTTTGTGATGAAAATTATGTTCAAAATTTTTAAAAATTTAATTAATTATAAAATTATTATTAGTTTGTGATTTTTCTCTACCCTTACGATAAGTAAACAATAGTAAACTTTATTATCGACAGAAAGTTTTGTTGACATTCATTGTAAAGCAGTGTTGCCGAAACCCGTTTTATCAGAAAACATGGACATGCCTTGATGCAAGGCGAATTCAAACAGGTAAACTCATCTCGTCATCCGTTCATCAGCTGTTTCCACGGCGAATTAAAAATATGGTCAAACGTCAAAATATGATTTTTTTTTGAGAAGAAGTTGAATGAAAAGTGTTAAAAATATTATTTTTATAATAAAAAAATTTCAAAACTGCGAATGATTGAAGTGAATTTATTAATTTCTTTTATAAAAAATTGATAATTTTAATTTGCAATAAAAAATGTTTGACAACCAACCAGAAAATTGTATAAACAAAATACATGAGGCTTTTTGTAGTTGTAGAGATGAGTTTACCTGTTTGAATTCGCCTTGCCTTGATGGACATGAAGCCAAAATTAACATGTACATACGAGGCGAATTCATGTAAAAAAAATTAATTCACCTTGTGTACAAACATAGAATTTTTCATTTTTAAAAAAAATTCTTTTTTTATTTCAGGGTTTGACTTATGTACATTTTTTTTTATTATTATGTTGTAGAGGTATTTAAATTTTTATTAATATAAATTGCATACAGCCCAATTATGAATTCAAATTCCCCGGGAGTTTTCTCCCTTCTCCCATTTTCCTATGTAAATTCAATTGTAAAAATGGGGAAAGGGAAAAAAACTGCCGGGGGGCTGTAGAAACCTTTTATTTTAAATTTTTATTCAATATTTATATTTTATTATCTCAGTTTTTTATATATTTTGTAATATTCTGTTTATAATATTTACTAAGTTTACATATGCACATAGATATTTTACTATGTAACAATACATGTTCTTGGCCACGAAGGCTTCTTTGTATTGATATTAATAAATAAATTTGTATTCATAATTAGGCTGATACGTACATATGTACGTACAATAAAACCATTAAAAAAATGTAATAGAAAACCTTTTTTTAAATTTAATAACCCTGGGACTAGAGTAAACTATTTTAAGTGTTTGAGCTGCGCTGAATCCGAATCAGTACTCAGAATTTTCATCACATCAGATTTTGAGATAGCTTGAAATTGATATGTTGTCTTTTGAAAGTCCTACCAATTTCATTTGAAATAAATTTTTAACCTTTGCAATATCTTATTCCTTCTCTGAAGGAATTTTTAAGTTATTGCTTGTATTTTTTTTTAGATTTTTTTATTTATATGTACATCTGTGGCATGTTGCTATAACATCTTAAGTAGAGATAAGATAGCAAAAAAGTTTTTATTTAAAAAAAACGTGGTGATAAAATCATTTTTTTTTCAAATAATTAAATAAACCAAAATTATAGAAAAATTTTATTAATAATACAACATTTAAAATGTTTTTTGAATGAAAATTCGTACAATAAACAAAATTTTTTTAAATTCGACTTAAGATGTTTTGTCAAAATGCCACAGATATAAGTACACAATTATAAGTAGCAACGAGCATTTACACTTTAAAGTAAAAAATAATAAAACCATTTTGCCTTTTGTAAAATTAAGTTAAAGTCATTAGTTGGATTAATTCCAACTAAACGATCAAATGGTATAGCCAAAACATAAAATAATTACGTTTAATTTGTATGTGCATTAACTTCATAAGCCACCAAAATATAAAAGTTTCATCTTGCGGAGGTGTTTTTTTTTATTCATTATAAAAATCATGACTTTCATACATATTGTCAGCTAATTATTGGTTAGATGCATATCTTGGTAATTTCACCATTTTATGCGCCAAACCAATAATGATCTGACGATAAATTAATTCCTGTTGTTTGGAGCTATAGAAAATGGGGATGGCTTATGATGTTTTAACAAAAAAAAAAAATTAACAAAGATATTGAATTGAAAAAAACTCAATTGTCGTTTAAATTATAATTAAATTGCAATAGCTAAAATCTTTTGAGGAAGAATTCTTAAAGCCAGCTTTCAATTTGGGTGGCTTATAATGTTTTTAGAATAACAAACAATTTCAATTATGCATGTATTTCGAGAAAGTTTTACCTGAAAAATTAATTCGTCTTCATATCACATATAAAGACCATTACAAACTTACGTACTTATTAATATTTTTTTAAATAGCTACGGTTAAACATTTTGCTTAATCACTTATACAATTTTAAGATAAGTAGCAACTAGCAATTCAATTTTATTCGTATATTTTACAGCCTTTTTTAAAATTAAGTTTTACAATAAGCTATCTTTTTAAAATAATCTGAATGTACCTATTTCGAGACAGTTTTTAAAAAATATCACTTATAAAGACCATTACAAACTTACATATTAATTTAGATTTTTTTTAAAGGTTCAACAACCTAATAGCAGTCTATAGCACATTTTGCTTAATCGCTTTATTTCAAGATAAGCTGTGACTTAATAATATTTTTCTTTAATCTAACATTGAAATATTTCTATAAAAACCTCAAACGATTCAAAAACAAACATAGTAATTTCTTTACGTCCTACTTAAGCAGTTCCAACTTAAATGAAATTTTTAATTGTTGTACTTTTGGCTTTAGCCGCCCAGGTATTTTTTCTTTTAAATCACAAACAAAATGCAATTAAATCTTTATCCCTTTAAATATTTTCAGGGATATGCAAGTTCTCAATGGAATTCTTTGGAAGAGGACTTTAGTCATTCCAGTAACTTTAATACTCAACGAGAATTAAGTGAACTCTTTGAGGATAATGCTGTCGAATCGAATTCGCATTGGCAGTCTGCAGCTGCTTCTTTACCCGGTGCAGAGTATTTTAAAACCAAAGTGACAAAACGTATTCAGTTCTCTAACTTTTTGTCGGGTATGCAAGATTTGCAAAATAAAATTTACCAATTGGCCGATCAAAAATTAGAAAAATGCTTAAAACCGAATGGCCAAGAGTTCGATAGACATTGTGTTGGACGTACCACGGGACAAGTTATGCAATTGATTGCAGCTGTAGAAAATTCAAACCATCGCACTTTGAATGTGGTTCATAGAGGACATATGGACAAGGATAATTGAAATTGAGGATTAGCAACTGAAATGGATTTGATGGTTCTAAATAACTTTAAACTTAATATTACATAAATATTAAATATTATTAATAAAAATAAAATTTTAAAACTGAATTTGATAGTTAATTTAAAACTTATAAACGCACGCTTTGTTTTATAGTTTAATATTGAGAACAATAAGAGAATGCATTTTCTAAAAAAAATTAATAAATTTAAATTTTGTATTTCAATTTTATTTATTTATGTTTTATTTCTCTTCTACATGTCCCTCAGTATTTAGGTTTTCAGGTTCAGGTTTTGCATTAGACATTTCAGTTTTATGCATACGTCTCATATGCTTTTTACAATCATTACTTTGACGAAAAGTTTTCCAACAGTAATCACATTTATAGGGTTTTTCGCCAGTATGAATTCTCTCGTGACATCTCATATTAGACAAGGAAATAAAGCTAAATTATTAAATTAATTATATTGTTAGTTGAAAAGAATTTTGTTGCTAATCCATTCTACCTCTTTTCGCAAAATCCACATTTATAAGGTCTCTCACCCGTATGTGTCATTAGATGCTGGGACAAAGATTCTGAGGAGGCTAAACGTGTAGTACAAATATGACACTCATAGCGTTTTTTATCACCATGCTTAATCATATGTTTTAATTTATCCGAAAGACACTTAAAGCTTTTTGAGCATACAGAACATTGGAATGGTTTTTCATCACCATGACGACGCATATGCTGTCTTAACCCATCAATACGACGAAAACTTTTGCCACACACTGTACATAGATGTGGAGTTAATGTAGAATGGGAGATTAAATGTTGATTAAGAATACTATTTGCTTCAAAGGCTGGACAATTTAAAAGAAAAATATAGTTTATGAATGTATGTATTTGTGTTTAAATTACACAAATTGTTACGCTAACCTTTGTCACATTGATTACACTTAAAGGCTTTTATGCCTAAGTGACGATTACGGTGTTTTATGTAGAACTCCTCTTCATTAAAACCTTTATCGCATTTATCACAATGGAATAAATACTTTTTGAAATGTAAAGACCTATGAACGGCTAAACCTTGGGAATTTTTAAATACATGTTTGCAGATATCACATTGATTAGATTCCGTTGACGTTATTGTTTTAATTTTTTGTCCTTTAATAACATCGTTAGAAGCTTGTGATTGTCGAGCTCTGTCAATAATTTCAGAAATATTCAATATAAGTGATTTTATAGCCTTTTATAAAAAGTTTATTTACCTATTTTCTAATTTTATATTTAATTTGTCTTCATCGTTTTCATCTTTTAGCATTGTGGCCAAAGATTCCTTTCCTTCTTCTATTAAGGAATCTGTTGTGGATTCCTCAGTTAGTTCACAATTTTTTTCCTTATGAGCAAGTTTTTTATGCTCTTTCAGATCATTGCTTTTTTGAAAATTTATGGAACAATTAAGACATTTATATGGTTTATCACCTTTATGGGTTTCTTCATGACGTTTCGTGTTTCTTAGAGTTTTGAAGCTGAAATGCATATTAATCACACAATTGACATTCTATGAATTAATTCGTTCATACCGTTTTCCACAATATTGACATTTAAAAGGTTTTTCGCCAGAATGTACAAGTTGATGGCTTTTCAAGGATGAGGCTGAGGCCAAATGGGCACCACAAAGATGACAATCGTAACCCTCCTGGTCGTTATGTGTCTTCATGTGTTTTATATACTCAGCGTAACCCTTAAAGCTTCTATCACATTTTGTACAATGGAATGTTTTTTCCTCCTCATGACGTAGCACATGTTGTCTTAAAACGTCCGTACGTCGGAATTTTTTGTCACATATTTCACAAGAAAATGTCTCGGTTGAATGGCTTAATAAATGTAGCCTCAATGTATTTTTATAATCAAAACCTTTAAAGAAATTTTTCAATAAATAGTTCTCGTAAATAATTCTATTTTACCTTTGTCACATTGTGGACAGGGAAAGGGTTTAATACCTAAATGTATATTACAGTGTCTTATATAGAGATCGTGTAAATCAAAACCTTTTCCACATTTTTCGCATTGATATAAATACGTTTTAAAATGAGCTTTTGTCATATGACAGGCTAGTTGTTTAAACTTTTTTTTGCATATATAACATTGATTTAAATCATTGGTTGAATCAATAGCATCTTCCGATTGGTAGTTTTCTGGCAACATTTTGTTACTAAAGAGTGATTTGTTTAATAGATATGGAATACAGGTGTAAGTCATTATTTAAATGATACAATTTTCCACTTACCAACTTCCTTGATTTTCCAATTCTTCGTTCAATTCATTTCCAATACCTTCAGGTAAATTTTTATCTATTTCTTGAGATTTATTTGTAATTGGTTCAAGTGGTATTTCTAAAATTGGAACGTCCTCTACCAGAGAATCCTTGACAATTTTTTCTAAAGGCAACTCTTCCTTGCTAATGGCCAAAGAATCCATTGTCATATCTTGAAATGACATTTGCAGATCCTGCTTAATATTAACTACAGATTCAATAGAATTTTCTTCTTCATTACTTTGATACTCGTTTTCCAATTCCACTTCTTCGATTTTAAATTTCGGCTGAGCCATTTTCTGAGTGCTTTCATTTGTAGAACGACTTTTTGACCATTTTTTATGCCAACTTTGGACTGAATCCAAACATTGTTTTTGAAATTTATAAGATATAATTAGTTTTTCTACACATTTAGCACATATTCGGTCAGGTAACAAGAACTCTGGTTGTTCCAAAAGTAGAGGTACAAGTTGATAAAGTAATTCTAATATTTTAAGATTTTCTAATAACGTTTCGTTAAGTTTATGTGATTTTTTGGGCTGGGTGAGGCAAGTTAAACATATATCATCATTATCCATATTTAGCAACTATTGCAAACTCAATTAGAGTTAACGTTGAGTTAAACCACTTTGTTAAAAAATGGTCAAGTATTCTTTATACACGAAATAATACTTTAAAATAAAAAAATATGTTCTATTGAAGTTAGAATGTTTGTATTTTTGATTTAGTATGCACTCTCCAAGGTAAAGAATGTTGATACCAGCATTGACATCTCTATTCCAACAAGTGCTGCGACCTGTGTGTGGCGATTTCGACGTAATATTTTCGCTATTAGAGTTAAGAAAGTTGTGCAGCAACAACTCAGTTAAAGCAAGTATATATATAGTAAATAAAAGAAATATAAAAAATTATAAAAACAGACCAAAACCGGATAAGCAAATTACAACAGATAAATTGTAATTTTTTAGTTATTTCTTCATTCGACCAGAGATAGTTTTTTTCAGGCATAAATATTTGTTTACATTAAATAATCAGGGTTGTCTACAGTATTACTAATGTCAATGGGAAACTGCTTAATCGACTATAATGAAGTTAAGTCAACTATTCACAATTAAATCCACAGTTAAACAAATATTTCTTTCCCAATTTAAGCCTCGCTCACTCAAATTTTACCACAAATCAAAATGGTTATAAAAACTGCCGGGTATTTGTTTTATAACTTTCTTTGTTATGTACAATTTATTTGTGTTGTTAATATGTATTTTTAGTAAAATGCTTATATTTTTAACTAAATATTGGCTCTATAACTTATGTTATACATATCTAAGAACTATAACTAATTTTTAATTACTGAGATTCTTTATATCTAAGTTGTCTTGTTGTTGTTGCTGTCTTCCTAAAACGTCAATTTTTCCTTGATGTTGTTGCTGTGATTGTTCCGTGTGGCTGTGATCTAATAATGGTATTTGTTGATAACTTGGTATACCTATAGGCACATTTTGTATATGGTCTGATTTTAATAGTTGTTGCTGAATATACGGTTCCTGTATAGACAACTGCTGTTGTTGCACTTGTTGTTGTGTAGTTTGTTCGTTAATTTCTTGATGTTGTTGTGCTTCATCGGACATTTTTTGTGCTTGTTGTAATAGTTTCTGGGCCATTTTATAATGTTGCGATTGATGTTGCCTCAATTCAGCTTGATATTTAAATGCCATTGGACATTGATCACACATATATGTATTTTCACCAACATGCGTCCTTAAATGTTTTGTTAAGTCTCCACTTTCGGCATAAGCACGTTCACAATATTTGCATTTATAAGGTTTCTCTCCAGTATGGGTGCGCATATGTCGACGTAGGTGGTAGATAATAGCAAAACTGTTGAAATATAATACATATTTGGAATTATTGTAAAAAATTGAATTTTTTGTTGGGAATATACTATACTTACGTCATACTACACTGATCACACTTGAAGGGCCTTTCTCCCGAATGCAACAACTTGTGTTTTTGCAGTGAGTATGCTCTTGTAAATCGAGAACCACAAATATCACAGACATGTGGCTTAGCATTCGAATGTGTTGATGCATGTTTTATTAAATCTGATCTGCAATTAAAGCGACTCGGACATTCTGGACACTGATATTTTTTCAAACCCTTATGCCTTTCCATGTGCTGGCGTAAATTACTCGCACTGCGAAATGTTTTACCACATTGGGGACACAAGTAAGGACTTTCACCACTATGGGTGCGCATATGTTCTTTTAATGTATTTGTATAACCAAATTCTTTTTCACATATAAGACAAACCAAATTTCTATTGCCTTTATGACGATTTAGATGTTCTACGAGATGAGCGTGTAGAACAAAGGTTTTATCGCACTGATCACATTTGTGTTTTTCAACTTCTGGATGTTTGTTAGTAATATGTTCGGTTAAGGATCTGACAGACATGAAATTACGCTGGCATACCATACAGGGGTAATTGGCTTCAGAGGTATTTCGAGTGTGTATTTGTCTATGAGCTGAAAGGGAGGCTTGCTTTTCAAATCGTCTTGGACAATCCGGACATTTAAAGCCCTCAGGACGTGATTGTGTGGTAAAATTTCCTCCCGTTTCGTTTTCATGGTGAAATAAATGAGCTTTTAGAATATTGAGCGTGGCAAAACGATATTTACAAATTTCACACTCATGTGGTCGTGTTAAAGAGTGTACAGAACTATGGCGTTTTAAGCGATAGGGACGATCGAATATTTTGCCACACATTTCACAAGGGAAATTACCACTTCTTTTATTGCTGCTATTGGGTCTAAAATATGAAAATAAAAAGATAACTATTTATTTTTTTTCCTTAATTAACAATTAATACTTTTCAATTTCTCCTATGCCGGTGTCAACAAAATCTAAATTTTTTGTTTCTTTTGTCTCAGGTTTAGCAAAAAAATCCTTTTCCGAATTATCTCTAAAATAAGCATTAAACAAATAATGAAATATTACATTTTAATATAAAATAACGTACTCTGAATCCTCATATTCATTATTAAACCACTCGGCTTTATCATCAAAATCATCCATGGGTTCTTCTAAAATTTGTGGCGTTATTTCGATTTCTTCCTTTACAATAACCTTAGGTATTTTTTCCATTGTATCATTTTCTTCTCGCTGTCCATTATCGGAAACAACATCTTCTACTTCGTGCAAGCCCGGTTCCATCTTTTTAAATTTATTAATTTTAAGTAGTTCTCTTTTCTTATGCACCTTATAATGGGCAGACAATGAAGCCTTTTTCTCAAAACATTTAGGACAATCAGGACATTGAAATGTTAAAATTTCTTTAAAGTCTTTACAAGCATCTTCAGCTTCCTCTAAATTTGCTGATTGTACATTCAAAAAATTTTGTGAGTTAATAACCTTTTTACAGTCATTCTTTTCAATACTGCTATTTTGATCCTTAGCAATTTTGCCATTGTTCGTATGAGTTACGATATGAGCCTTTAAAGACTTGTCAGTCGTAAATTTGTTATTGCAAATTTCACATGAATAAGCCCGCTTTTTATCATGTATAGCTGTATGTTGCTTAAGCCGATTTATACTACTAAATATTTTACCACATTCTGTACAAGGTAAATTATCCTTTTGACGACTTAGTTTGTGGGGTCTGAAGAAAAATTATTTTTATTAGTATTATATATGTATGTATAAAAAATAAACTTACTTCTCAAAAAAATCAATTCTTAAAGGTACCTTTTTGAAAGATCTCTCCTTTAAAACTGATAATTTTTCGTTGCTAGAAATTAAAAAAAATAATAGTTAGTTAAAAACCAAAGATTTTGCTGAGTTTTCTAACAAGAATTAACATAACCTTTAAGCTATTTGAAACTATTTTTTGCAAGGTAACATAAGCTAACTTTCGAATTAGGGCCATTAGAGCTTCTTTGACTATTATTAGAACCCCAAAACTAACATCTAAATCATGTCACTTTAAAAACAAGTTTTTAACATATTTTTGGTTTGATGGATGACAAGTTTCCAAATCTCTAATATATTAACAAATTTTAGAAAAATTTAATTTTGCAATACCAACATAATTGTAATTTTTTTTTATTAATACAACAAATATACAGACAACTGCACCCATTAAGGGACTTTCTTCACAACGAAAACTAAAATTTGATAACGGACTTTTAGATTATTTTTAAAATTCCAATTTTAAATACCTACAAACTATTTAAAATTTTAATTAATTCAAATTAATTTCTAAAACTTTATTAATACATACCTCGAATCCGTATCACTTCCACCCTTATCACCAGGATCCCAGTCATTATCAATATCTGATCTCATTCCTCTTTCCAGCTCATCAGACCGTATTTCACGTTCAAAACAAGCATCTTCTTCAACTTCCTGCTTCAATTTAATACTTGACTCACCCGTCAGGGGATCCAATACCTTCTCTAATTTTGGCTCCGCATCAAAAAACGCAATTCCCAACAAATCATTCAAACGATTATTGGTTTCAATGCACAGTTGTTGAAATTTATAGCCGGTTAGTAGTTTCTCTACACAAGACTGACACATTACGGTGGAAAATTGAGATGATGTCTTAATTTCAATTTGGGGCACTATTCCATCCAACATTTCTACGATTTTAAAGTTGTCTTCCACATAATCGTATAGTTGATAATATATATTAGAATCACTTAGGCAAGTGCGGCATTTTGAGTTTAAATTACTCGACATTTTGATTTCCGTTTAACTAAAACTTATACATTGTAATTTTTACTTAAATTAATTAATATTTCGTAAAAAAATTTATTAAAAAAAATTTAATTTGTGGATATCAACAAAAAAATTGCAGCTGTTCCCCTTTTCAAGGCATTTGTAATAAAATGCAATCACAATAGTAAATAAGAAAACCGCATTATCGGTAAACAAAGAAATTCTCATGAAAACAATCACAAAGTAATGATACCTTTACGAATATATAAATAAAATTGCAATAGATTACATTTTTAATTTTTCTTTAATTTTTCTAACTTAAAAATGAATGCTGCACGTTATGTTAAGTTATTAAAAAGTGTTAAATCTATAGGCAAAAACAACGATGTAGCTTTAAGATTTGCTAGTCAAACACCGTCAAAATCAAAGGAAAGGCAAAATGGAACAACTCATTTTGGGTTCCAAACAGTTAAAGAGCAGGAAAAAGAGCAAAAAGGTTAAGAATTTAAGTCCTAAATTAATAATTTTATTTATTGAATTTCTTATTTTAGTGCACAAAGTATTCGAAGATGTTGCACAATCTTATGATCTCATGAACGATGTCATGTCTATGGGTGTACATCGTTTGTGGAAGGATATGTTTATAGAGCGTTTAGGACCCGCACCTGGTACCCGTTTATTAGATATGGCAGGCGGTACTGGTGATATAACTTTTAGATATCTTAAATATTTACAAAATCAAGCTAATCCACAGAAGAAACAGAGTCATGTTACTGTTTCTGATATAAATCAACATATGCTTAATGTTGGTAAAGAGAGGGCCAAAACACTAGGTCTCACCCAGGAAAAAATTCCAGACATAAGTATAGATTGGAAATGTGCAAATGCCGAAGAGTTACCATTTGCGGATACAACATACAATGCCTACACTATTGCTTTTGGTATTAGAAATTGTACACACATAGACAAGGTTAAAAGTTTATAGATTTGTTTCATACATCATAAAATTCAATATTTTGATATTTATTAGGTCTTACGTGAAGCATATCGTGTATTACAGCCTGGTGGACGCTTTTTGTGTCTAGAATTTAGCCACTTGGAAAATGATGCCATGCAATGGTTATATGATCAATATTCTTTTCAAGTCATACCTCCTATGGGCCAAATATTGGCTAGCCAATGGCAACCTTATCAATATCTAGTAGAAAGTATACGCAAATTTCCAAAACAAGAAGATTTCAAATCTATGATTGAAGAGGCCGGTTTCGAAATGGTTCGTTACGAAAATTTAACGTTTGGCATTGTAAGCATACACTCTGGTTTTAGGTTGTAACCAGTTGACATTTTGTTAATGTTATTTATCAATGTACAAAATATGTATTTTTGTTAAGAAAATTTATAAAATTCTTTTTTGTAATAAAACGTTTTTGGTTAAATTTATCTGTAAACAAAATGCGTTTAATTTTTCTTAGTCAAATATTTAAATCGTTTCCAGGGCACATAAAGTGTATGCAGCAGGGTTACGTTGGGAATTTTTAAAAAGTCGCACAAAAAAATCGTTTTTCAAATGTAAGTCTCAAAATTTTTTAACATTTCAATTGCTTTAATTTAATTACCACCCGGGCGACAATTTCGGGTTTATTATTTTCACAGACACCAGCATATACATAGCACAATTTCACATTTTTCAAGATATTCGGCATGTCGTTTATGTATATTTAAATGTATATATTGGAATCAAGGCCCATTGAAAAGGTCTGCGCAAGAAGACTGATGATCATTGTTTATTTTCTTTTTAGTTGTCAAAAGTTGTTTACATTTTGCTTACATGTGCATGTATGTATACGTTTGTTAACGTTTATGGTACGCCACACATACAAGTTTTTTGCTTTGTATATGTGGTAGTAAATTTTTGACAACTAAAAAGAATCGTTTTTTGTTTTTGCACAAGTAAGTAGACCTGATAGTTGGGCCTTGATTTGAATATTTTAGTTTAACCCTTTCAGACCCAACCAACACAATTGTGACATCTGAATTGAAAGGAGTTAAACGACTTTGTTAAAAAATGGTCCAGTATTCATAGTTTTCTTTATACACGAAATAATGATACTTTAAAATAAAAAATTATGTTCCATTGAAACTACAATGTTTGTCTTTTAGATTTATTATGCACTCTCCAAGGTAAAGTATGTTGATTCCAGCATTGACATCTCTATTCCAACAAGCACTGCAGTTTGGTCAATACTGGTACCTGTGTGGCGATTTTAATGTGATATTTTCGCTGAACCAATTGGCGCATAGTTTGGTAGTTCGGAATTCGTTCACTAGTGAAATGTAATAAAAAGAAAAGCTCCCAATATTGATCCCTTTATTTAAATTTGTTTTAATGTATTTTATTTATTTTTGTTTAAAACATAAAATTATTTTCATGATTTTTTTTTGTATAATTCTAGGCAACTACTACAAACTACAGACTATAAAAAATAAAATAAATAAACTAAGGTGTTATGATTTTGCTTCAAAGTTAAAAAATTTCAAATTTTTTTAGGTATATTTTTTTATACATTTTGAAAAAATTAAGAGAAATGTAAAAGATGTTTTTAAGAAGTACAATTTTTTTTTTTTTTGGTTAAATTTTTTTTATTGTGAATAATTTTGTTATAATTTCTTGTTTTTTATATTTATTTTTAAAATAATAGTTACTAAAATTATGATAATTTGTATTGGGATCTATAATTGTATTTTATATGTAATGTATGTATATATTTTTAATATTATAATTAAATATTAATTATAATTTTTTTATCAAGTTAAAATCAAATAATTTTCAGTTAATAAAAAATAAGCAAAAAATAAAAAAAAAACTTAAGAAACATTAAAAAAGTCCATAAATTAAGCGTCGTTTTGGTTTTTTACATTTAACAGTAGGTATATCGATTATTTTTGAAACACTATTATTTTATTCAGAGTTAAAAAACATTACAGTGTTTTTAAATTTGTTTCCTTTTTGTTTAAGAAATATTGAATTTTTAAAAAATTTAATTAATTTCAATAAATTTCTTAAAACTACCTTTTCTTAAAAGTTAACTTCTTCGACTTTTTCAGCATCAGACTTAAGATCTTGCAAAAGCAATTCATGGCAAGATTTTGGTATTAAAGTGCCCACAATTTTTTCACCTTCTGTTGTTTTCATGCGTATAACTTGCATTTTATTGTTGGCATTACGCATGGCCAAGACCTGTTCCACACGAGACCAAACGGACAAAACTGAACCGGCCAGAACATAATACAAACGTTGACGTAAACCCACCTGGATTTAAACAAATTACAATTAAAACCAATCCAGTTATTTGATTTCACAACTGTTTTTTTAACTTACCTCACATTCCGAACCGATATTAACATTACGACAGTTGCCATTCCAATAAGCATGCGAACAAGTATTTACAGAGGCATCATATTGTTGAGTCCAATGTGCTTCGGCGTCTTCCATGCCAACTTTCTTGTATTTCTTTTCAATTTCAGCTAAAGATTCTGGGCGAACTTGAAGACCTGTGTTGGGTCTATAGATTTGAAACATGATATCTTTTTTGTTGGGTGTTTTATCCTTTTTTTTGTTGTTTTGCTGTTGTAAGGGCAAAGTGGGAGATTCAATTTCCACGGCTAAGATAGCGGTACGTTTGTTATTGCGGACTTGATGGGATAAATAGAAACCTTCATTTTCGCTGATCAAATCGGCATATCTAAAAAAGGGAAATCAAAATAAGAGTTTGAGCATTATTCGAAATTTGTTATATTAAAACCAAAAATGTCGATAAATTTTGTAAAAATTTTACATAGAAAATTGAAAAATTTAGGCCTTAATTGTGTAAAACGCAACGCATCGCCAAAAATTACATTGAAAGCACAAACAAAGACAAAAATATTTCATCACTTTGTTGTTGCTTTCTACAGAAATTCATATTGCGTTTTAAAATGTTCAACGCCACAAGATATGCAGCGTTTAAAATTTTAAAATTGAATACAAATTTCTGTAGAAGGCAACAACAAAATTACAAAATGTTTTTGACTTTGTTTTTGCTTTCAATAGCAAAATTTGAAAATAAAGAAATCAAAATATTACAAAATATAATATACATATATGGGTATTTCCACAGTATTTCCACAGCTCAAAAATGAAATTATTATTTTGAATTTATTTTTCCGCTAATATAATCAAAAATAAATGTATCTGACATTTTACGAAAGATTTACTTTAATTTTCTTTATACTAACAAAAATATGCTACTTTGAGTAAAGGCTCAGTTAGTCTTTATGTTCTGTTTCTGTTGCTGTCACTTACAATTACTTAACAAGTTTTTAATATTACAGATTTGACCGTAACAGAAAAAATAACAAAAAAAAACAGCTGAATTGTAACAGAACAGAAAGTAAAGACTAATTCTGCCTTTACCCATAATAAATGAATTCAAACACAAAAGTGTTAACTTTTTAAAATGTAACAACCGTTACTTTAAAAAAAAAAATTTTTTTTTGGTAACTAATTTCTTTGGTTTAAAAATAAATCCATTTCTTAAACAAAACATTTCAAAGAATTTAATCAGATATTTTACTTGACATATCCTGCGCAAAATTTTACAATACATGATGTTTGTTTCGGACATTTGAAAACAGCACATTTATAAAGTAACGACCGTTACTTTTTAATGGTTAAATAAAGTATTTAAATTACATTTTTTATGAATTCTTTCGGTTGCTTGAACTTTCGTAAGTCCTAAATGGAGCAAACCTCGTGTCATACTTATGTAGGTTGGAATTTTATTTAAAAAATCTCCGAAAATCGGTAACGACCATTACTTTGGAAACACCCATATTTATAAATAAATAAACTAAAAAT
The DNA here is from genome assembly GCA_949318255.1 of Pollenia labialis. Lineage (NCBI taxonomy): Eukaryota > Metazoa > Arthropoda > Insecta > Diptera > Polleniidae > Pollenia > Pollenia labialis. Next base: position 1,770,968 of record OX439142.1, read on the forward strand.
ATAAAATATATACATAAATAAACATACTTATCAATTGCCTCTTGCCAAATCATTCCTCTTTCTACGCGTACGGTATGTAATTCTGTAGGAGCTTTACCGGTGGCATGTTTACGCAAAAAACGTACTAATTTGACACGAGTAACATTTTCGCCAGCCGCCCCCAAATCTAGAAAATGAAATTAAAATCTAAACTTTAATAACTTTTTTATTTTCTTCAAAAAACTTACCTAAAATACCCAAATCAAAGCGTCCACCCTTTTTGGCCTGATGAATAATGGCTGTTAAAGTGTCTGTGAAGTATTTGAATAGACGATTTTGTAATTCCACTGGCATGCCCAATATTCTATTTAAAAACTTTGAGATATTATTGTAATCCTTGTCTAAACTCAAAACACCAGGACTTGATTCACTATTCACTATAATGCCCACTCCCACCAAAGCACCGGCAATGTCTTTAAAAAAATCGCCACGATAATCGGTGGGTGGTGGTACCAAAGGCTGTTCATAGCCCATTATAGTTTTCATCACAGTTTCTAATGCCGTGCGGCCATATTTGTTATCGATATTAAATTGAGACAAATCACGAGTCTCAGTTGCCCTCCGATCACCATGTGTTAACGCACCCAAAGATTCCAAACGTTTGGCCACGGTGGAAGCGAAACGACGTTCTCCCGCCAGATCAGATATTAAAAATATATATTCGGGAGCATTGACCTGATTAGAACGATGAGTACGACCAAACTGCTGAATAGCTCGATCAGCCGACCAGGGTAATTCCAATGTTATGTGGACTCGGCGGCGTTGATTGCGCACACGACGATCGCTTTGCAATGAAATACCACTGGAAGCAGCTTCCGAAATAATGGCAACATCTTTTGTGCCATCCATAAATCTTTGTTTTTCCGTTATATTTAAAGTTTCTAAAGGAACATCTTGTTCAGATCTGGATTCATATTGTATAGAACCATCATCTGATTGTACAACTCTACCCTTACGACCGGTCATTTCGGCTACATTATCGGGACCTCCCAGTTCATCAATCAATTGATCTAACGTGTTGGGCGGTAAACGGTCTCCCAACAGTTCTATTTTACGCAATAATTCCTCTTTCATGGAACAGGCTCTTTCAATGGCATCTTTGGGCGGAGGACCATAGTTCAAGCGTACACCGTGCACCCCAATTTGAGTAACCGTACCCTTGAGTTCCTGTTTCTTTTGCAATAAATCTTGGATTTTATCTTGTGTGGATTGCGGAGCCTTTTTTTTGGGCGGTGACACTGTTGCATTGTTGGTGGTGGTATTAGTGTTTATTGTAGATGTAGAATTATTGTTTATATTGTTATTATTTGTGCTATTTGAAGATGATTCCTTTGTTTTAGTCTTCTTTTTCTTCTTCTTTTTGGCCCGGGCCAGCCAGGGATCATTATCCGAATCTGAACCACTGCAGAAAGGATTAAAATCGGAGGATTCATAACTATCACTATGATTGCCAGTATCAGATTCTTCTGATTCCGAATTGGAAAGTTTATAATCGGATTCTTTGCCCGATTCATTTTGTGAGTCATTATCATCATCATCGGAATTGTTCCAAGAATCATTGCGGGATTTTTTATTAGAACGTATATTCGGTCTAGAGGATTTACGTTTATTGGCAGAGGAGGAGGGCGGTTCTTCTTTTACTTTGTTTTTAGCTGTTACCTCAGCTATAATGGACTGCAAAGTAGATTTTTTATCTTCAGATGGCCCGGAAAGGCCCAAAATGCGGTTGATACGATTACGATCAGGGGCAGGAAAATGCTTTTCCACCAAAGATTGAAAAACACCTCTAGAAAAATAAAAGACAATAGAAAACCAGACGATAATTGATGTTATTTTTAACTTACTTGGCAGTTGAAACAAAATCGGTTAATTCACCATCATCTCTTTCTAATTGTTCAAGAGTACGTGCCTCTCCCGTTGACTGCAAGCCAATAACAACACATTTGCCATATTTAATGGCTTCACGGGCTACATGCACCACATGATTTACTTTGGCTGCTATACATAAGTACTTAAAGAATCTTTGATGGGACGACCAAAATTGACCCCACATGGTCTTTTTCATGCGACTTTCAGCATCAATCAATTCCGCAGCCTCAGTAAACTTTTGCATGGCTTCAACCCACTACCAAATTAAAAAAATGTTATGACTTTGGGTTAAATAACAGAAATACAGACACCATGTCTAAATAAACAACTTACCAAATCCACAGATTCATCATACACTTTGCGGAACTCTTTAGACAAGGAAACCTCTTCGATTTTAAACGTAACACCATGAAAACTTAACTGTCTTGCTATATACATTCCCCTCAATTTCATATCCATAGCAACGATTTCCATAGCTCCTACACCTCTAAAAAGATGAAACGAAAATTTTATGTAGGTTAGTTTTTAAATTTAAATGTTCTTTTTAAATTATAGAAGTTACCTTTTCTCTACGGCTGTTATGAAATCATTGAAAGAAGGAAAAGCTGTACCTTGGCCCCATAAACCCAAACGCACCATATAAGCCATATTTTTAGGTTCTGAAGCACCTGTAGCTGAAGCATAAACCACTCTTGCTTTGGGCAATTTATTTTGTAATTCTAAAACCGTTTGACCAGTTTTTGTGGGCTTGCCGGAGCCCACAGGACACAAATTTTTAGCCTTGTGACATTCATCAAACACAATCAAACCATCAAAGTCCTCGCCACACCACTGAAGCAGCTGTTTAAGTCTTGATTTGTATTTACCAGTCTTATTGTTCGATTCTCCAATCAAAGCGGAATAAGTGCTGAATATAACACCCTTTTTACAATTGTTATTAACATCCGAGTTTATCTTGGCATATTTAAGCTAAAAAAGTAAACAAATTGTGTTCGTTATTATAAAAATAAAGCTAATGTCGTAATAATAACCTTATTTAAAGCATGCACTTCAATTTTGCCCGCTCCTATATCAATCAAATCTCTTACAGCATCATACTTCAAATCATTTGATACCGAAATCCATAAAGCTTTTTTACGACCTTTCATATAATTTTCATATATAATGCCACCAATTGTTCTACCTTTACCCACGCCAGCACCATCGCCAATAAGGAAACCAGCACGACTTCCATCGGGCAATAGATGATCATGGGCCTGCGAGGCATATGTTATAGATTCCAATTGCAAAGCACTCAATTGACCACTTTGTATTGTATCCATAGGTATGGATAATCTATAGTAAACATCACAGGGTTCTACGGATGATAACGAAGCAGTTTCGACAACAGGATCAGGATGCTTTTTACCCAATTTTACTAAAATATAGATACATTTAATAACATTTTTGAAGTTTTAATTAAAAACAAATCATGAAAGCTATTTACATTTGGCTGGCCAATATTCGGCATAAGTTTCGGCCACACCCATTTCTTCATAGTCAGCTTCATCTTCTTCGGCCTGCATCATGGGAGCGGCAACCTAAAAAATTAAAAAGAAACAAAATTATTATATTAACAAACTTATGAAAAAAACAAGTAAGAAAGTATAGTCGGTCAAGCCCGACCATATGATACCCTACACCACAGTATTTTAAAACAAATTTTCGAGAATGTATGGCTATATGAATATGGATCTATCTATGTTTTAAATTTCATTAAAATCGGTTTTATAGTTTCTGAGAGGCAGAAATTGCCCCCTCATGAAAGTGCTGTGTGAGGGATATGGCCACTGTGTCCACACCCTTCGACCTCAGGGAATCAAACATAATGGAAAATGAAGCTTATGGACAGGGCTACAATAACCTATAAGCACTTTTTCCAAATTGTATTTGATAGATTTTTATTAAAAATTGCAAAATTTCGCGTAAATAGTCGTATTTCCTTTATAATACGCATGCGATATTTTTTTCAAATATTTTTTATCGCATGCGATATTTTTTAAAAACGAATTAAACTTTTCATATTTAACTTCACACACGTAGTTTTTGATGCAATCTTGTTCTACATTCAAAAAAACGTCACCTGGAAAAATATTGTAGGCTTATTCCACTTCGTCTTATCTTATATTATTTAAGCACATGTATATTTTCATTTTTATATTGCAAGTGAAAGCAGAGAAAAGTAGAAAAATGGCTGTCCTGTAAAATTTGGTATTTGTAACATACGATAATTTCGCGCAAAGGGGTCGATATGTCGATTGATTTTTTCTATAAAATTGAAAATATCAATTGATTTTTTAGAAAATTAAATAAAAACCAATAGAGTTTCTGATATTTTTAAAATATCGATAAATTTTCTTTTGCGATCTGAAAGAACGTATAAGTTTTTCTAAATAAAAAAAACTTCGATATCTTTTAGCAAAACAATTAAAAATATTGCTGCGGAAAAGTTAATCTATAAATAATTTTATATATCGATATTTACGATTGATATTCCCCCTCCTATCGATAAACTTATGTAAATATTTAAAATACAGTTCTTTTATCGTCGTTTAAAGTCACTACCGTTTCAGTTACATTAGCGATAAAGTCAATTTTTACTTATTTATTTGATTAATTGTAATATAAAAGCCACTCTTATCTGTATTTTCTAATGCTATAATGCCCGTAATTTCTACAAAAAGAAATCTAGCTGTGCATAGAAATCTATCGTGTAAAAGCAGCCATTATTTAAAGGAAAACTGAAGTTAAAAACACGTAGGCAAAATAAATGTTGAAATAGGTAAAGAACACGACCTGCTTTCTTTTTGTAAAAATTACGGGCATAAGTAAATTTAATAGAAAGTATTTTTGGTAAAGTCCATTTACCGATATAAACACATTTGCCATACACATACATATGTCATCTATCAGAGCTAGCAAAGGCAAAAGTAAAGCAAAATATTAGCGATATAGTTACATTAGCAAAATGTACTAAGTTTATTTTTGCTTTCGAAACCACAAACCATAAAAAAAACTTGGAATTAAGGCGTTTCTTATGTGCCATCAACTCTCTACTCGAAAAAAAATTGTTTTTGTCTTTGGTATCAGGATCTGTTGCAAAATCATAAGCCTGCTGTCGGTGAACTATAAACACAAATATGAATGAATGTTTTTTTTATATATTCATGAATTATTAATTTGAATTCGGTTATACTCATATGCCTCATTGTGGCAATACAGTATTTATCGCTTATTTGCACACCGGTTATAAGCATTTCCATTTGCTCACAATATTTGTAATACAATTTTTAAAAATTTCCTTAAAAAATTCTTATGTAAGCATCGTTTTAAACTTGAATCAGAGACAATAAAAAAGCGTGAAAATTATTTCATCAAAACTTAATTTGCTTAATTAAAATCACACTTTAAATGTAGATATTTATATACTTTCGATGCAAGCAAAATAGCTTTTTTAACGATTCTGAAGAAAATAAGCAAATTTTGTTTTATGAGCACAGTATATGCATATAAGCAAGTTTTTTAAAATTAATTTCTCGTATATGTGAATTAAGCTCTAATATGGACGATATAGTCCACGGTTTGCTGCATCTAAAGGATGTGACTATAAGCGAAAAGAACTGTATTCTTTTTTTATGCAACAAATTTATTTTTTTCTTATGCTTACTTATGCTAATCTCGCGAAGCTCTGCGCTTATCTGCAAGAGACCGGAGTCTTAGGCGGAATTGTGATTGACTTACCTTCATTGGCTGCATTAGCAGTTGTGATAACAATTGATTTGGTATACCACTGGTTAAAAATTGTGGATTGGCTGCTACTAAGGCCTGGATTTTCTGCAAAACCATGGCGTTGATTTTAGACTGTGTTGATAAACCGCTATTGGCGGAATTGGTGGAAGACGGTTGAGAATCATAACCCAAGCCCATGCTCACTTTTAAGTTAAGAGAAGATATTTAAAAAAAGAAAAACAAAAACAAACGGAAATAGCAAAAATATAAAAAAATAGGGTAAATAGTGGATTCAAAATTAAATTTACTTACAAACTCGGGAAACTAAATAAATAATTGTATTTCTAAGAAATTAAAATGAATTACTAATTTTACTAAATAAATAAATAAATAAAAGAAATTGATTAAACTGAGTTGAGCAAAGAGTAAATTTTGTTGGTATTGGAGAATAAAAAGTTAAAGTGTCAAAAGCACAAGGTTTAACATAAAAAATGGAATAATCAAATTTAATAAAAAATATTTTCCTTTTATTGGGTAAAAGAAAATGTGTTTAAAATGGCTAAGGTCTTTTTTGTTCTGTTTTTAATTTTGTTCATTACTCAAAATCAAAATTTTATGTACAGAAATTATAATTGTAATAATTTTTTTTGTTTTTGTAAAAAGGAATTTAAAAAACACACTGATGTATTTCTTAAACAGTTTTAAGTCTTAATAGAGAACAAAAATTTTGGTTGTTACCAACATTACTCGACTTACTCTGCGCCAATAAAGACGCTGCCATATTAAAATTTGAGCTAGCTTGATAATACGATGGGGCTTGACTTGCACTGTTTAATGTTGAAGTACTATTAGCAGCTAGACTTGCTAAACCACCGCCCAGATTAGCCGCAAGGCCACTTCCAAAAGAGTTGGTGGTTGTTGCTAAATTTGTATTAGCTGAGATACTGCTAGAGGTATTAAATGACGGCGGCAAACCTCCAGCGGCTGCTAGAGCCGCCATACCCATAAGTTGACTTGTATTAAAGGGTGTCATACCAAGCTGAGCAAATCCGGCGGCTGTTGCACCGACTGTGGCGGCTGCACTGGCGCCGCTGGAATTTGAACTACTAGGATAAGCTGCTGACATTCCAACTGATTTATTATTATTGTTATTTTGAAGTTATTTTTATTTAATAATAGTTAGTAGCAGTATTAAAGTTAGTCAATAAATTAAAGCAATTTAAAACAAGTTAGTTTATTAAGAAATTTTTTATCTTGAATTTATAAATTAATTTGCTTACCAGAGGATGAGGTTGTTGTCTTTTTCGGCATGTTGTTATTTAGTCTGGCTGCAGCTGCTGCTCCAGGTTGATTTGTTATTAGTAAGGAATTATTATTGCTGTGAGCCTGTTTTTGTATGTTGCTATTTTTGGCGTAAGTAACGGCGGTTTGTAAATCACGTCCTCCTCCTAAAAATCAAATTTCAATAAAAAAATAAATAATAAATTTTAATAAAAAAATTTTCATAGAAAAGTTTAGAATGAATCTTATAATATTTTATAAGGAAAACATTTTTAATAAAAAAATTATAAAATTCAATAATTTATAAACAAATACCATCCTATAGAAAATTAACTAAAATCGAAAAAGCACGTAAAATGAATACTCTAGCATTTTTTAATTTTACGTTAAATTGTTTATGTTTGACTTATGAACTTTCGTAAAAAACCGCATATTTGCTGTTATTTGAGGCTTTTATTTTAAAAACGGGAATAAAAAAAATGGAGTTGGTGATTTTGTTAAGGATTTTATGGTTTGGTGGGGGATATTGGTTTTTATTTTAGGGATTTTATATTTTTTTTTTGCAACAGCAAAAACAATGTTGGAAAAAATTTATGTTTATCATGTATTCCTCTAAAGAGAGTCAACTCAAATCTTACAAATTTTCAGTAGAGACAAAAAACTGATTTTTTTTTAAATATTTACAATGAAAGTTGAAAACAATCATGGCATTGTAAAGAAATAGAAGCAAGAAGTATACAACGGTTGTTTTTTGTAATTTTTTTTAGGGATTATCGAAAATAAAATTTTTTTTATGTGAAATTTGTTCATTTTTAGTGGTGTGATTTCATAAATATAGAAACAAAACTAAACACAACAGCACAAAAAACTTACAACAACACAAAATAGAACACCATCAAAGTAAACCGTTGTTACATAAATTCTAGCACTTCTAAAAATATTTTTCTTTAGCTGAAACAAAACTGAAAACTGAATGAATTCAGCTTAAATTTAGGAATATTTCTCTTTAGTTGATTCTACTTTGCAAACAGTAAATAATTTTACTAACACAATGGGTAATATGATGCAGGAAATTCTTAGAATGCAATCGATGTTATTGCAAGCTGTACTTTACAAGCCATGAACTGTTTAAAAAACGCAAACGGCATCCGCCAACATAAAAACGAATTTGAATACTTTCTTAAAAATAGACAAATTGATGTCATGACGGTTTCTGAAACTCATTTGACCTCAAGAAGTACGTTTAAAATCAATGGTTATATACTATATGATACCAAGGACCCTCGAGATAGAGCTTGCGGAGGTTCTGCCATTTTGATAAACACCCGAGTCAAACACCTACAATTGTAACTATAATGAACCCCAATAGAATTGTACCTCCAACTGGTAACTTAGCGATGACAGCTACGCAAATTAATTGGTTAAAATATAAAAAAAATATCTCAGTACCCATTGCACAGAAAATATTCCGCTCAGTACACCGGAGTATGTAGATCGCTCTATTGACAATTTTGACAGTTTTCTGAAACTAGCTGTTCAACATTCCAATATTGCCCCCAAAAAAACAAAAAATATTAAAATATATTCCACAGATGTCGAGCGTCTCTTGCCTGAAAAAAGGAGGGCTCGAAGAGAGTAGCAATTGCACAGATCCCCTCAACTTAAGAACTTATTAAAAGAGTGCACAAAAAGGATAAGAAAGTTACTGCAGACTCAGAAAACGGCATCTCTGGAAAAATATCTTAAGGAACTTAATGCAACTTCACAATCTGACTACTCATTATGGCGTGCAGCTAGAAATCTCAAAAGGCCAGTTGTCTCTAAACCACCATTAAGAAACTTGAATGGAAGTTGGGCAAGAAATGGTGTTGAAAAAGGAAATTTGTTTGCTAATCATTTAAAAAACGTATTTACCCCAAATATATCTCACGATATTGCGGTCGAGTTACCACCTGTTGCTGCTAGAGTAGCTGTTCCCCTAAGATTTGAGATAAGAGAAATCAAAAAGGTTATTTCTGATTTAAACCCCAAGAAGGCTCCTGGTTTTGATAAGATCAGCAACAAAATGCTTTTAGAGCTACCCAGCATAGCAAAGAAAATTATTCTTTTAATTTTTAATGCTATTTTACGCCTTGAATACTATACTCAAAAGTGGAAAGTTTCCTTAGTCACCATGATACCTACACCAGGAAAGTATCAAACAAAAGTTGAGTCATCGTATAGTAAACGCAATAAGAAAAACCTTTGAAGAAAGAAAATATTTTTCCGCTCTCTTCATCGATGTTTCTCAAGCTTTTGATAAAGTCTGGCATGAATTGAAGCTAAACTTACCAGTAAACACACACAAGCTGTTAGAAAGCTACTTAGTCGGTCGATAGTTTATTATTAAAGAAGGTGATTATTTAAGCTCTCCTCAGCTTATTGAAGCTGGAGTCCCTCAGGGAAGCATCCTGGGCCCACTTTTATACTTAATATATACCTCGGATATGCCAACAAACACTACACCCAAACTTCAACATTTGCTGATGATACAGCTTTTCTAGGCGTGCACGAAAACAGTCAAGAAGTATCTCGATATCTACAGGATCATATATTTGAACTCGAACTATGGCTAAAGCAATGGAGGATTAAGGTCAATGAGCTAAAATGCGTACATATAACATTCACCTTGCGTCGGGAATCATGCCCCCCTATTAAGGTCAATAATCAAATAATACCTCAAAATTCGCATGTAAAATACCTCGGTATTCATCTAGACCGCCGTTTAACGTGGAAAATCCCTATAGAGGCAAAATTAACTCAAATGAAACTAAAAGCCATCCAAATTCATTGGCTTATTGGAAGAAAGTCTCGACTGCAAACTTCTACTTTACAACTTCATCTTAAAGAAAAGCTGGTGCTGTGGTATTCAGTTATGGGGCACTGCATCGGCCTCTAATATCGAAAAATTTCAAAGGCGCCAAAATAAACTTCTACGAATAATCACAGCTGCCCCTTGGTATGTTAAAAACTCAAATATTCACAAGGATCTCAATGTTCCATTAGTTAAAACGAAATATGCAGTAAAATACTTAAAAAGGCTCGAATTGCATCCGAATCCACTAGCTCGAAATATTTTAAACGATAGCGGCCACACTCGCTTAAGAAGAAGAGACACTGCAGCACTTATCCAATTAGATGAGCGATAAACACCTAGATATGTGAACAGAACCCGTGATGAAGAAAATTTATGTCTGGCACTGGCAGGACATAAAATAAAGTATTAGGTTAAGATTTGATTAATTATTGTTAGTTCATGTTTAACATATGAAGATTCAATAAATAAATAATGAAAAAAAAAAACTTTTGGCGAAACAGTAGAGAAAATTATGTAAGATTTTTACAGTGGGTAGGTTTGACCACTGTACATCGATTTCTTCCAAAAAGTGTAAATTGAAATTTTTTTAATTGACTCTCTTTAGAGAAACCAGTGCGATACAAAAAAATTTAAGAGGATGATAATTTGATTGTGAATATTTTGACTTTGTTAATCAAATAAACGTTTATTAAGTTGCTGTAGAATCTAAACGTCAAATAAAACAAAAAGTACAAATTAAATGCATAAAAAATAAAATATTTAATGACAAATTTTAAAAAAAGTTAAGAGTTAATATTTATTAAGCAAAGATTTGTTAGGGATAAAAATTTACAATTTGGGGATAAAATTTAAAAAAAACATCTGACAACCCGGCTCTAAGCTAAAAATTAAATTCAAACAAATAAAATGTCTACTATTTCCGCTATAATGAGAACATTTTTTTGCATTTTTTGTTTATAAAAGAGAGTAAGAAAAAAACGAAAAAACACATTTTTATTGATAAAGAAGAAAAAAAAGAAGGTGGTGGCGCTGGTCATAGATACATACATACATATGTATGTATGAATGTAAATAAGTATGTATTTGTGTTTTTTTATTTGTTAAGCCAAAAACAAAATAAAAAAGCACGTGGTCATCCAACAAGTATTGTTTTTTTTTTTTTTTGTAACTTAAATTTAGATGCCATTGTTACTGTTTTGTGAAAAAAGTGTTGGAAAAAAAATTCAATACATTCTGCTGGTGTCTGATAATTGTTAAATTTTACTTCATTGCTAATTATAGTAGTGCATATACATACATAGCTAAAACAAACATGTAACATAAAGATATATGTATGTATGAATGTACTAGAGGTCTGCTTTGAATAACTCACTTGTTTGCCTTTACCCAAAGTGCACAACATTTATTCAATTATAAAACATTCAAAAAGATAAGAAGAGAGTAAGCAATATACAAAAATAAGAATGAATGAATTGAATAAAAAACTTGTTTACTGTAAATGAATATCAGAGTAATTCATAAATAACAAAACATTGGAATGACCCGTTAGAGAGAGCAAGTTTACAAAAAATATTCAAATAATTTTTGAATTATTGAATGTGCATACATTTATTTGAATACCTTGCCATAATATGTGTGTAAGCTTGTGGCTTTTTTTATTTATAAGAGTTAAGCTTACACATACATACATAATCACCCTTATCATGAATTCCACATGTGAAAATTAATTCACATGGATTTTAATTTCGTATCATGAATTCCCTGTGAATAAAATAACATACCTGATTTTAAAAACCTTTTTCATTATATTCGGAGTTGTAAACAAAAAACAATTAATGTATTTAAGAAAACTGTGTTTTTGGAAATTTATGGAATTATTTCCATATTTGAATTAAAAATCGCTAATTTGCTAAGAGCAAAATTCGCGAAAAATTGAAAACTTGTAAAAAATTCGCGAAAAGTTTTAATATTTTAAACAAGCCATAAAACGAATTAAAAGTTCAAAAAACTATAAGGAATGGCAAAAATTCGGTAAAAATTGTAATATTAGCGGAAATTCGCAAAAAATTTCAAACAGCGGCATTATGGCACAGTCTACTATTTATTGTAAATCGTTAAAGCTGTAAATAATCAGAAAAATTACAGTAACAAATCGCTTTTATCGCGAACATTTTTAAAATTCGCGAAAAATTGCAAAATTTTAAACAAACCCTAAAACTAATTTGGGATCGCTAAATGAAATAAGTTAAATTTGTGCATTTGAAACGTTTTTTTTTAATTTTAAATAAAAACTTACATTTTCTTCCTTTTCCGACAGACAACTCTTTGTGAATTATTTTCTTTATAAGTTGTAAAATTATTTCACATGTGAGCTGTTAACAATCGTGTGTAAAACAATAAATTCACAAATTATTTTTTTTCGGAGTTTAAAAATATAAACATTCGGAAATTTCCACAACAAATTTTATTCATGATACCAACTGTTCACACGTTCGGAAATTTACATGTGAAATTTTATTAGGTACACATATTTTACATTCAAATTATATTTGAATAATTTACTCATTTGACTTGATTTGACTGAATAGAATGAGTTTTTGTTGTTTTGTCTCTGGTTATTTTTTCATTTGTTTCGTTATCATTGGGTGATCGACACATTGTAATTAAAAAACAAATGAGTGTGTTGAAATTGCTTTTTATTTATTCTTGCAGACCTCTAGTATGTACCTATGATTTCTGGTAGTTTATAGAATCATTCTTTATTAGGGTTGTCAGATACCAAAAGTCAAATAACTGGACAATAAAAAAATTCACCTGGATTTTGAAATAATAAGGGTATTCATTTCAGTTTTTTTATATGTTGGAAAAATGGAAAAGTGGAAATATGTAATTTTTGTTACAACAACCACAAGAAAAAAAATTCCACCAAAAGTTAAATTTTTGTCAAACTATAACCCATGGCCTAACCAATAGGTCTGCTTACCTCTACAACAATTCAACAACACAAAAAACAACAGGCATTTTGCTTGTGTAAAATTCCCCGCCGTTGTCAAAATCTTACTACTACATAGGCGAAACAAAAGGAAAAATGTGTTTTGTGTGCATGTATGTGTTGCAAAAAACAAAAAACGTAAACAAAAATATACACGTATAAGGAAAATGTAAACAACTTTTGATATCGTTGAGGAAAAAACCAAATAAACATCTGGCTTCTTAAGCAGACCTATTGGATAGACCTTGCTATAACCAAGTGTAAAAAAGTCAGGATAAAAAGATGTAGTTTTCCACTATAAACGTCAAACGAAATGATGTTGCCATTCATAAAAAATTGCTAATTTTTAGTACAAAGTACGGAAAATTACATCTCTTTTTATAAATTCTTGAATTGTACAACTCTGATTTTAAAAATTATTACAACATTTTAAACATAACTTCTTTCTCATTTAACTTTCAAAAAGAAAAAACACATTAAGAATGAGTTCAATAAAAAAAGTTATTAAAAAAGAATTAAAAAAAAGAAATGAAATGAATGAAGTAAACATTTCTGCAATTTAATAATTCAAAGTTTATATTGTATTGTTTTCATGAAAATGTATCTTTACATAGTAAATATTATCAATTTTAGTTTATGATGTGACAATTAAATAAATTAATTAATTCACTTTTTACACTTATTTGTCATATTGAAAATATCAATTACTTCCACGAATTATTTGGCAGATTTGTTTTGACAGTTTGTACTTTTTACAAAAAAAAATAAAAAAACCCCCGTTCACGTCAATAAGAGTGTAATTTTTCTTTTTTCCATTTTTCCAACCAAAAAAAACTTTGAAATAAATACCCTTGATAACTGGACAATAAGAAAAATTTAAATTTTACTTCAGATTTTGTTTTGCAATAAAAAAGCAAGAAAACGTAACACTTTATATTTAGTCTTATGTATATCATATTACAAAATTATTATCAGCGCGAATTCACTTCAAGTGGCAGCGAAAAGCCTGCTGACTTTGACAGTTCGAACCAATTTGTTTTGGTTTCATAGAGTTTTATTTGAAATTAGTTGACATTTCGAGACGTAACTACTAACAATACAATGCAAAAAACATCGGTTGTTTCTGTGGTTTAATAAAAAAGTACATAAACAGCCATGTTATGGACATCGAATGAAACTGAAATCAATGGAGATTGATTTTTAGTTAAATTTTTGTTTAAATTACCGTCGTTTTATTTTAATTTAAGATAAGTTCTAATGAAGATTTAATTAAATGATCTTTAAACACTGGATCGTTTTCAAAGTTTGTTTGATTTTGCTTACACTTGAATTCGATTTCCAGAACATGGCTGATAACTATTTGTTTAGACACATATATATTTTTCTGCATTGTTATTTAAAGAATTTAATAACTTTGCCACTTTAGATGTAAGTAAATATAATTGAAACTTTTTGCAACTTTTTTCAAAATTTTGTGTTATTAAAATTGTAGCCTTTATTCGGTCATATGGGATTGAATTCTAGTGAGTAAAGATCACAATGGTCAGTCAGAAACTTGGGCAAACCGTGGACACCGACGTTTTGAATATTCTTCATTCGCATTTCCAAAAAAACTAGGTGCAGTGAGCGACGAATAAGGGGAGCGAAATAACGCCATTCACTTTTGAAAACTTATTGATATTTTAATAAACTAGTGATTTTTATGTAAGAAAGGAATAAAAACACTGACGTGATAGAGAAAACCCGATTAGAGATTCGAAATCAGCCCACAAAATTACCCTAGGAAAGATATTTGGTTGCTCCAGTCCAAAAACTTGTTGACTAGTGTTATTAGAAATACTTAAAACCTTACATTGGAGATCTGTATCAGTAATTATGCTTTTTCTAGCAGACCAGTTGTTATTTACATACATACATATGTATATATTACTATTGTTTATTGCAGCTTTAAAATAAAAAGTGTATTTTAAATAAAAAAAAAACACTTGGTTGTGCTAGTAAAGGCTAGATTACACTGTCTCACAAGTCTTACCTATTCCATAATAATTTGTGAGATAGAAATCTAATGAGTTTTGTTTCGACTGTCAAAAAATCTAATTTATTATGACAGTTTGTGTTCACACGATCACACAAAGTATAAACACTCACACATGAAATAAAATGCAGCCCTGATCCAATGAAAAGTATTATTTTTTAGAAATTTTTCAAAAAACGATGAAGTCGTATGGGATATCAAACTTTTTTTCATAATACTTGTTTTGACACATTGCATTCACACTATCACATTTATTACTTGAGCTTTTGACATGTATTAATACAAAGTATAATAGTGTAAACTAGCATTAAGCGGTAAAATTAACAAAACTAATTTTAAAACAAACATTTGAATAAATATTTATAGGAAAAAGGGTTAACAAATGTAAATGAATATTGCTTTAGCAGGGCACACACTACTATATCATACTGTCACAAAAAAGTGATGTTGAAATCGTGCTCGAAACACATACCAAGACTGCTGGTGCAATATTAATTTCTTTAAAAATGTTGTAGGGGTGAGTTGTTTCTACTAGTGCGCACCGTATTTTTTATTAATATTATTTTGAAAATTGTAAATTAAAGAAAATTCGTGTTTTTTTATTGAAGAGTCGTATTAAATTTGACAGTGTTACCAAGTAAATTGTTTCTTTCCCCAAAAAAAATTTAAAAATACCCATATTTAACGTATTTTGGAAAAATACGCCTGGGTGCAAAAGAAAAGATAATAATTGAATTTCAATTAAAAAAATTAAATCAGTTTTAATTTTTTAGTATTCATATCATCGTAATTTTGTAACATTTTACTGAAGTTCCCTCAAAAA
Source organism: Pollenia labialis (assembly GCA_949318255.1). Classification (NCBI taxonomy): domain Eukaryota; kingdom Metazoa; phylum Arthropoda; class Insecta; order Diptera; family Polleniidae; genus Pollenia; species Pollenia labialis. Next base: position 1,786,632 of record OX439142.1, read on the forward strand.
TATTTTTTACAGTTTCTTAAATCTTTTTATTTAATAAAACAGTTTACTTATTTATTTTTAAGAATAGGCCTTATAGGCTTGTAATCAATTTTAATTTTTTAAATAAATAAATAAACTACATGTTTTACAGTTCTGCGATCAAAAATTACGCTTTTATTAACACAAAACAAAGGAACGTAACTGCAACGTTATTACACATTTTTTTTCTAGCAAAATATCATGAAATGGTTTTCTTTGAACATTGTTTGAAGGATTACATGGACGACTTATCAATGCATGTTTTTTTGACATGTTTAAAGTTTTCATTTTACAAAGTTTTTTGCTTCTCCTGTAAAATTATATTTTTGTTAGTGATTTAAAGTTTCACCGAACAAAATATGGTGACACTTCGTCAAAAAAGTAAATGCTGAAAATTTGGATAAAATCCAAAATTGTTAACACGAAGCGCAACGAGGACAAAGTTCAAGTTATACGAAAGATGACATAATATATCAAATAATTATTTTGCAAATTTCAATTTGTTATCTATTGTGGAAATTTGTAAATCTTATATTTTTGTAATAGAAAATAAAATTTGAACTTTTTTTGGAATTGGCCCTAAATTTTAGACATTTATTTTTTACCCATACATATGTACATATGTACAAATATAGTTTGGATATAAAAAATAAAAAAGAGTATTAACACTATTACTTTAACTGGGTCAAGTCGACCCACAATATTTAAATTTTTCAAAATGGTTAAATTAAATGTTAGTATGTAATTAAAAAAAAAAATACTAACTATTAAAACCCAGTGATCACTTTAGGAACTGATTTTGAATTAATAACTATGTAGTTTTAAATATATAATAAAATCTCTTGTCAGAGACGAGTTAAGAAAATTGTTTTCTATGGCGTTGTACTAAATTAAATAAAAAAAATGTTAGTACAAGTGATATCAAAATGTGTATTAAAAAATTTGTGATTTTTCCATGATATTCCTGGATAAGTTTAATACCGCTTTCAGCACAATCATAAACAACAGATAAGCTAATTTGGCACAATTTCTTGTACTTTTTTAAATCCCTGACAGACAGATCTCCAAAAATTAAATTTTAAAAGCCTTCTAAGGTTGTGTTACTTTTGGATTTCTTTTTGCTCATCTTCAATTAAAGGCCATTTTTGCATCAGTTTAGCTTTAGTTAACTTATTCGGTCGTAGAACTAAGCCACCCCAACGCATTCTTCGTTTAAATAGTAAAGGTGATTTAACATTTCGGAGATTGCCCTTGCAGATATCTTTTTTTTAATAACTAATTTTGTAATTATCATTTTTTTTAAATGTCAATAGCCATCCACAAGGGAATATGTTAAAAAATTTCTTTAAAAATAGTTTTGCTTAAGATGACCATTTTGGAAAATGTTTTTTCTCCTCGTGTTGGCTTTATTTAGAACTTGGTTGCATGGAAATGTTCTTGTATCGAACTAAGAAAATCAGGTTTTAAGGAAAAATATATAATCCATCTCGAATTGCTAAAAAAAAATATTTTCTTTAATGTTATGTTTAACAACATAACACTAACATTACACTGACTCAAGGAATTATTTATTGAAAGACATTTTCCCATTAATTTTAAACAATAAACAACTGTGTTATTTTCTCGTTGTAAAGTTATTTTGATATCCCAAGAAAATTTTCGAGAAACTTCTGATAAAATCTTAGTATTAATCGCAGCATCAATTATACAAGATTCAATAAGTCCTACCACCCCTCTTCCCCCTTAATAATAATAATATTTTAAACTTATGCTTAGTTACACAATTATTATGTTAATCTGAAGTAACTATTTTAAACCTGGGCAGGTGTATAAAATGGAATGACAGTAAGAATAATGAGTTACAACGCTAGTGTATGTGGAATACACACAACGAATACATACAAATGCCTGGCTGAAGGTATATTATAAGGAAAGAGATCTATGGCTGAAGAAGTTTAGCGTTATCAAGTAGCTGAAGTCATAACTGAAATGAGACAAATATTGGTTTTCGCACAATATTACGACCTGTTTGTATACTTAAGCAAACGCATTATTAAAATGGTAATAGGAAATCAAGTACTTATTTCAAACAGTATACATAGTACACATAGTACACATACCCGAACAACACGAGAATGGCCTAAAACATATTCAAGCATACAAAAGTGAACATTATATATTAATAAGGTTGCAAAGATGCATACATGTAGGTATACCCGTACATGTGTGGTATATACAGTGGTATATAGAAGTTGTTACCTTTTAAATGTATGTATGCATGTATTTTATGTATGTGCATGAGTGGTTGGTGGCTATATTTGACGATGTTATTGTTGTTGTCGCAATTATAATGAGCAAGAAGTACATAAATAAAATGAATTTTATGATAGTTATTGCATATTGGCTTATATATGTAATAAGATTTGTTAGGAAAATTGACCATCATATACCAATGAAATGAGTAAATGATTTTATAGTTAAGGGTATTCCAAATCGAAAAGGTTTTAACAGAATTGTTAAGGATGCAAGCAAAAGTCGGGAGGATCAACGCTTTTTAAGGAAACCTGTTTTGACAAAATTTTGTAAGAAAGCAATTGACAATCGGAAAAATCTAAGGAATATTCTTTTTGATCGTGTCAACCCATGATTGAATTTAAATCAGCTTTGGGTTGGTTGGCCGACATTACATAAAGATGATTGGTCATTATTTGGGATCGTAAAGATATATTCAAAGATGGCATAATGACCTTTTTGGGCAAACATTTCAAGTTAGGATCTGTTGAATATAAAATCCGCTTTCTTTCGGATGTTGAACTGTTATCCGAAGGAACCATGGAACAAAAATAATCTCTTTTGAGTTTAATCAGTGGCCGTATTCTGTAATTCGCTAAAGGTAAATCTCTATCGCTAAAAATCTAAAAATTTGGCATTGCCATAAAAATTTAATTCGCCGCAATTTTAGCTTTTAATTTCACCGCTAATTTTGTATTCTCTAAGGCATTTTAGCGAACGAGATTTAGCTTTAGCTAAGCGAATTACAGAATACGGCTGCAGAACTTAACATTTCTGATTGAACTGAAAAGCTTTAGGTTGGTTCAACAATGCTGAATATTCTGAGCCTTTCAAATAATCCAAATAGCCCATAAGCCCTTTTTAGATCTGCCTATACCAAAAACAAGTCCAAGATTATGATTGATAACGTTGCGACATAATTTAAATCAAATGTGATTTGAGCTGGTTCAACAACAGGTTTAGGGGTTAATCGATGCTTCATTTCGAAGATTTAAATGAATACAGGTTAATTATTAATAATTTAAGTTATGACCGAGGATCTTTAAAAAATATTAGGTTTCCCCAAAACACTTTATTTCCCATCCATAATCCTTTAAATTCAAGCCTAGTCTCAAATACATTTCATTTAAGGAGAACGCCTGTTAACCAGTTTTAATAAGTCATGTTAGAACTGATGGCCTTAAGCTCTGTTACAAACATTTATGCACATCCTTGCAAGAGAAGTTACCAATACCTTCAAAAGGCCTCGAATATAAGAAATTTAATTGGTCAAATGTGTATTTGTTTTTGAGTTTATAAGACATTTAAGGGGAGTTACATATGAAAGTGTGTATGCATGAATGTACATTTATTAATATCCTTGAGAATTTAACCAACATCACTCGCGTGCATTTGTGTTTTTTTCTATAGTCAAAAGGACCACGAGCCATCTCAAACAATTGTCTATGGTGTGAAACACATCGAAAATCTTTGTGTGTGAAAATACAGAAAAGAAAATGGAACTGTACACACATTGCGCAAACCCATGCCCGATATTTCCAGAAATTCTATCAGCCGGGAAGTCGCAGAAAAGGCCGACAAGTCGACACATGACTAAGCCAAATTGATAGCGAGATGAGAAAAATTAATATAAACTGGAGCGAAGTAAAAATATTGCGATGCACAGATTTGAATGGAAGAAGTTTGTTTAGGTCCAATGCTCCTTATACGATCGATGGGAATATATACATATAAATACGAATTGAAGTCATGAATTTGAAAATGCGTTTTTAGGATCTAATTAATTTTGCTTTTGCAGGGATATTTAGTCACTGGAATACTACTAAAATAGTTTTTGCAATCAACGAAATTCGATTAGTATTTCTACTAAGTAAGAATTGTAGTTATGCCATTGATTTAAATTGCCCTAAAATGCAATGGAAAATGTTATACAAAACTGTTTTACCAAAAATTAAGAAAGTAAAAAATTGGTCTTTAAGTCTAACTCACATAGATGACATGAAAAATGTTATTAAAAACTGTAAAACTAAGCCCCGCCTATTTTGAAAGTTAAGGCACTTTTCCTTGAGCTTTTCTTAATAATATCGAAAGCAAGAAGTTTAAAACTTAATCTCCATCTGTCGGCAGCAAAAAATACGGATCATCTAAACCTTTTTGAAACGTTTGCTTAAATAAATCTCAGAAACGAAGCACAAATCAAAGCAGTGTAATTTACAACCGAAGAATAGGAGAATTATTTTCTCAGAAGAAACAGAAATAATACCTTAAAAGTTAAAAATCTCTCCCAGTTTATCTTGCATTTTATGCACTGCCACTTAAAGTTTATGCATTATAAAATTTATAAGACTTTAAATTATAAATCACACCCCAAATACTAATTGACTCACTCATACTCATACACATTTTTAACTACTCCCTATCTTCTCCTTCACGCTCTATATCACTTTTAATGTATATTAGTAGTTGTTAAGTATCCTCTTTTCGCCTTCGCTTAAAATAACCCCTTATTCATTTATAACAAACGCTAACGTTGTTTCCAACGTTGTTCCTCTTCGTTATTGTATTTATTGGCATTTCAAAATACGAGCAAGCTAATGGACATGAATCTTCAAAGAATGGGGAGCAGGATGAGTAAGTGTGTATATATTTTGGGTAAACAACAATTGTTACAAATGTTGTTGTGCATAATTATGAATCTTGTATTGGAAATAAGTTGTTTTTAGTTTGAGAAGTATAAAACATGGCCGAACAAGTTCAAAGAATTGTACCTTGGAATATAAAAATATTTCTAGGGAAATAAAAATAGGTCTATGTTTTTATAGTAAAAAACAATCTTAAATTTATTGTATCTTGTTTCTCAAAAAATTTAATTTTATTAAACTTTTTCACACATGGTTTCATTATTTGTTTGTTTTTTAACTAATGCCTTCTTTTAGGTACATTCCAAAACAAGTTACCATTTCCGTTTGGTATATGATTTTATACATAACTTTTGCCATATTGGCTGTATTTACAACTCTATCGGGTAACTGCAGGTTTGTCAAATTACTTACTGCAATCCCCAACTTTTGAATAATGTTTATAAATTTTTTTTAAAAGAGCAATTTAAAAAGTTTGTTGCGTACGTAAAACAATAACAACATAAAATTTTGAGTCAACAATACGCTGAATACTCTACAAATCTTTTTTTATGATCAATAAAATTGTTCAATTGCTTTAAATGAAGTTTTTAATTGTGGTAAAATAAAAATGTTTTACTGCAACTTAAATGCTCAAACAACGATTCTAAAATTCTCTTCTGACTAAAAAACTTATTGATCTTTATGAAATTTTTGTTGTAACAGCTAAAAAAAATTAAGAGAGAAAATTCAATTTTGTATAGAAATGTGCCCTTAAATTCTTTACAAATTGTCACTTCGAGCCATTAAGTGTTTCTAAATTGGCTTTTTGAATACGATTTGAACATCACGAATCAATTGCAGCAACTAAAATATTCAATTGTTATCTTTATTGTGTAGTCCTCAAGCAAATTGCATATGCAACTATTAAAAAAGTGGTTAACTTGATCAAAACTTTAGTTTCGCAACAACTTGGGTTGTATTCAAATATAAATTAAAAATATAAATTAAAACAACAATTGAATATTTTGAGTGATAATAATTCCGGTTGTCTTTAATAACTTTTTGTTGTTACCACTATCAAATTAAATTATTGCACAAAAAAATCAATATTTTACAGCCAATAAATTTGTTTTTTTGTTTCTAGCAAAAAATTTAGTTTTCTTTAACGTTTTTTTGCTGGTGTGATAAAAAAATCTAGGATTATCCTAAATGCATTTACGTTGCTCCAACTTAAAAATACAATGAAGCAACTGGTTGCCTTAACCGGACTTTTGTTGTTACAAATCATAAATCTAAATATCACAAATAAAACTTTCTTCTGACACTTCATTTGGTTGTCTCAAATTTTCTTTTATTGGATAACTCAAGTATTTTGCATCAACTTATTAAACAAATCAACTGTGACAAACAAATTCGCTAATAAGTTTCTAGAATCGTATTGCGATTACAAATTTTTAGTTATGATTCTCAAACGAACTTTTAAGTGTTACTAAAAAAAATTAATTATCACAATTTTAGTTGTCTGAAATAAATTTTTAAAGTTTTTTACAGCACCAACATATAATCTTTGACTTGCATCAGACTTGTTAACTTTATAGATAATTGGCCCGTTTGGAAATTAATAACTGCTTGCTGATGATTGTTTGCTGCGCAGTTTGGTTATATTCTTGAACACAATATGCATTAGCCATTTTTCCGTGTTTAAGATTTAAAATAACTAGCATTTGTCGTGATGCCAATAGATGCTTTTACGAACGCGGTGAGGCGCAGTGATGTTTTTTTTAACGGGACGAATATTTCTCTATTGAGACAACTAATTTAAAGACTTTTAATTAAAATACGGCATTTTTTTGTTACAGTAACTTATACACGGCATTTTCAACTGTTTTTTTTTTTTTACTAACCGAATTTTTGTATCTTAATTGAAAAATTTGATACAACAACTGAAATTTTCAACTGGCAAAGAAATTTAGTTGTCTTAATGAGTTCAACTACATCAAGTCCACCTTTTGGCTATTATGGTTGTCTTAATAAAAACTTTTTTCAAAAAGGAAATTTTAAAAATTCCTTTAAACTTAAACTGGTTATTTTTGTAGTGTTAACAACAAATCTTTTATTGAAAACCAATCCGCCATCTTTTATCCTCTTTCTTTCCTTAAAATACCCATTACCAAACTTCTTTTATAACAAAATTTTAAAAATTGAAGCAAAAATAGTCTTTCTTTTAACAAATAAATGCATTTCTGTTTTAGTTTTTTGTTTTGCCTTTACACACGAAAGTAACACAAATAGTAAAATAACTTCATATTGTCTATGGGTTGCGAACATAAGAGCAGGAATTTATCTACAAACTTTTTCATTATATGTATATAAAAAAAAAACAATTTAAATTGAAAATTTTAAACCAAAAGTTAAAGCAACATTCACAAACAGTAGAATAAAGGGTTGGTTGGGTAAATGAGTAGAGAAGTTAGAGAATAGTACAAAAGAGAATGGTTGATAAGTTTAAAAAGGGTGGCTCAATATTTCAAAAGAAACTTTTAAAATTTTGTTTAATCAGGAAGGAGAAGGCAAGTTTATGGTCCATTCACAGATTTCTTAACTAATGAAAATAAATTTTAATTGAGTTTATATGAAGATAAATCAAAAATATTTCGTATTTAGAGATTTACAATAGGGGATGTAAAAAGTTATAAAAAAATGGGTTTAAATTATAATTTAATCTTATTCTAAAAAATCCTAAAAATAAAATAGTCCAAAAACTTTTTTAAGCTAAATTTGAGGTAACTTCAACTTTTACTCTTTTGGGCCTAATACGTTTAAATTTGGAAATTTCCAGAATGAATCCTTTTTTTTTAGAAAACTTCCATCAATAAATTAAATTGTATTTTACCTGGTACTTCTATTTTATCTGGATCTTCATCATCATCAAAATCCGAACCGGAATCTTCATCAAAATCTTCATCAACGTCAAAATCAACGTTTGAACGTTTTGTGGAAGTCTAAAAATAAAATAATTAACAATATTAAATTAAAAATCTTTATATTAAGTTTTAATAAACATTAAAACATTTTGCTTATTTGAGGCAATGTCGTCATAACTTTAAATAAAATTTATTAATCAATTTCTCGCACCAATTACAAACAATAACAATACACCTTCTTCAAACAGAGAAAGTATAAAATATATAAAGATAAATTTAATACAGAATATTTAGAAAAACAAAGCGAACAATTCTGCATCACTAACTCCAAAATTAAATTTTTTGTGTTTTGACGACGTTGCAGCAAATGAGCGATATAGTTTAAAAAGCTGAATTGCTGTTTGTACTAAAGAAAATATGCAACTTTATAATATCTGGCAACTTTGAAAGTTAAACACGGAGCAGCCAGATTTTACAAAATTAGGGCCAAATAAACTACAAAAATGGATTGGAAAACACACATGTTGTTTGAAGAGTTTCTGTTTGCAAATAAACAACATTATTTTTTGGTAGTTTGTTTTTTGAATAGCAAACATAAATGATAAAAAATAAAATTATTCGTAAAATAACTATATTTTTATTCAATTTTAACAGTACGGAAAACGAATTTAATAACCCACAATCAGTTACTGTAATTATTTTATGAGTGTAGATACATCAAGAAGTCTAACAGATATCAAAACAGTTGAACACTTTTACAAATATACATACTTCAAATGTTTGGCCAAACTAGCAAACCGTCCAATTAACAACGCAAAACGTTTGTACAAACGTTAAATTTTAACATGTTTGCTAAACTATTTGGCCCTTTATGTAAACCGAACGAGGGCTCACAGGTACCTTTGAAAGGTTTAAGACAACAAAACTTCAAAATAAAATGTTTCAGTTTACAAAATGTCCTAAAGCTAAAAAAAAAATACTTGCACAACGCAGACATTCTTATGCTTTTGCATTCAAGTAAACAGAAAGAAAAACACTCGGGATAAATCAAGTTTTTTGGGATTACTTTGAGTACGAGTCGTACTCAAAAATTCAAGTACGAATAACACTTAAACGTACTCGAAACAATCCTAAATGGGATTACTTTCGAAAATCAATCCCAAGTTTGGAAAAACCGGTTTGCTTATTGTGCGTAGAAAAACAAAACAAGAAAAACACATACATATACATATTATTTTCATGTTTAACCCTCCGACTTGCGCATGTTTTGATTTTCTTTACACATGGAAAAAGGTCTGGCCAGACTCATGTGTACAACAAAGGGTTAAAAAGTAAATTTGAACTCATGCTACTCATTTATGGTGTTTTCTTTTCTACAAAAAATGTGCCTTTTTTTTAAAAAAATGCAATTTGGTGTCTGTTTCTTAAAAATTTTTCTCCCGAAAAGCATGAGTTTTGTAGAATAAAACAAGCCACCCTTTTCGGGAGCAAAATTTTTAAGAAAAAGACACCAAATTGAATTTTTTTTTTAAAAAAAGGCACATTTTTTTGTAGAAAAGAAAACACCATTAGTTTATAGTTTTGGTTAAATATGTACATAATATTTCTAAAATAAAAAACATATCGGGCATGATGTTGGTGTTTTATCATTCTGTAATGTGTAGTACGGGTAAGTAAATCAATCATAATCATTTTTTCTTTGTAATTTCTTTTTTTTTGTTTTTTTCAATCATGAATTCGGGATAAAATGAACTTTATATTACTTGAATCAAGCTCATTTTGAGATACACAGAAAAAATTATTGCCGAATTATTTTCAAACAAACGATTGTTTGAAATTTTTTTTAATTTCTACAAATTTTTTTACTGATTCAATTAATATTTTTGTTTGATTTTTATTTAACCAACAAAAATGTTGACAACTTTTCAATAATATAATATACGCGCTATTGGTTTCAATTTTTCATAATTTTGTATGAAATATTTAACGCTCTTTAATGTTGTCGTTTTTTGCATAATTTATTTGATCGTAAGCAACACTTCTTTATGTGAAATACAAGAACAACAACACAAAACACATACAGCGTTATGTATAATGAAAAATTGGCAAGAAGTTAACACAGAGTTGAATTATAATACACTTACAGACTGTGGATAGCAAACTGCTAAACTCTGACTAGTGAGTTGCCAAATATCTGCTAATTTGGAAAAAACAGCTGTATGAAAACAGTATGAAATGTCAAAATCAGGGATGATTTCTGCAAAAATAATGTTTTTTTTTTTAATACAGTATGGCATCGTTATATATCAGAGTTGATTTATTAAAAATTTGCACCAGTGAAAAAGTATATTATACATGAACATTTTGCTAACAAGCTGCTAAGCTTAATCGGTATTCTAGTTGGCAGCTCGTTGTACGTAGTGTATAAACTGTGGCTAACTTTTCATTATACATACCGCTGATACAGTTTATTTTTGGACGCTTTAAAAAAGTACAACAAGAAGAAAGATGATAAAATAGCGCGACGAGGTTATTAGTAAAAAAACAAAAAAAAATAGCAGGTAAAAAAAAGGTTTCATTCTTTTTTAAACAACAGAAACAACAACAACATTATAAGAAACAAAATAAATTTTTGGTTGGTTTCAAAGTTGGAAAAAAAAGAATGAAAAACAAAATCCCGTATTCAATTTTTGAAAACTGTTTACTTAAATACATCAAATACAAAAATAAAATGATGACGAAAAACATATCGAGTCGGTCTGCTGCCGTTGTTTGTTACATTTCTTCTTCTTTAGCCAAGGAAAGGATACAGCAACAGTGAGTGCTGAAGAAAAACATTGTGTGTATAAACAAGACTTCGTTCAAAAATTATTCCAACAAAACATGTGTCTCAAAGCCAGTCTGCCTTCATCTTCTCCTTCAGTGATAGCTTGGGTGCGCGTCATTGATTGTGCAAAAAATTTTTGTTTGATTCAGCAAAATTATTTGTTTGAAATTTATATGAATTTCAGTAAACTTTTTGTTTGATTCTGTAAATTATTTGTTTGAAAAAATCAGTGTTTTTTTTCAGTAAACAAAATGCAAATAAATTGTTTGAATATGCGAATTTGTTTGTAGGACCGATTTCAGACAAAAAATGTTTTGATACTACAAATTTTTTGTTTGAATTCGAAAAATAATTTTTTCTGTGTAGATTCAATCTTAGTTTTACTTAAATCAATCTCATTTTCGGATTATTTCAAGTTCGAAAACGGGATTGAATATGGATAATTTAAGTATTTTTAGATTAAAAATCCGTACTTGAATCAATCTTTCTGTACTTGATTCAAGAAAATCCGTACTCACCGTACTATTAATACCGCTTCGGATTGATTTGAGTACGGATGGATTGATTTTTCTGTTGAGTGTAGTCATTGTCAACACGATGAGACAACGAAGAACGTAAATGAGCATGAGTGCATGACTGCTTTATTTTTTCAGTGTTTGGATATTTTAAAAAAATATCAAAAAGGGGATATGTATTAACAAAAAAAAAGTGCCAACAAAAAGGGGATATGTATAAGAAAAAGGGGCACCTGTTTTAAACCAGAATGAGTGATAGTTTAGCACATTTTTATAATTATTAAGCATTTTTAGCACTTTTTTAAATCCCAAAACCACTTAAAAACTCACATATACAATTCAAGTAAATTATCAATTCTTTAAGTGTATCAACTTTTTACAATTTTGCAAATAGGAAAAATGGCATAGCATTAGTCCAAGAGAGCATATTTTTTTTAAATCACATTAAAGTTTTCGCATCAAACGCAATGACCAATTAGCAATGTCAGCAATCAGTTCTCATTGGAATTCTGGCACTTTTGTATATTAAACGTATTCCGAAATATCAATTACAATTATTTTCTATTTGTAAATTTGTATTTGATGCTTAGAGCGAATTTTGGTTTTCTTTAGGGAAGCAAATGAATGTTTCCTCAGACATTGGGATAAAAAACCATCAGCTATTCAGAAAGTTCAGCGAGGCAACCTCCTATTGAACCAAAGACCTATTGGATAGACCTTCCCAGTAAAGAATTTCAGGGTTTTCGGAAGCAAGAAAAGTACAAGAGCACTGATATATGCGCTGGCTATTACATACTACTTAGAAGCAACAGAGAAGCAAAAACCATTGAAGTCAATTTTTAATATAAGTAAATGAAAATTATTTAGTAGCTTCCCTTATAAGTAAGCAGGTTGTAAGGGAATAGTTGAAATGATTATTTAAAAGAAAAAAATTACGACCAAAGTTCAAAGTGCTTCTGTTAATCCCTTACATGGAAGCACGTTGTATTGCAATGATTTCAAAATGTGTTTACGATTATTCCCGACATCTAACCGAAAACAAGAGATGCTTAAAATTACTTCTTTTTTATTACGCAAAATCATTCATCAAATTGTTTTTGAGCAGAGAGGACGCAAGCAAATTGAACAAAACATATTTTATTGCAGTTTTAAGCAATAGTATTAAATATCATATCACAATGTTTCCTATTTACAATGGATGTATTTTTAGTTTATATTTTTTTTATAAGTTTATCGATGAATTTACATATTATTTTGTGTTTTTTTAGTAAATAAAAATAAAACGTACAAAACTAAAAAAAAAATAGTAATGTTTTTATAGCTTATAAGAGGCATGAATAAAATGCTTCCAGAAAGCAAACACAGTAGTAGCATTGGGTAAGGTATGAAATCGCTATATAAACAGAGACATGAAAGAAGCGCTTCTTGTATACAGTATAGAAGCAATTAATCACAGGTATGAACCAGGTATGAGACGAAACATCTTACTGCTAAATATAATTGTTCTAATTCAGCTGATTTGCAACGTTACTGTTACTCCCGGCTAACTTAGCCTTAGTCTTTACTTTCTGTTCTGTTACAAATCAGCTGATTTGTTTTTTTTATTAAAAACACTGTGAAATTAATAAGTTTTTCTGTTCATTTACGATTTAATCTGTAATATTAAAAACTTGTTTAGTACTTGTAAGTGACAGCAACAGAAACAGAAAGTAAAGACTAAAGGCCCTACCATAATATGCATAGCCGTGATTTACCTACTGTCAAAAATTACCAAAAAGTCTCTCAAATGTATTTAAAAAAACAATAACAAAATCAAAAAACAAAGATAATTCATATCACCTATTTTGTTACAGTTGTTTGGTGTGATTGGTGTGATTTAATGTTGTAAGTGTGATTTTTTTGTTTCGTTGTTGTGTGGTGTATATTCCGTACACTTCGTATTTGGTCGTTTATAACACACTAATTAAAATTCTTTTCCATTTGTGTTTATATTTTTTTCGTGCTTTATGTGTTTTTCAAAATATAGTATTTGATTCGTTAGTTACTAAGCAATAAAGACTATCAGGGGTGTTCTGGAAATCGAAAACGCAAAAAGTTGGAAGTTGTTTTCAATATACTTTTAACCTAATTTTTGCTATAAAATTCTATTTAATAGAGAAATATTTGTATAATATTTGTCATAAAATTCTTTAATTTTTCGTTTTCCAGAACACCCATGTATATCAATTATGTTTACTATGATTTATGACACATAAAAGTTTTTTAACTATAAAATTCTGAAAAACGACCTTTTATCTAACCTTGTACAAAATTGATATAAATAATTTGTTTATTCAGAAAAGGAAATTAAAGAATATATAATTTTTTTTTAGATATGTATTTTCCCGATAAAAGGCTTTGTTTGAATTTTAAAATATGTACTGAAAAATTACTTCTGACCAACTATGCAAAACATTGATATAAATTAATTTTTATGGGTTTTAAAGGTTGCTTTAAAAAGACAATTTCAAAACTTTTATGTTTAATTTAACTTTGAAAATAAAAAAAATCGAAGAAAATTTGATATTTTTTTTTGGAATTTTAATGGTAAAATAAATTTTCAATACAGTTAATTAGAAAAAAGCTTTTATAATTCTTTATAGATACTACATTCATTTTCTTTACAAATTTTCTAAAGTATAAATTTCCAAAACTTTTTAGATTTTATTTTATTCTCTACATAATTTTTAAAATATTATAACTACTACATATTGATTTTCTTGTGTACAAAGAGCATAAAAGCTACAACACATTTTTTCTCATATAAATCAATATTCCTGAATCAGACAGCCCCAGCGAGCATAAAATTTAACCAACAGCTTAAATGTTGAATTTAAATCACCAAAGTTTTTAGAACACAGCACATCAAATAAAATCAAGAACATTTAATTTTTTCATACATTTTCCAACACTTAAACATATTTGCTTACTTTAAAAAAAAATTCAATTTAAATTACATAAATTTTTATTTTCGAAAGTTTTTAAAAAAGTTTATTTTTATTTTCTTGTTTAAATAAAATCTCAGAACAATGAATTTTTGGTAGAACGTCTTTACAACACCTAGAGCACTTCATAACTGGCAATGTTCGTCTAGCGGTAAATACGGTGGAGCTGTTCAAAAACCATTTTACAAAATTTTATATAAAATGGCAACACGACTAGAACATACACACCCGTTCAAACACTACACATACAAATCGTAGCAGTAACAAGAGCAGAGAAAACGGCATTGCAGCAGTAGTGATTTGGAAAATAAGGATAACACGAAAACGTAGACAAATGCTGCAACATTGGTAGAAATGTATGTGTATGTTTTTCTGAATGTATGATAAGGTTACTTGCTTTTGTTATTTTATTGTATATGATGTGGTACAAACGACATTTAAGAGGAGTAGAATTGTATGATTTTGCATGGGAGTTGAGGGGAGTGTATGCATGTGTCTATGCAAACAGGCTCTGGTAATTAAAAAATTTAATTTTTTTGAAAGTTGCCAGATTGTACATTTAGTACAAAATAAAAAAAAATTTTGGTTTATAAAACCAAATTTATAGAAAGTTTGAAAAGGATATAATAACTATACTTTGAAACCCGAGGGACTATTTTTTTATAAAAGCAAACAATTGAAACGTATAGTAATAAGCGATTACATTTGCAGAACCAACCCTTTATACTTTTTTATTCGAAATCGGTTTTTTTTCAAACTACGTTTTCGCATAACCGAAATGCTAATTTAACGCTACACTAAGGAGGGTTTTTGGATCAAAAGTGTTTGTAATCGATCAAATAAGAAAACACGAAGCGTCAAATCAAATCGTTGTAGCGGCCACTTTGACATAAGTCTTAAATTATTCTTTTATCCAACCAATTGTCGTAATATTTGATCTATAAAGCGAAATATTCATTTAGTAAATGCATTTTGCTGCCTTTGTCGGATTCAGTAGATCGTTTTACATTATCATTTACAAAAACTTGATTAATACACAGCATAGCTCTAAAGAAAACAACATATTTAATTAAATAGAGAAATTTTGACTTGACAATGCTCATCCCTTTGTTGCAAATTATACAGCTTTGTTGTCTTGTTGCAACTGATTTTGTTCTAGAACAAGGATAGAATACATTTCCGTTGAGCTTTAGGATATAACTTCTTAATAGGTATGAAAAATTACGCCAAACTTGTCTTGTTTGACTTCTGTATGCTTTTATTGTTTGCAGGCTAAAGTACTAAATGCTTACGTAAGTCATATCTGGCATTTCTTTTTTACTTGGGATATATATCTGTGGCATTTTGACAAAACATCTTAAGTCGAGATAAGATAGCAAAAAAAAATTTTTAGAAAAGCTCGGTGAACCAATTATTTTAATTTAATAATAAAATAAACTAAAATTAAAGAAAAATTTCGTTTTTAATACAAAATTTTAAAAACGTTAACAAAAATGTATTTTAAATGAAAATTCGTATGGTTAACAACATTTTTTTCAACTTTTCAAATTCGACTTAAGCTGGGATCACTCGATTGCCGCAATGCACCAATTTTTACACTTTTTAATACCCTATCGTGTGACTGCACAACCAAATTAAATTAAAATCAAATTTTACATCTGGCAGCTCTTGCTTTCAGAAAGCAAAGCACACAAGGCAATAGGAAAACAAAAAATACATATCCAAACATAAACATAGCGGGAGAAACAACAACAACCCTTTTTCTCCACAACACAACACTGCGACGGAAAAGCAGGACACTAACAAAAACACATACCCAGGCAATCAAACATAATTCAACTGAAAACGTTTAAAAGGGGTACGCAAATGAACGTTAAAAGGGATACAAACAAAAGTGTATCTACTGTAAATAAGTTCAAAAAAGAGGTAACTAAATGAAAATTGTATACAAAATTTACGCTACCCATCAACAATTATGTACATGGGAACAAACTATTGCATCTGTGATAACTATAAGAGTTTGACTATAGTAAAAATATGAATTGAATCCTGCATAGAAGGTACTATTCCTCTTGGTAGTAAAAAGCACACAAAATAGATGGAACACTTTTTACTTAGGTTTGTTCTGGGGAGTTTTGCTTTTTAACAAAATATTTAAACTTTTTTAGAAGTTCTTGAATAAAAAGGGTTGTTGTTAACCAAACATATCCTCTTTATTTAACAAAAATAAAAAAATTGTTTTAAGACTATGACATTTTGTGGTGTTCCAATGATAGTTTATGGTTTAAATATACTCAAAAACATTATAATTTAATTTTATTGGGACAACAAATAACAAAACAATTTGTGCATTTAAAGTAAAAAAAAAATTTTATTCAAATTTAAAAAGGAATTTTTCTATTTAAATAAAAGCATTTGTTAAACTAACGAAATGGTTGATTTTATTATAATCCCGGCTAAAATTGAGAGACTTTACTCGATTAAGATCTGTGTCAAACACAAAAAAATTAGGTTTAACACAACGAGATTTATTTAGAGGCAATAAGTTTGAATTACCTTTCTGCGAAAGACTTTGACCGGGGATTTAACATTTTGAAAATAAAGTTTCTGTAAAGTTTTTTTGTATCATAATGCGAGAACTAAAGAATCAACCTATTACGGCACTCCAAATCGTCAGCCGAAATATTCAAAACTGGGAAATACGCAAAATCAAAACCTGAATAAATTTAAACATAGCACTGTGGCAAAAACGCAAGAATGGAAGCAATTTGGAAGTTTAAGCTAAGCTGCTTTGTTAAGTTGGCTTTGGTCTATTAATTAAATTAAATGTATCTTTAGCCGGCTTAGAGCATGTATATTTGTTGTAATATGCTCTACTTAAGGCAGATATCAAAAAATGGTTTGATTAAAGTGTGGCCTGAAAGAGAAAAAAGTCCTACTACATAGCTAACAATAGACAAAACTTAAATTGGCATGGGAAATTAAAAATGAATTAAATTAAAGCTATATTTATTTTTGGCGCCCTATGCTCCAGTGGGAGTTAGAGGAATATATATATATGTATATACATATATTTATGAGAACGAATGTCAAGAACACAGAATATTGACTAGAACAGAAACTCCCTCGAAACACTACCAAAAATTCCGTACGTGTGAAGTTATAAAGACACGTTTTTCAGTCAGATTTACGTTTTTCCCCTCTTCCATTTCGTTTTAGTCAATATTTATGGTCGAGATCTTATTTGTATACCCTTTACCACAGGTGGTAATTAAATATATATAAATTTGTCTTTAGTTTTTTACTTAAAATTTTAAATCAGCCAAACCAATTTTTAAATGCCTAAACAATTTTTTTTCAATATTTTTTTATTGAATCTTCATGCATACATATATTAAATACAATAATTTATTAAATCCTATTGTAATATTTTATTTTATGTTCACATATGTAGGTTTTAAGCGGTCTTCTAGACGGATGAGTCCTGCATTAACTCTTCTAATCAACAAATGCGGCTGCCAATATTTCGAGCTAGTAAATTTGGATGCATTACAGCCTTTTTTAGGAATCGCACAATGAGTTCCTTCTGAATATTTGTGTTTTTAACAGCTACAAAAACACTCAGTTTTAAAAATATTTTCCATACCTATAAAATTCTATACAAAAACGTCTGAAATTGTTGAACAGGTCGAAAATATTTTTACTAAAGTAATAAAGTTTTCAAAACTGTGTAACTACAATAAAATAATTTTAAAAAATATTTAAGCTTGAAATACCTTAAAAGGTAAATGGAAAATACCTATTCAAACTTTTTTATTGAAATTAAAGTTATTTTGAATGTTTTTAATTTAAAGCTCCAGGTCCTTTTTTATATAAAAAATATTTATTTTTGATATTTTTAGTTACTCTTGAGTTCATCAAATTTAATTTTCATTTAATTATTTTTATTGAAGGAAGGAATTTTTTTTTAATAAAATTCCAAGTTGTAAAAAAAAATTCCTTCCTTCAGTAAAAATAATTTAATGAAAATTAAATTTGATGAACTCAAGCCTAACTAAAAATATCAAAATTAAAATTAACAGTTCAACTAAAAATCACAATTGTTCTTTAAAAATAGCTATGGCACAAGCTCTAATGTTTAGATTTGTACTTCTAGTTGTACAAATAAAATGTCGACGATAGTGGACAAAAAACATAATAAACAAATGTATTCAGGCTTTCAAAACAAAGTCTTGACAGAAAGAATACGAAAAACAGAAGAAAGGAAGCAGCATGTGAATGAATTTAAAATGATAATTACAGCAAATTTCGAACCACCAGTATCACTGCTTAAAGATTGATGTTTGACTGTTGGCTGGTAGGCACCGTAGTGGTGCAGAGGTTAGAACTCAAAGAATTCTGATGAAAGAATGTGGTGATTCTTGAAACATGTAAATTCAACCCCGGTTCGAGCCCCAGCTCAGCCAAGAAAATTATCAATAAATTTTAATAAAATTCCAAGTTGTAAAAAAATAAAATAAATAAAAAAAAATTACTTCCTTCAGTGAAAATAATTTAATGAAAATTAAATTTGATGAACTCAAGCCTAACTAAAAATATCAATATTAAAATGAACAGTTCAACTTAAAATCACAATTGTTCTTTAAAAAATTTTTATTTAGTTAATTACTATCTCCATATTTCGTTAACCTTTGATTAGCATCTTCAGGAAATAAAAATTAACAATATAATTAATAACACAAATAATAAAAAAAAATTATGGAAAATATTATTGAAAAAGGTAAATTAAAACTGAGTTTGAAATTAAAGTTATTTTGATTAGGTCCCTACCTAGTTTACTTAAGATTTTTTTAACAATATTAAAAAAAATTACCAAAACTTAAACCGGAAATAATTAATTACGAAAATCCTTTAAAAATTTTAAAAATCAAACTAACACTTTTTACAGACAATACATACAAACATATAAACAAAACACCTACAATTAAACGCTCGGATACACACAACCACATACAAAACAAAAAATGCCATTGACATGTAAAATAATAAAAGCAATACAAATGACCTTGTAATATAAAAGACAACATGTTAGAAAAAAAATATCACAACAAAAAATAAAAATATAAACACACATTCAACTAAAATATTAGACAAAATAACTGTTTAAATGAAAAACATAACACACACACAAGCCAACAAACATGTCCTGCTAAACCAAATTCTAAAAATAAATCAAAACAACAAAAATAAAGAATATTTACATTTCTCTAAAGAGAGTTTTTAATAAAAAAAATGAGAAATCGTTACTTTAAAAAAAAATACATACATCCATAGACAAATCATGTGCATACAATAGTAAAATTATCAAAAAAAAAATACATATCTAAATGCCGGAATCATTGTTGCCAATGAATAATTTTCTATCCGGCCAAACGTGTCCTATGAAACCTTTCAAAATCCGTTGAAACTAAACATTTTTCTAAATACCTATTTTAAAACAAATATATGTATTAGGGTGGTTCGATTTTTTGATAACTTTTGGCATGAGCGTCCACTTTTAAATTTTTTGACTGTTTCTCAACTTTTATTTTTAAGGTTTTTTTAGTAGCTTATTTAATTTTTTTTTACCAATTTCCTAGGGGAAATTGTACGCTTAAAACGATGGCGTTCGGCTCACACAACCCAGAAACGATATCTATTTTTTAGCGTTTGGGTAGACGAACACAACTCTACTATTTTCAAAAAAGAGCCAAACATTATATAGTGCTCTGTTCTTCGCTAAAAAAAAACAGAACCATTGTAGTGATGCTGTAGACAAACATTATATTTTAATGTTCTATAATATTTCTTTTTTAGATTGATAAAGAAATGAAATAACAAAAATTTTAGCAATGACCGCCGCACGAATAGCTTGTGTGTGTATTGTGTATATGTTTTGTTTGTGTAAAATTATTTTGCTGGCTTTTTGTTTTTTTTTCGTATGTGTATTTTGTTTGTGGTTTTAATAAGAAAGCGATAAAATGAGTCCGGACTTCGCGGGTGCATAAAACAAAAAACTTATAAGTACATTTATATATACAGATCGCACATTTGCTGCAGCGTCGTCATAACTCAAAAAAGAAGTTTTGGTGTTAGTGATGCAGAATTGTTCGCTACGTTTTTCTTAATATTGTGTATAAAATTCATCTTTACATTTTTTATTCTTTCCCCTGTTGGAAAGAATGTACCGTTTCTTGCTAAGTTCACAACCACGATACCATTTTTTAAGACGCCACGAATAAAGTTAACTTTCTCAAACCGAACAAAATAAGGTTTGGTCGGAAAAGGCCAACGAAGGCAACACTGGCCGGAATATAAAAATAAAAACAAAAAAATCTTGATAAATTTTCAGGCAAAAAGAGAATTATAACAAAAACAAATTCTATATTGAGAAGAAATAATAACAATTGTGCTTTTTTTTCTTTTGTTCATTTTGGGCTTTGTTGGTATGTAACGTTGTTCTACGCCGACTAAGGTAGATTTTTGTTACAGTTAAAATGTTCTAAACAAAAAATTGCTTTTAAAATAAATTTCTAAAAAGTGCAATTTTAAAAAGTTTTATGATCTAAATTGGACTTTGAACATAAACTTTATGTATACAACTTTGTAGAAATAAATTTAGAAAATTGGCGTATGCGGCACAAAACAATATTTGTACATTTTTAGAAAACTTCATGTAAACCATCTTTGTCGTTGGAATAACAATACTCTAATCTAAGGCATATTTATGATCTGAAAAACATTTTTTATTAAGTTTCTTATATAAAGGATTATAAATAGCAACATAAAAAAATTTTAAATCATGATGGAAAAATTGTCCCGTTTACAATTTCTTTTTTTAATTTTATTTAAAAAAATGTAATTCATATTTTATTTTGAAATCGAAACCATTTTCCCGTTTACAATCACTGGTTTTTTGCAATTATCTCGGAAACCACGACAGTAAGCGAAAAATTTCATTTGCGGAAATTAAAGAGCTAATTGAGAGTTAAAAGAATCATTAATTTAAAAAATGAAAATCAGGTTGTTTTTTACAGTTTTGTCAATATAAACGTGTGCGCATGTCCCGTTTACAATCTTGGAAGTGCCCATATGCGCTAAACCAATAATAAGCCTTATCGTCAGGCTTTCATCTAACGCATTAAATGAAATAATAATAAGCCATGTGTTTAAGTTAACTTAAATAATAACTAGTTGCTCGGTTAAGGTTTAACCTTATTCTTTCGGAGTGTTTACCTATATATAAAATACCGTTAACGGTTAATAAAACATTGTTTTCGCCATCTTCAAGTTTTGTTGTACATATCTAAAGATAGTTATTGACATAACTACCAAGAGTTCAATACCGAATCTTTAAGGTTAATAAAGAAATTCTTTTAAATATAAACAAAACACCAAATTTTCTTTTTATTTCATTTTTTTCCGCCTTGCACGCAAACACATGAATATGATGCTCTGGTACTTTTTTGCTCATTGGTCCCTGGAAAATTTGATATTCGAGTAGATCAATACTACATCTTCAGCATCTTTCTTTTTTATTTTACTAGAACTAATGGCTAATAAATCACTGATGGTATAAACGGTAATTTAGTAGAACTAAACTTTTAAACCAAAAAGAGAGTTAAACTTACTCTGATTTTTTAGCCCTAAGACTGCCTTTACTAAATACACTTTAATCTTATGCTCAAAATCCCTTAAAACACCATTTTAGAGGCGAATACATAGAAAATTGCTTTTTTCAGGAAATAGATTTCGAAAATGCACAACTGACAAAAAGTTCTGGCTGGCGTCTGGCGTCTGGCTTAGTGCCGGTTCACACACGTCAAGCTTGACTCGGCAAGTCTTGAGCTTTAAGGAGAGAAGGGAAAAGAAAATTAATGATGTGTGTGAACCGGCACTTAATAAGTATGAGTGTGATACAATGGTTTCTTAGGATTGCTTGGTTAAGTTGATAATTTAAAGATGTAATGTACTTAAAATTCGATTTTACCCTCATTTAATTATTTCCTTAAATAGATATAAGTCAAAATGTTTCTCTTTTAACTTAACTTAACGACTTCTTCTATATAAAACCTTTAAGAGAATCCTTTTACAAAAAAAAATTAAAACAATCCAAACAAGGGATGTTTATTATCTTTCCCCAACGCCTGCGCCTTATTTATATACAGAAGTGCCAGCCCGGGGTTTATATATTGACCATTTGTTTTATTTCTTTATAATGTACATATATAGAGTGGGAGTAGTTTGAGTTTGAGAAAACTGGACATTCGTACAGCAAAACAACAACAATTAGAAGAAAATTTTCATTTCAATATAATGAACATAAATAAACGAATTTTAAGGAAAACTGCTCAGAAATTGTGATTACTAATTTTTACGGATTTTATGATTTAAGAATAGAATTTAAAAAATTGTTTGAGCTAAATAAAGGATTTAATTAAAAATTAAATTTTTGCGAAAAATTTGATAATACATATAATTAATTTTTAACCTCATAAAAGCCGATATATAATTTCTATAAGATTAATTGAAGAAATCAGTGTTTAATTTTAGGTCGAGTTGAGTTATATTCCCCAGGTGGGGTCGGCTGTACTTTGAAAACAAATTATGTTAAAAAGCTTAATTGTCTTATTACACAGTGCAACAAAGTAGACTACTAATAGAGAAAATCTGCCAGTGTTTTGAAAAGTTAGCTTGGGCTCCCGAAATATGGGCCCTAAAGTTTTTGAATTTTTTTTAAAAGGCGTTTGGCATAAGTCAAATAAAAATAAACTAAATGTACTTCTGAGCTAAAAATTAATTTCAGATGTCTTCAGTAGAATCGTATGGCGATTCTTTTCTTAGAATATATTAACCATCTAGCACTCATTTTAAGGGGTAATTTTTGTCCTTTTTTTAACGTCTACACTATATAGTTTATGTTAAGTTTGGTTGAAATCAGATATCGCATGTGAGAGATAAATAAATTTAAAAATACCATAAATTTATTGTTTGGTTTGTTCTTTTATTATTTTATATTAGTTTCTATTTTATTTCGCAACCAGACTCAAATGACTGAACTGATTTTGATGAAACTTGATGCGAAGGTAGAATATTATAGTGAAATTACTGTAGACTACATTTTTCTCGGATTTTGGACCAGAGACGGATAAAATGGTCAATAATGGGAAAACCTGGTACAGATTTTTTTAAATAACCCTTCATCTTACCTCCAAAATTTCGAAAATCGTCCTTTTACTAGGCAAAAGTGGGTAAACAGGGAATTTTTATTTATTTTTATTTTTTTTTTTATTTATTCCATTCTTTCAATACAAAGAAAGCCTATAATGCCAATTATACATGTATTGCTGTTAACATCTATCCATGTTTTAGCAACATTTTGACCAACTCCATTTAAAATGCAAAAATTTATATATTTTTTGACTTAAACTACCCCCAAGGATATATGTTTAAAAAAATTTAACTCAAAGGGGCAAAACAGGGTAAAAATTCGTACTTTTTGTACTTTTTATAAACACGTTTTTTCAAACATTTCTGCAATACTTAATTAAAAATTTTTGTATGTCAAAATTTCTATAACTACGGCACGTCTCAATAAAAAATACATTTTAAAAGTCGATCTTTTAGACTGCGAATTTAAAAAGTTAAATTACTTTAATGGCCAGTTCGTCGATAGCGAATGAAGACTTCGTTCGCTTAAGTTACATGTAAAACAAAAACAATATTTTATAATTTGTTTGTCTGGAATACTTTGCCAAGAGATCTAAGAAAATTTTCTTATTCGCTGCACTTATTTAAATCTAAGTTGTTGGAATTTGCAGAGCTAAATAACTTGTCAATTCGCTAAAACGAATAATTGCCAATGTGTTGGCAATGGAAACAGAATATATAGCATTCTTTATGTCTTTGTTATTTAATGCTTAAATTTTTTTTGAGCTTAAGCTTTCTTTATCGTTTGTAAGATAGTTACGTTTAATTTTATATATAAACAGGTAACATTCTTTACTTGTTTATTATATTTTTTATTTATTTAATAACTGAAGTTTGTTGTTTAATTAGTAGCTTTTATTAATCATAAAAGGCCCTAAGGGCTCGGTTATGTAATTGAAGAAAATAAAATAAATAAATAAATGTAATTTATGGACGAGCAGGCCTTAATTCTTAAACTGTTACAAAGATTAAACAATATTAAATTGATATGTAAAAAATTAATACTTTTAAAACTTAAAAAAAGGAAAGATTTATTCATTCTACGTATACCAAAATCTACCAATTGCTTTTAAAAGTCTCCTATTTCCGAAACGTTTTGCGTTGATATGATAATAAATATAGCGTAAGGGCAATCATTTACATTGGGTAAAATTGATTTGGAATATCCATGCTTCTCCCACGCTCTATTATATGTATCATGTTCATCTATAGGCAAGCCATCAGTTCTCTTTATAAACACTAGGTGTTATATTGCCTTGAGATAATAGTTATCTGGTTGTTCTGTAGTTGCATTTAATAGGTTTGCATCTGTCGTTAACACTTTTGCTAGAATTGTTTACAATATAAAGCGTTGGGATCATATTTCGTCTTATATTCATAAATATTTTTATATGTTGTTTTAACAATTTTATTGAAATATCAAAACAACGAAAGATTTTGTTTTATAACTATGAATAATTTCCCTTTGTGCAACAAAAAGTATATTTGTTTGCTTTCTTGCTTTCTTCTCCTTAGATTTATATTCCTAGAATTTATAAAATAACTTGATCAAAACCTAGGTATATTTAATGTGTTAATGTACCTTGATCAAAACATAAGTAAATTGAGATATGTATGAGACAATATTTTTTTCGGCATTTTTGACAAACATTTTAGAGAGAAAATAGAAAGAGCAAAAAAAAACTTAAAACAATATCAGCATTCAAATGCACAATGTTAAACAGGTCAGTAACTTCGCTAAATTTATCGAGCTGAGGTGTACAAAATTAATTTTTATAATATTTATTGTATATATACAATAGATGTATAAAAAGCTTTGTTCACAATCTGAGACAATTTCGTTTTTTATTCTATCGTTTTTCTTCCCAAAGTATTTCATATATTTTCCTTACATTTTTAGAACAAAAATTTAGCTAAAGGGTAAAATTTGCAAAACGGTTTCTTAATGTAAAATGTGTGTGGTGGCGAAAAAAATTATTGCTCCATTATGAACACCAAGTGAAAATGTTTCTGGGATTGTAAACGAGTTGGACTTATGGATATGGAGCTTTCTGATGCTTAATCCGAGGACAAGGAAGTCTGCAGATATTATGTTCTACTGGGAGAGAAAGAAATAAATATATCCAAAACTAAGAAACTTGGTTTATATAGTGCATCAAGCTCCAGCGACACAAGTCAGTTTAGAACTCGCATTTTCAGCACTCAATGTTGTTCTAAGTAGTCTGAGCTACAATATGTCAGAGCAAAACTTGGCAGCTATAAAAATGGTTATACTGAATTCTGCAACATTCCCATTAACAGATGAACGATTTGATATTTAATGAAATTTAAAAATTTTCTATAATATTAAGACAATCAATAAGTTATTGTTTTTGTTATTCTTTTTGGCTTAAATCTAGTTTACCGACGCAGCTCCAAATAAAAAAAAAGTACCTAGGGGGATAGAAAGTTGAAAAATAAGAAAAAATTAAATAAAAATATTGGCGCAAACGCTTAGTTTTCGAGTTATGGACGTT
Source organism: Pollenia labialis (assembly GCA_949318255.1). Classification (NCBI taxonomy): domain Eukaryota; kingdom Metazoa; phylum Arthropoda; class Insecta; order Diptera; family Polleniidae; genus Pollenia; species Pollenia labialis. The sequence goes on from OX439142.1 coordinate 1,812,578, forward strand.
TTTAGTTTTCATAGAAATATGTGATTTGGCTGAAGTGCAGCTTAAAGGGCTACGAAAAAAAATAAAAAAAATTTGCCACCCAATTCAGAATAAAAAAAGAAAAAAACCAAAATTAAAATTTAAGGGCGCTGAGGACCGTGGGCCCCCTGGAATCAAAAAACTGCCCCGCCTACTTAGTTAGCGAAGCCAGTTTTTGTTATACCATAGAGGAGAATATTCTTGCGCAAGGCCGAAGGCCGGCTACGCAGAAATGGATTCTTTAGCGGTGTTTGTTATTCCACAGAGAAGAAAATCTTTGCGTCCGGCCGAAGGGCGGCTAAACATGAAATGTATGTTTGCGATATTGGTGTTTGTTATTTATAAAATTTGTATTACACTTTTATTTATTTGGAGCTGCGTCGGTAAACTAGATTTGTTCCTTCTTTTTTTTTATTGCAATAATACACATGTGTTTTGTTTTTGTATTCGCATATTATTAAAAAAAAGGCCCAACCACAATGTGCTTAAGTTGGCTTAAGCAAAAATGTCCCTGATGAATTTATCAACAAACTTCCCCTAATGAAATTTTTTTTGGAATAAAACGTGAACATTAAAACACATGTCTTTTTGAAGAATTCACATGTTTGGCAATCACTGTGCACATCAGCTGTATATAAATGTTACGTTATACGTAACTTCTACACAAGAGAGAAAGAGACAAATATATGAAGATACACAATGCTATTCAACAAAAACAACAACATTTTGACAGTTGAAAAAGAAGAACAGAAAAATAAGAAAGAAAAAAGCAAAAACAACAGGAAAAAATTATCTAAAAAAAACTTTAAATTAACACACAAAAAATAGTTTTACATAAATTTTCCTGAAAAACCACTTAAAATAAAATAAATATTATAAATTGCAAATTAAATTTTGCAGATTACTAAAGTTCCTTAACAATAAACTAAAAGAAAAGGCGCAATAGATGTTAAAAATCAGGAAATAAAAAAATGCCAAAATCATGCATATAAGCCAGCAGCCACACAGAAAAAAAATTTACGTAAAAAGTTTTTTAGTCTACAAAAAAAATCTTACCATTTTTCAAAAATTTTCTTGGAATATGAAGAAAATTACTAAGTTTAAAACTTTTCTAAAACTATTTGTTGCTTGGATTTATAATCTGCAACAAATTTCACAAGTTTTTATTATCAAAAATGTTACAGACTATCAATTGATATTTTTTTTAGACTTTTTTGTTTGTTAACAAAATTTACAATTAATAATGATGATGACGGATGACTCTTGTTTTCTTTTTATTGAATAATTTAACTTGAAAGAATTTTTAATTCTTTAAAATAACTTCTGTATTATTTTTATCTTGTTTTTTATTTTTCTTGAATTTTGTTTGGTAATTTTCTTGTTAAACAGTTTTACACTTCTTTACTTCATTCGCTTTTTTCTTTTAACTGTGGTTTTTATTTTAATTCGTTTTATTTTATCACACGTTTTTTACGCAAATTTTTTCTTGCACACCCAACGAGTTTAAAAATTACCGCACAAATGAAAAAGAATTGTAATTTCATGTTGCTTTTGTTTGTTTTGTCAGCTTTTTTTTGGACGTTCAGTGTTGCCAGAATACGAATTCAATTTTACACAGGCAAACTCCTAATCATGGTGCATTTATTAAGTCTGCGCAAACATACAACAATTCAACAATAGAAAAACAACACGAATTTTTTTGTGCAAAACATATTCAAGATGTGAAAAACGAATGCATTTATTTGTGTAAAAAATATTAAAGTTGTCACAAGCAATTGCTACAAAAACAAATGCACGCAAATCATAACTCTTCAAAAGTCAGCAAGCGTTTCGAGCAGACGTTCTAATTGGGTCATCGTCCCTATTCTCTTGTTGATTATACACGTTACTACAAATCAAGGCGAATTCAAACAGGTAAACTCATCTCGTCAGCCGTTCATCAGCTGTTTCCACAGCGAATTAAAAAATATGGTCAAACGTCAAAATATGATTTTGTTTTGAGAAGAAGTTGAATGAAAAGTGTTAAAAATATTATTTTTATAATAAAAAAATTTCAAAACTGCGAATGTTTGAAGTGAATTTATTAATTTCTTTTGTAAAAAAGTGATAATGTTAATTTGCAATAACAAAATTTTGACAACCAACAAGAAAATTGTATAAACAAAATACATGGGGCTTTTTGTAGTTGTAAAGATGAGATTACCTGTTTGAATTCGCCTTGCTACAAATCGTACAAGTACAGGATTAGTAACATCGTACTTATGCGGCACGTAGATGTAGAAACTGGTCTTTCAATTGAGTTGAATGACAATAACATTTTTTATTTTTTTTTATTCAACCGATTACCAACAACGACACCTCTATTCGAGGCGAATTCATGTTAATGGTGGTGTCGATACTACAACAAGTAACAACATTTTATTTTATTTGTTGCTTTCGTTGGTCGATATGTCAAAAACACAAGCAAGTTCTGACATATATATATATGTTCCCGTCGATCCTATAAGGAGCATAGGGCCTCAAAAAACTTCTGACATTCCTCTCTAATTTAGAAAAAATAAGTAGCACGGCGGAGCTTTCAACGCCACCTGAAAAATGAATTCGCCTTGCCTTTATGGTAACAGCCAAGGCGAATTCAAACAGATAAACTCATCTCTACAACTACAAAAAGCCCCATGTATTTTGTTTATAAAATTTTATGGTTAGTTGTCTAAATTTTTTTATTGCAAATTAAAATTATCACTTTTTTATAAAAGAAATTAATAAATTCACTTCAATCATTCGCAGTTTTGAAATTTTTTTATTATAAAAATAATATTTTTAACACTTTTCATTCAACTTCTTCTCAAAAAAAAATCATATTTTGACGTTTGACCATATTTTTTAATTCGCCGTGGAAACAGCTGATGAACGGCTGACGAGATGAGTTTACCTGTTTGAATTCGCCTTGGTAACAACTTGATCAAATTGTACAACAAGCCGCAACGTGTAGGTCGCACATAAGGCCGTTTTACACTTTAATACAAGTCCTAAGTATTTTGCCGAACAGTTTTTGTTTACAAATTTAAAAAAAACAATAACAACTTATCATGGAAGGGTTGTATTTTCCTCAATGTAATTAAAACTTGTATTATAGTGTGAAACTTCATTTATGACGTTTTTATTTTCGTGGGCGGAGCTTCGATAAATACGATAAGTACTGTGCATCATGCTATTGCACAGCGAATTTTATTTCTGAATAACTGATTTATAAAATGCAGTGTTTTGCAACTAATTTTTAAAAATTCCTTAATGTAAAATTCGTATGTATTGCGTTTTAAATTTTTCTTTCAAACGAATTTGGATGATGTGTAGTAAAGTGTATCTAAACACAATACTACAACTCAACATTTGACTTACAAATTTACTTGTATATGAAATAAAGTTGACACAAAAAGAATACAGAAAATATATGATCCAAAAATAGTCCAAGAAAATATTCTGTCCCAATTTGAATAATTACATACAAATCGGCAACACTGTGAAGCGTAGGTTTTTTGTTGTCGCCAGAGCTGCTCTTCCAAGGTATATTTACACAAGGTAAACTCGTTGGCCCATATGTTTGTCAGCTGTTTACCTAAGTTGAAACACAAACGTCAAATTTCGTGTATATAAGCCAAAATGTGTACAGGCATGCGTTAAATTTATATGAAGATAATTTTGACAATTCAGTTCCACTCGGTTATTTTTATAGAGCAGCATGTCTACACTCCCAAATGAGTCTACCTTGTGTTAATATACCTTGTGCTCTTCTGATTATTTCTAAGTGCCCGCTTACATTGTACGATTTTTGTTCTTGCGATTTTTACTTTATCGTTAAGAGGGGTGAAAGGAACTAAAAGGGTTCTCGAGCGATTTTACTCCTCGATTCGTTTTGTTCGCTCATACGTTCTGCCATTGCTATCTCATTTGATGAAAATTGTATTTAAGTTCAGTCGCACAGAAAAATTTGCTGCAATAAAAATTTTAAAATATAAACGCATAAGCAAAATGTAAAGAAGAAACGACGAAAGTTGCAGAGGACAAGAATCGTATAGTGTAAAAAGTACATATCTGTTTTAGTCACATATAAATTAAGCAGATAACGCTGATTTGGGCCCTTTTCACACGTCACTTTTTACATATCTGTTTAGTTTAGTAATCTATGCTTTTGTTTCACATCTAGTCTTGACTGTGGTTTCAATGGCTGCAATCTCTTCCAATTAATTTATTTTTATCTGACAATTTATATTTTCAATAAAATAAATTTTGTATGAATAAGTTCTCAAATAAATAAAAATTTATTTTGATTAAAGTTTCTGGTATTTTTTCATTTATTAATAAGAATTTTTATATATGTAAAAGAATTAAATTTCTTGGTTCTTTTATTTGTATTTATTTTTTATTTATAAGGTACAAATGACCTTTGTGTTACAATGCAACTTAAAATAAATTTTAATTTTTTTTTCATATAAAAGAATTCATTTTATATTGGGTAATTTTATTCTCATTTGGTAACTTTTTAACCTTTTATTATTATTAATATTTTATTAAGCTTGAGGTCTCTTTTTTTAAAAAATATAAAATTTATTGAACCAATATTTCGGCACTCCGTTGTGTGCCTTCTTCAGGGTTTTTTTCTTTAACCTTTTGGTCACAGAGCATACAGAGGTGTCACGAGACAGAAAATATTGTGTTTTTTTCTGTCTTTTTCTGCGAAAGCTGCCCTTTTTGCATTTTTTGTTTTGATTACGCAATTCGTGTTGATAGTAGCGGCCTGTTTTTACACATTGCCACTTTACTACCAAAAAACATTTTCTTTCTCTTTCTTCGAAAGCTGCCCTCGCAACTGATTTGGGCTTTTTTCACACGTCACTTTACAGTTCTGTGCAAGGTATATTTACACAAGGTAAACTCGTTGGCCCATATGTTTGTCAGCTGTTTACCTAAGTTGGAACACCAATGTCAAATTCCGTGTATATGAGCCAAAATTTGTACATGTGTGCGTTAAATTTATATGAAGACAATTTTGACAATTCCGTTCCACTCGGTTATTTTTATAGAGCAGCATGTCTACACTCCCAAATGAGTCTACCTTGTGTAAATATACCTTGGTTCTGTGTATTCTGTGCTTTTGGTTGCAATAATTTTTGTGTCATGGCAGCACTGCTTGCTTTTTACATGCAGCGTTGCCCTTTTGGTTTGAAAATAACTTTCAGTTCAGTGGAGCCAACTACTGAACTTTAAAAGCTCTAATATCATAAATTACACCCATTTGTCGTTTTTTTTTTAAAAAAATCTTTGGCGTTACTTAAAGGCCACAGGATCAAGTTTTGCCTTTTAAATCCTTTCAATTTGCAATACACTCTCACTTTTTTACTAACACACTCACATTATATTGTGACCGAATACTTGATTTCGGTCATTTCTTTCTATCATTTTCTTATCACCAAAATGAAAAATGTGACTACTCGCTCATTCATTTCTTGTAGGGAATTTTATTAACAGCGAATTAAAGAGAAAAAGAAAATAATAAAAACACAAAGCGTACTGACCGAGTACAGGCATCTACGTACTTACTCCCTTTCTCACCTAAAAACATAACAGTTGAGCAATAAAAGATGAAACGTGTGAAAGCAGACATAGCGTTTTTGCATTGCATTGTTAGTGTTTACGGATCGAAATGTCAACCATTCCTAGCAAAACACTAACAAATCAAAACAAATAAGCTCGAACTGTCAAAATCAGATGCCGTTTCGACACCACCTGTAGTTAATTCGCCTTGTTTGAAAAGTACTTAGTTTTTTTGAGTGTTTTTAATCTTACACAGCTCTCAGTATTGTGGTGTGGGCATAAAAAGAACACAAGTACACATTGAGAAAAAAGTAAACAATTTTGGTTAAAAGTAACCAAAACGGCAATGCAGCTCCTAACGAAGCATCTACATGGAAAATAAAAAATCACTTATTTTGTAAAACATCCATGGAATTGTAAAAACAATTTTCAAAGAAAACCATTTCATTATATTTTGCTAAAAAAAAATGTGTTAAAACGTACAACGTCGTTTTGCATTTATAAAATAAACACACTTATTTTTTGTTAATAAAAGCGTAATTTTTAATCGAAGAATATAAAATGTTGTAGAGACAATCTACATGTCTTCATGGCATTCATAAAAATCAAGCAAAAACTCGATTTTGTATTTTTGTCAGTTACGCCTTTTTTCATTTTAGCTAACGCAAAACTACTAAGTTTGAAAAGAATATATTTTTAAATTAATTTTTGCCAATTTTTTGAATTAAAACAGGTAAAAGTCGTTTTTTATTTAACAGTTTAGCTCAAAAATCATTTTACTTTGCTGCCCTCCACTATAAACAAAAAGTGAAAATAATGAATTCTACTTACAAATCTATTTAAGGTACTTTGTTAGCTTTACAAAAATGTTTATTATATAAATATTATATATGTACATATGTACATTTATATTAATTTTTGCCAATGGGACAGAGTACTGTGCGTCGGCAATTACAGAGTGAACAACGGGCTGCAGGGCAGGCAAGAAAAATCTTAGCCCAAATAAGATCAGGATGGTGTAGCCGCCTCAATTCGTATTGGGTGCGAATTGGTGACAATACGTCGAACAGCTGTCCCGCGTGCAACCAGGGATCACACTACACCTGTTTAACTGCCCTGTCTAGCCTACTTAACTGTTTCCCAGGTCTCTTTAGACTCATGCTGTGGAAGTAGCAAACTTTGTGAACATAGTAACCAACACGGGAAAATACACATCAAAGGGTGAACTAGATAACCCATAATGGACAACATAATCACAAGTACAGCTACAACAACAACACCCAAATCAAGTAGTTACCCACGAAGTGGTATATTTTAAATAAAAATCCAGGGGTCTTGTTACCGTATACGATATCGAACAAAATTCATCGAAATTTTTTATTTTGGTATCATGACACACGATATCGAATGAAATGTCTCGTAATCTGAGATGATAGAATTCGATTTCGAGTTTTCATTCGATACGTCAGTGTCTATCGTATGCAGAAAAATACCATAGTTTACTCGATATCGAATGCGGTGATTAGACCCCAGTTTCTTTTTTTGTTAGTTTTTCTTTGCATGTATTTCCGGTTTTAATATATTTTCAGTTTTTATCTTTTTTTTCTTAAATTTTTCACAAATTGTACTCGGTTTATTTTGTTCTTTCCTTGTTGTGTGTTTGTGTGTGTGTAAGTAAGACATCCAATAATAATTTTTTACATATTATTATTACTTTAGAATATAAATTTTTTACATATTATTATTACTTTTTCGTATAGTTTTTATAAGTATGTATATAATTTCTTTTAAACATAGACAATTAGATAATTTATATTTGTTAAACTTTTTTATTTATTTAATAGTTTATAACAGTTTCGTATAACATTTTTTTACAAAAAAAGCTGCTTGTTTTGTTTAAAATATATAAATATTTTTTTAACACTCAATAACATTTAAAATAAAATTATTGTAAGGTTTATTTTGTTTTGCCATTTTTTTTTTTTTGTAAAATTCGGAACACAATTTTACTTTTGTGCTTAAATTTTTTGTTTTTGTTAATTTTTATATGTTTGTTGTAGGGTTTTCAAATGTTTAATGGAAGTTTTCGTTTTATAGGAGAGTTTTTACCACAATTTTGTTTGAATTAATAAATTTGGTTTAATGCCCAACTATAATATGCATAAGCTTGCTTAAGCTTCTGTCAAGAATTAGCAAAAAGTATCTCAAATGCATTTAAAAAAAAAAACAAAAACAAACGGGCATGTTGTACAAATCGAATAAAAGTGGAATGAAAGTTCGAACGAGATTTTAGTTTTAATTATTTACAAAATTTCCGTAGTTTTGCCTGGATTTAAGTACAGGTTCGTTTTTAAAATTTGCTGGTTTTCAAATCCACTTCATTTCAATTTCTAGAACATGTCCGAAAATCAATAAATATTTGACAGTTTCATAAAATTTAACAAAAAGTTTTCTTAAGTTCAATATGGTTCGACACATTTGAATCACATGTATTCGCACAATTGCCTTATTGTTGGGCCTTTAAGTAATTTTTTATTATTGATTATTTTTTGTAAGCTAAGGAAGTAACGAATTGCATGAAACTTAAGCTCTGTTGATTTTGAAAATGTTTGATTATTTTTTGTGTGTATGTGTTTTTTAATAGATTTATATAGATTTTTTTTTAGTTTTTTTAATGAATTTTTAAAGCAATATGTAACATGTTTTAGTTAAATAAATGTAACAAAAAAATAGTTTGCAAAATTTTAAAACTTAACTAGTTTTACTTATATTTAAAAAAAAAAACAAAATAAAACCAATTAAAATTCAAAAAATTAAAAAATTTAATTCATTTTTTTATTATTAGTTTCAATTATTATCCATTTTTAATAAAGAAATATTTTTTTGTGTTACAAAAAAATTTTATTTTTTTTTGCTTTAAGAAATTGGTTTTTTTTCGATAATAAAACTACCATATTTATTTTTGCTTAAAAATGTTTTAAGCTATTAGTTTTAAGTCAGTTTAAATTCATTAAAATTTTAAAGTGCTTTTAATTATGTCAAAGGAAATTTTTTCTTAATGGTTGTATTTTAAAGGGCTTTAAGCTTTTTATTTGAATTTCAATTTAAATTAATGACGTCTTTGAAACAGTATAATTTTTTTAAACAAAACATTTTAAATATTTTTTTAAAAAAATTTGAAAGTGTTTTAAAGTTGTTAAAGAAAAAGTTTTGTTTATTGTATTGTTATATTTATGCAAATTGTGGCAATTAACTTTAGGAGATTTCATGCTGTTCAATTGAATTAAGTTTTATTCCAAGCGCCTTTTAAAACAAACAAACTTTTATTTTTTCACAAAAATTTTTAGTTTTTTTTTTTATAAATTTTTTGGCTTATACATAATTGCATTTTCATAAATTTTCGTAGTTAATTCTAAAAGACTATAATCTCTAATTTTTCCTATAAGTTTTGGTTAATTTTATCTTTGAAAAATATAAAAAGAAAAAAATTTCAAAGGTGAATATCCTTGTTTTCTTCCTGAAAATTTTTGTGGTTAGTACAGGCAACTTGGGCATTAAATTTATGGAAACTTTAAGCTATTTATTATTTTTTTTAAGTTTTAATTAATACATATGGCTTTTTTTAATAAGAAAGTTGTTATTTATTTAAATTTTTTTTAAAAACTCATTTGGTTTAAATATTTTCTCCACATTAGCTTTTAATACTCACTTTTCAATATACATACATACATCCAAATTAAACAACGTCTTTTTAAAGATTCAAGAAAAAAAAAATAAATACTAAAAAACAAACAAAAAAATGTGAAGCCTTCAAAAATAAACAATAGGAATTCATTCAGATTTTCATTTCATTTAATAACCCGATTCGTTGGTTTTCGAAAATTTTACATATAGTTTTCTTTTCTAGAACAGACATAGAAAACCAAAAAAAGGATACTTTTTTTTCTTTCTTTTGTAATTTCATCGGAAAAGCTTGTTTTGGTTAAAATTGGATATAAAAACTTTTCCTAAGTATTAAAAAAGGTCTTATGTAGTTATGTCATTTAATTATTTTAATTTTTGTAGCTGTTCCTTTTTTTTGTAAATGCTTAAAAATTCACAACAAAATGAAATTTATTAACAAATAATCATGGTTTCATTTAAAACAAAAATTTCAACTTCCTTCACTTCAAATTAAGCTTAATTGATATTATACAAATAAAAAAAAATCGTGTTTTTAAATGTTCTTCTAAATTTGTAGCTAAAATTATTTGCTTTCTTTTATTATTTCGTATTATTAAAATTTTTTTTAAACAATTTTAAATAAAAAGAAAAATCAAAAAATATTTTCCTATTAAAAAAAAAAAAATTAGTTTTGTAAGTGTGTGGATGGTATTTGCTTCTAATGTGTATGTTTTGTTTTTCATTAACAACTAAATGACTAAAATTTATAGTTAGTTATTAGATTTAACAGTTTTAATTTGTTATTAAATATTTTAATAATATTTCTTTGTTTGCTGTTGTTTTTGATTTGGTTTCAAAATAAATGTTTATCTTAAATGTTTGAACAATATTACGTTAAAAGCTTATTATAATTTAGCTTTATTTGCTGTTAAACGCTGAAATAGGTAAAGAACCATTGCCATTTGTTGTGGATTTTGTTGCTGTCTTCAAAGAGCCATTCGTTACAGTAGATTCTGCGGTTAACGTTAAATTTCCATTGGAATTTTTGTTTAATTTAACATCGACTAAAGATTTTTTCGTAATAGTTGAGTGTGGGAAAAATACCTTAAAATGGAGTAAAGCCAAAAAACAGAATATAGTTAAAAAATTGTTTTAACATTCAATTTAAAGAAAGAAATACACAATAATTTTTTAGGTTTAAAATGCTAGTGTATATAATTAACATTTTTTTTTGTTTATTGCCCTTATTAGAATCATTTTATGTAACAGCTTAATAATACATTTTTTTCTATAACGTTTTCTTAGTATGTATCGCAATTTGAAAGCAAAACTTTTGTAGTATAAAATTGCAAAAGGATTTTTTAATGTTATAAAAATATTTTTTTCTTCTATTAATGGAACAATTTCCTTACAGATCATACAATAAAATGATAATACACTTAATATAAATATACAAATGTATAAATTAGTTATTTAAGGCTGCAATAATTTTCCTTTTTGCAATATGTATTAGTATTAACGAAAAAAAATCAATAAAATCAACGAGTTCAATGAATCAATGAAAGCTATGCAGGCTTTCATTCTTTGTATTGATATTTAATAAATAAATAAGTAAAGTATTTGACATACATATATAAAGTAGAAGTTGCGTCTTCAACGACAAGGGGCATTCAACGTAACGTTGCTTAGCAGGAATTCTGAACAAACATCACAATTAATTAAGATTATTAAAAACGAAATATTAAACATAGATCTGCCACTTTGTAAGATTGGTAACTTTATAACAGCAAGACGATAAGTATACGAAGGAAGGTTAAGTGCATTACATGGCAGACAAAAGAAGACAAACAACAAAAACTGCTTCTGTACGGATTCAATACTTTTGATGTGAACTTTGTAAAAGGGGTCTCAGTATTTTCCAGTAAATTTCTTACAGTTCGTAATGTGAGGATAAGTAAACTCTTTTGCGCACCATTTAATAAAACCTCTTGCTTTTATAACCGTCATAGAAATGCTAAATAAAATGACGTTTTGAGTTCATTTAGATACCCAAATCTAGGCATTCACCTTACTTTAGCCAAAATGTTAAATGAAAAGGCAACATTTTTCAGATAACAGGGCCAGTTAGTCTCCAGTAGAGCGCCCTGTTATTAGTTGGTAGTTTGACTCTTAAAATTTTACAAGATGGTGATTAACATACTCTCCATTAATTTGGAAAGTGCCGAACAAATTGCAATTAGGTTGTCATTTTTAGGGTTGTTAGCCAATCCTTTTTATGAAACTCGCGTTAAATTAGCAATTTTGCAACAGACGGAAATTTCCTTTATGTCGAGATCTTTCAGATTTTTTTAACTGCTCAAGCCCGAAAAAATATTCCTGGAGTAGTTACCGATACTCTTTCGATTTCGGGCAAGGGTTGATTGCTAGTTGGCTATATAAAAATAATTCGGCAAAATAATTAGCCTTATCAACCGGGTCTGGGAATTTTCGGTCATCCTTTAAAAGAGTTGGTATTGAAGAACTAGTCTTTTAACGAATGACCAGAAGCTTTTACTGCCCCGGAAAACAGTAAAAACTTCAGTATGAAGACGATGCTCGTGACGAGCTCTTTCTCGTCTTAGTACTTTCACACACGAAGAAGCCATTTTGCGTAGCAATTCAGGATCATTTTCTGAATCCTTCCTCTCTGGATCTGACTGCTGATTTGCAATTCTGACTCAAGTATTAAAACAAATTAATTCATGAAGAAAATTAAGCTCATTACGAAACAAAACATTCATAATTCGTTTAAAATAATATGGAAGAATAACGTATTAAAACTAATATTTTAAAAAGCTTCTAAAACAATTTAATGACGTATTAAAACTAATATTTTAAAAAGCTTCTAAAACAATTTAATGACGTCTGATAAAAGATACCTTATTTTATTGCAAACATATGCTGCCGACGAAGCCAATGTTCGTATTTCGCACTTCTGGGTGGTATCGTAAATAAATAGTTACATATGTGCTACATGACAATATTTAATTTATTTTATCTCAAATATATATGCAAGTATTAATGTAATAAAATAAACTTAAACAAATATGTGCCAAAAACCTTTAATAGAACCCCCTAAAGATTTTAAAACCTTTTTGCACAACTTGCATTTTGCGAGCGCAGTTCTATTATCATTCACTTAGAAAAAAAACCAGATCGAACTTTATCTTTTGATTTGGTTTTCTGTGGTACAAAATGCATTGCATGTAACATTTATTCACTTGTGACTTCTTTTTGTAACCAGTTAAAAATTAGATTCATTGCCAGTATAATTTAATATTAAATTTTTGAATATTGATTTTAAAATAGGTTTTAAAAAGAAGGAAAAACAAAGGCCTTAATAATACATTAGTTTGCTATAAGCAAAGTTTAATATCCTTTTAATGGCAAAAAAAAATTAATTACTAAAACTATCAGCCACAAGAAAAATAATTTCTTTTTTTTTATACATATAAGCATTCAAATTCTTTCTAAGATTATTTTTTAATTTACAAATATTATTAAGATTTTACCTTGATAGCTCCTTTAATCAGCAAAAAGAACCAATAGATTTGTGGTAAAAATAATATTAAAATACCAGTAATACAACCAATTGGTAGACCAGCCATAGCCTGCCATATTGTGGCATTTATTTCCAAACTATAACGCCACATAACATAAGGCCACATTAAAACACGACATACGAAAAATGAACCCAACATTACCAAACCATTAACAATATAAGGTTGGGATTCTTTCATGCCCAAAGTACTTAAAATACTGCGCAAGGAGACAAATGGCGTTGAAAATTCCATCATAAACATGTAGCTATAAATGCAATGGCCACCCCCGCGTATGTACTAGAATAAATAAAAGAGAAAAAATTAATACATTTTACTTACTAAACAAAATTAAACACCTTTTTTTTAAATACTTACAGTAACCACCAAGAAACCAACTGTACCCACAAATATGTGATGAATCATCATGACTGGGTGTGTAAAAACATATTTCAGGAAACCCCATTTACCATTTTCTGGTATTTGCACGGTTTCACCATCATAATCATAGATTTCATCCTCATGATGTCTAACATGTTGCATGTCGTCATTATCCAAACTACCATTACCAAAATCATCTTCTAAAGCCACTAATCGCTGGCCATTGGCATTAAATGTGCGGGCAATGTGTTTGTCATAAAGACCACCATTACTCTGACCATTTGTGGGTTTGGGTGTGAAGGAGGCCGAAGAGGTCAATTTCATTAACTTTAATTTATCGGCAATTTTTTGTGTATGCACTTTATACATAGACCATATGTCATACATGAAATAAGCAGTGCCAAACCAACCATAGCCCTCCATAAGGCAGTGGGAAGCATAAACGAATGTTTTACTGCAGGTTGATTTGCAAACAATTAAACCAACCAGGAATGAAAATGTTGCCTGAATAGCTGAGACAATTCTGAAAGAACAAAACATTAAATTTATAATTACATACTTTTAGGTAAAAATATTAAGAATTTGATTTCTTTATTATGCTATAGTTTTAGATACAATATCAAACTGATATTTGTGTTAAAAAAAAAGTATATGTATTCAGAAATAAAACATTGCGTACTCATTTAAGCCAAAAAGCATGAAATAAATTTTTTTTCTTATACATAGTTATTGTAGTTAGAAAAGTTATTGGATACTCTTAGAATTTAATAATGCGTTATGCTTGCATTTATCTTGTGTGGTTGATGATTATATTTGGTTTGTTAAAATTTTGATTTCAAGCCAAAAGAAAAGTTCAAGGATTTGCCAAAATCTATGTCGTGTCACTTCATAATTACGCAAAATAATACAAAAACTTCCATAAACAAAAATCAAATAAAATTTATAGAAAAATTATTTCTTGGTCCTGTTTTACAAATTTAATTTGCCTTGCAAGTATTAAAAAAAAGAATTTTACATAGACAATTCCTGCTTCATAAAGATATTTCATATAGTCTGGCAACGATTCTAAAATTGAAAAATACTGGTTTGGTTTTTAAAGGACGGGAAACCCTATTCATTTCTCTTTCATACCTTTTGACAATCTAAAACAATTAAGAAAATTAAAAAACGTTAAAAAAATTTCAAAAATATAGAAAAATTAACAAAATTCCAACTAAACAAAAAAAAAAAATTGCAAAATCGTTGAATAATTTTGGCTTGTTAAAGTAAAATCTACATTTAGTAAAATCAACATTTGAAAAATCATGTCCCTGCAAAGTTCCTTTGACATAAACTGTAATAAACATCCTCCAATACCTTTCTCAACATTTCCTAAATGTGGTGATTATATAAATCAACCTCAAGAACAAGCCAAAATCCCTTGGTCTTATCGAAAATCGAGAAAATTTAAACGACTAAAAAACCAGCAATTAAGTCTGTGCGAAAAACTTAATCTCGAATTAACTGTAGCAGCCACAAAGTCCTGCTGTCTAATACAAGATCAGGCAACAGCCTGGTACCAAAAACAAAGAGAATTAAGAGATTACGTGCTTGGAGAAAGAAGAGCTATATCCGAATACGATTTTCGACAAATTCCGGCAAATTTAGACTTAAAACCAGCCATAAGAGACGTGGCTCCCGTAGAGCAAGACGTCAAGGGCCCTTCTTATATGTCTCCAGAGTTTCAAGAATTATTAAGGCAACATGATGAACGGATAAAAGAAACATCGTTTTTATATAATTTGCCCAAAGAATATACCAGAAGACGTTACAAGAGACTTGTTAAGAAAAAGGAAAAAGAAATAGTTAGCAAACCGATTTGTAGTTGTACGAAATTGGTTAAGGAATTGAAAAAGACTGTTGCCAATAAGAGTTTAGAAGCAAAACAGAAAACTTCTTCAAAGGCTACAAGTACAAAAAAGAAAAGTCTTTGTAGCTGGTGTTGGTGGGGTAAAAAAAAGGGATCTCTGGATGAATTTGAAGAAACGAAAGATCTAAATGATTCTAATCTGGAGGAACTGGATGAGTGCACCTGTGCAAGAGATTATATTAAACAAATATCAGAAACCATTTTGCAAGAAGATCCAAAATTTAATAAAGAAACGATTGACTTACACTCATCTTTATGGGTAGGATCAAAGAAAGTGAAAGATTCCCATACTAAACGGGAGGTAGCGGTCAAAAGCAGTACAAAAATCCCCAAAGAAGATGCTGCAGATGCTAAAACTTCTAATCACCGAAATTTTCAATTTTGGGTTCATAATGAAAAGCTACCCAAAACTGACTCCAGGTCTTTGAAAAGTTCCAATGATGATCTTTCATCCAGAAACCGAACTCATAATTTAAAAATAAAATCGGATAAAATACTAAAAAAAGATATGCAATTCAAAGATTCAAAGACTCAACTGAAAGACCACAAACCTCAATATTTGTTAGGCCAAATAGAACGGCACAAAATTGAAACAAGGCCGGAAAAAATATCAGTAAAAGTTCGGCATCCTCAAGATTCAAAGACCCAACTGAAGGAATACAAGCCTCAATATTTATTAGGCCACGACGGTCAACATAAAACCGACTATCGCTTTTGGGTAGGTACAAAAACTAATTGCTTTACTGAGCGAGACAAGCCAAAAAAAGCTATTACTGTGAAACGGAAAGCTAAGTCCCCCGATCCTTTTCCAGCAGAAAGACCCAAAGTTGTTAAGGAACTAAAAGTTGAAGAAAAGGAACTAAAAGTTGAAGAAAAGAAACCAAAAGTTGTTAAGGACGTAAAAGTAAAAGAAGAAGTAGAGAAGCCCAAAGTTGTTGAAGAGCTAAAAGTTAAAGAGGAATCGGACAAAACAAAATCCAAATCGCTCACAAAACCGAAGGAAGAAATAAGTCCTGTTTTAAAACCGGAAGCTAAAAGCCAAATTGACGCACTCAAAAAAAAACCAGTTAATAAAGAATCTGAAGTTTTAGAGAAAACATCACAAGATTTAAAGATTCAGTTGCCAGAAAAGAAACAAATTTCTGCAAAAGATGATGAAAAACCAATAGAAAAAAAGCGAGATAAAACTGAAAAGAATTCCCTACAACCTGAAAAGAAAATCAAAACTGAAACTAAAAAATCTGATCAGAAATTAGCTAAGTATCGACCAAGAGTTCAAGCTCCAAAAACAGACAAGTTATTTCACTTAAAACTCAGTAGATCTGACCAGTATCCAGGCGCGGATCCAGCTCGAGCCTTAGGGGGGGGAAAATTTTTTTTGATACAAAAAAGTAAAAAATTTGTTTTTAAAAGTTTATTAAAATTAATATGTGTATATTTATTAAAAAAAACTCAACAATAAGGTTAAATGAAATATAAGAGTAGTTCATTATAAATTAATTTTTTTAAATAAGCAATTTATGATTTCCTCGTGAGGCAAATTTAGATAGTGCAGTCTTTCTTCTGTCATTGTTGGTCTGAGCCATGTTTTTATTAGACGACGGGTAGGAAATGAACTCTCTCTCGTCGCATTACTGACGAGTAGGGCAAGTTTTTTATGGCATATGCCATTTTGGCCATTTCTTCAATTATTTTTTTAAAAAGCAATTTTTGGTCCAGCTTGCTAAAGAATACATTTTTGCAACATAGAAAAAAAATTTTAAATAAGCTTAGCGAATATAAGGCAGAATCTATTCGAAATGCTAACTGAATAATGCAAAAATCGGACGTATAAAGTACTTTCAATGCATCTGCTCAAGCCTCTTGAAGTTACAAACGAAAGGGATTTCTATGAATGAAAGCTTTGGCTTAATTGATAGTGCTAATGAAAATAATACAAGATGTCAATAAAAAAGATTTTGTTGAAAAGTTTAAAAAACGTTTTAGATCGTAATACATGTGGTAAATTGTTCAATACTTTTTGAAATTTTTGAAACGAAAATTTTTTAATATTTTTCTTAGATTTCGGTAGATATCTTTATCACAGTTTATTAAAGCATCTACAATGTTATCTGATAGATTTTTAGATATTTTCCATGTTTGTTGCAAATGCAACAGTTCAGACTCAAGTTTAGATGATAGTAGGTGTTTATCTATCTCTTTTATCAAACATAATCAGCTCATCAGCTAGTTGTGATTTTAAAAGTTTTGTATCTGTATTTGACTTGATTACACTTTGAGGTAGAAGTTAAGGTATGTTCAATACATTTAGGAGATCTATTGGGAAACGTGTTTTGAGATCTTCTAAAATGAATTCAATAAGAGGAATGTAACCTACAACTCGGTAGTAATCTTCAACATTTTGAATGTGATTGGAACCTCGATTTGATCGCAGATAACTTAAACTTTTTCAAAAATCGCTTTAAATAGTTCTTCGGCTTTATTTATTTTCTCTTCAAGGCACATGATTTAAGTTTTGATAAGGCTTGATCCTTTTTGAAGATCTATATCGTGCTTTTGTAAAATGATACTATTCCTCAAATGAATTCAAAAGCGAGTTCCTTAATATAAGGCTTTTGATGAAGTATCTCTACCTTTCCACTCATATATTTTCTCCAAAGCTTCTACTACGTGACGGCCCAACCATCTTGTCTCGCATAATGTAGAGAGTTTGGCTCCCAAATACTTTGCTAAAACTGTGTTTCGCTTGGGATGAATATATTTAAAAAAATTTGTCGTTTCTTTAACAAATGATACAACTAATTGTGTTAATGGCACTTTGTTGCTTTTTAAAATTGAGTTGTTTGATTTATGGGAATAGCAAGGCGTTTGTTTTGCATTTGTACAGAATTTTATAACAGCTCCATTTTCTGATGACATCAGAGGACACCCATCTGTTCCATTTCCTACACAATTTTTTAGGTCAAGACTAAACTTTGTCAAAGCTTTTAGAACTATTGATGATACTGCCTTCGTATCAATTGACTTCGCATCAATTGACATATCACATTATCAATATCCTTTGAAGCCTCTTCAAATGCGTTTGAAATATCTTTAAGATAAGGAAATCTGGGTTTTCCCCGAAAAATCTGTGTTTTAGTCAAAAATTATCGAATAGAATTTTAATTCATATAACACATATATACATAAATATTGCATATCTAAGGCTTATTAATAATTCGACTGCACGCATTTTCAAGTCAAACGTTATTCTTTGGATATAAAAAGATGCCACCTGCTGGGATAGAATGTAGAATAATAAGTATTTAAATACAGTTAACTAGATGTCTAATAAATAACTATTAGAAATAAGTTTTGGATACTTATTGAAAATTTCGTTAGATTCAATAAAAAAAACAAAAAAAAAACTTTGCTGGGATTTCCTAAAATTTTTTGCATATAAAAATATATTATTATTGGGAATTCTTGTATTATCGAGAGAAACCAAACATATTTTTAGAATTTAGGGGGGGGAAATTTCCTTATTTCCCCCCCCCTGAATCCGCGCCTGCCAGTATCTAAGTAATTATCGACCAAGAATTCATGCTCCACTATCTAAACTTCCTGAAAACAAAATGAAATATAAAACTAATGAATCTCAACAAAAAATAACTAATTACAAACCGAGAGTGCGTTATTATAAAGTAAAAACTCGAACGAAAACTCCAAACCCATCTCCAACTGTTTTTCAAATAGTTAAACCGTTTGCTAAAAGTAAAAAGTTAAAGAAAAGATTTTCAGGAGGTGCCTTAAGTCAAGAAGTTTTAATAAATTTAAGCCCCACCAATACTGTCAAGGAAATTTGGACTAAAACTAATTTAGATCAATTAAATGAATCTGATGAGGATCTTGAAAATTTAACTCCGAATTTTAATAAACGGGAAGCTGATCATGAAACAGATTCTGAGGAAAGCGTTTCTGCAGATGAGGTAATGTTTTATACTCCAAAATCCGCTTACGTTTTGGGTCAGCCTAATGCAACTAAACGTTATCCTAAGAAAAGTTTTAAATACAAAGAATATTATAAAGATCCGAGAAGAGTGAGAAGTGGTCTAGATGCTGCCAATGAAATCCAAAGTCCTAGAATAAGACAGGATAGAAAAATATTTTCTAAAAGTCAAGGGGAATTCCGAGCATCTTTGGAGTCTCTAGATTATTCAAATGAAGATAGTCCAAGAAATTCCACAGTAAGACAAGAAACAGAAGAACGTTTATCGTGGCAACCCAGAATCCACGTAAAGAATGCATCTAGTGATATTGATTTGGTGTTCTCAGAACCCGAAAAAAGTACAATGAATGCCAGAGGTTTTCGTTTATTAGCAGCCTTCGTTAGACCTAAATTCAAAAGCAAACAATTGCCAAAGGAAATTGAAAGGAGAGCAATATCCTTAGGCAATAGTCCGGCGCTAAAAGCTGGCAGTTCTTCCAAACGTCAAAGTATCAAAAATAACGAAGTTGATAGACCTAAACTCTCTCAAGTAGAGGAGAAAAAAGATACTTGTACTTGCAAAAGATCTAAAGGACAAGATGAGGGGTCAGCACGTTACAGTCTTAAAAACAATAATGTTGATAATCCTAGATTCCCCCAAGCCATAGAAAGAAAGGATATTTGTACTTGCAAACAATCTAAATATCAAGATGACGAGAAAACTCGTTACAGTTTTAACGGCAATGAAGTTGGTAAATCCCAATTCTCTGATGTCATGGAGAGGAAGAATACTTGTACTTGCAAACAATCTCAATATCGAGATGACGAGGGAGCTCGTTACAGTGTTAAAAGCAATGAAGTTGATAATCCCAGATTCTCTCAAACTATGGAGAAAAATAATACATGTACTTGCAAACAATCTCAATATCAAGATGACGAAAGAGACCGTCACAGTGTTAAAAGCAATGAAGTTGATAATCCCAGATTCTCTCAAACTATGGAGAAAAAGAATACATGTACTTGCAAACAATCTCAATATCAAGATGACGAAAGAGCTCGTTGCAATGTTAAAAGCAATGAAGTTGATAATCCCAAATTCTCTGAAGTCATGGAGAGAAAAGATACTTGTACTTGCAATCGATCTGGGGAGCAAAATTATAAAAATACACCAACCTTTTTTGAAAACTATAGCACCAATTTAAATAACAATCATAAATCCTACGTAGACGATCAATATTATAAAGACAATTGCGCTTGCCAAAGATCTGAATACCAAGACTTAAAAAGGTTACCAGATGTTTCGTGTTCGTATAAATCGGACATATATGATAATAATGATCCTACTTCATGTGATTGCCACCAAACCAACATTGAAGGCTTTCCAAGAAAATCTCAATGCTTAGACCGCATGCTAGAAGAAAACATGCCTAATTGCATTTGTTATCAGCCGAAACCCTTTAATGGTGAAAATATGCAAAAAACTTTTCCTTGCAATAAAACTTATAATAATGACGATTGCAGATACTCTAAAATTTCCCCAACTACATGTGAATGCCTTAAAGCAGATATTCAAGGAATTTATAAAGATTTTAAGTGCCCAGAATACAATCTTCGATCCTGTAAGCCTGTTTGTACTTATGGCAATTTGATTCCATTTAATACTGAAAGAACTTGTGAAGATTTTGAAAGAAAACCAAAATGTTCCGATAATAATAGAGCTAAACTAAAAAGGGATGTAAAGAAATCCCCTCCATGTTACAATGCTAAATTCTTGAATGATATAAATTTGCGGAGATCTTGCGATATTAGCAGCATCTACGGCAATGAAGATCAGTTTGTAAAGAAATCTCGTACTTGCAACAGTTTCAACTTTCAAAATAATAAAAATTTTGAAAAACCTTGCTACAATAGTGGCCTACGATCCTCAAAATTTTCAGGTGTCAGGTCCACTTGTCTAAGTATCAACTTACAAGGTCTGTCTCAGTTCTCTGAAAGAAGACCACAATCTTTTTCCCGTTACAGATGTCCAGCAGATGGCTATAAACGACCACAATACTCTTTAAGATGTACTGAAAATGATGAAGTTAAAAATAAATTAAGACAATCTCAATCTTGCTATGTAACTAAACCATGTGGTAACCTCCGGACATCTAGAATTTCTGCCAATAAAACACAGTGTTTGAAGACTGGAAAGTCTGTTTCTTGGCCTTCCAAAATACAACGGTCTAAAAATTCTTTTACCTGTCCTAAAGCTTTTGGATCCCAAACGTGGCAAGTAAAGCAGTCTAGATACGGTCCGGAACACGACAAATGTGATTGTACTTCGCTCTCATATTCCAAGATTTGTCAAGAGAATCTTGAAGCTTGTGAAAACGAAAGAGATCTTTTAGATATTAACGAATGTGAATGTGTTAATGAGGCAGATTCATTTTCTAAGGTCTGTGAAAATCATGAAGAATGCTTGGACGATAATAAATGTGAATGTGACTCAAGTTCTGTCTTAGAATACTGTGATAATATTGATCCTACACCTTTTAAAGATAATAATGTATGCAACAGTGAATTAGGTCCTGTCACCAATTGTGATGAGACTATCAGGCCTTTTAAAGAAGATAACAATGAATGCGAATGTGAAGATGAAAATGAAATTTCTTCTAAATCCTATAGAAATCGAGGACATCCTTTGGAAACTAGCGAATGTAATTGTGAGCAAGAAAGCTCAAATAATTATAAATCCAAATGCGATTGTGACCGTGAGGCTCCAACGTCTTACAAATCAAATAGAAATCAGGGAACACCTTTGGATTATAATGAATGCGAATGTGAAAATGAAAGTCCAATTCCTTCCAAATCCTATGAACCCAAGAGACAATCTTTAGGCAATAATAAATGCGAATGTGCTAATGAAAGCTCAAAGCCATTCCCATTCAATGGAAACCAAAGAATACATTTGGATTATAATGAATGCAAGTGTGAAAGTCCAATCTCTTTCAAATTCAAGAGAAATAAAGAACAACCTTTGAACAATAATCAATGTAAATGTGCTAAAGAAATCTCAAAATCGTCCAAATTCAAATGTGATTGTGACAATGAAAGTCCAATGTCTTACAATTCCAATAGAAAGCAAAGAAAGCTTTTGAATAATAATGAATGCGAAGGTAATAATGAAAGCTCAATGTCTTCCAAATCCAATAGAGATAAGAGACAATCTTTGGGCAATAATAAATGCGAATGTGCTAATGAAAGCTTTATGACTTCCAAATCTAAATGTAATTGTGACAATGAAAATCCAAAATCTTTTAAATACAATAAAACCAAAGGAAAAACTTTGGATTATAATGAATGCGAATGTAATGAAAGTTCAAGGTCTTCGAAATCCTATGGAGATAAGAGACAACCTTTGGAAAAGAATGAATGCAAATGTGCTAATAAAAACACAAGGTCTTCCAAATGCAACTGTGACAACGAAAATTCAAGGTCCTTCAAATCCATTAAAAGAAAGCTAACACATCCTGATAATAAAGAATGCAAATGTTCTAATGAAAGTTCAAGGTCTTCTAAATCTAATGCAAATAAATGCGAATCTTTAAACAACAAAAACTGCGAATGTGATAATGAAAATTCAGGATCTTCTAAATCTAATGAAAATAAAACAGAACCTTGGAACAACAAAACATGCGAATGTGCTTACGAAAATCCACAGTCTTCGAATTTCAATAGAGTTAAAAGAGACTCTGTAGACAATACAGAATGCAAATGCGCTAATGAAAGTCCAAGGTCTTCCAAATCCAATGAAAACAAAAGAGAATCGCTAAACATCAATAAATGCGACTGTGATAAAGAAGTTTTAAGATCTTCCAAATCTTACGGAAATAAAAGGGTTTCAAGGTTTTCTAAATCTAATGGAAATAAAAGCGAATCTTTAATCAACAAATGCGAATGCGATAATACAAATCCAAGATCTTCTAAATCTAAAGAAAATAAAAAAGAAGACAATACAAGGTCTTCAGAATCCAAGAGAGTTAAAAGAGAATCTATAGACAATAAAGAATGCGAATGCGCCAACGAAAGTCCAAGGTCATCCAAATCAAATATAAGAGAATCGCTAAAAATCAACGAATGCGATTGTGATAAAGAAATTTTAAGATCTTCCAAATCTTACGGAAATAAAAGGGAATCATTGAAAAACAACGAATGTTATTGTGACAACGAAATTCCTAGATACAGCTGTCCTACCAAAAACTCCCGCAGATTGCCTGAAAATGAGGAATGTACTTGCCAAACAAACAATTCACATAAATTGACTCAGAATGAGAGATGTACATGCCCAACCTCCGATCCCCGTAGATCTTGGACTATGGAGAGATTGCCTGAGAATGAAGATTGCACTGGCCAAACCAAAAATTTTCGTAGATTTCCTGAAAGTGAGAAATGCACTTGCCAAACGAAAAATTCCAGTAGGTTGCCTGGGTATGAAGAATGTTCTTGCGAAACGAACATTTACCGTAGATTTTCTAAGAAGGAAGAATGTAATTATCCAACCTCCAATTTCCGCAGATCTCGCACTATGGAGAGATTGCGTAGGAATGAAGAATGCCCTTGCCCAACCACCAACTCCCGTAGATCTAGGAATATGGAGAGATGTGCTTATAATGAAGAATGCCCTTCCCCATTTTCCAAATCCCGCAGATCTCGGACTATTGAGAGATTGCGTGCGAATGAAGAATGCCCTTGCCCAACTCCAAGCTCCCGTAGATCTAGGACAGTGGAGAGATGGCCTAATAATAAAGAATATCCTTGCGCAACCACCAACTTCCGTGGATCTAGGACTATGGAGAGATGTCCTAATAATGAAGAATGTACTTGCCATGCCATAAATTATCCTTATTGTAAAACTTTTCAGAGATTTTCTGAAAATGAAGAATGCTCTTGCCAATCTAACAATTCCTGCAGGCCAAGGACTATTGAAAGATTTTCTAGAGTGTTGGAAAGAAGAGCACAATCTTGCCCCTGTGACAGGTTAACATCAAATGAAAATGGTTGTCAAAAAATTTCTCCAAAATTGCAAAATAAAAGGCAATTTTTACAATTTAAAGAAATATGCCCAAATCAAAAAAAAACCCTACAAAATCGTAAAGGACACACCGCATGTATTTTTGATAATACGAATGATTCTAGCTTTCAAGCTTCTGTGTGTACAACAACTTGCATAGAGGAAATTCCTTCTAGAAAATGTCCTAGAATAAAGGGAGGTTCATCTTCTAAGACAGACCTGGATAAATCTGAAAAGCCTTCAAAAACCAAGAATAAGTTGCTAAAACTACCCAAGTGTTGCTTAGGAGCTCGAGAAGAAGAAGAATCTTCTGAGAGCGATGATAAAGCTAAAAGCTTAGAAAATAAGAATAAATTGCTAGCATTACCCAAGTGTTGCTTTGGAACTCAAGAAGAAGATGATAGCGATACTAAAGTTAAAAGTGCAAGAAACATGAATAAATTGCTAAAATTATCTAAGTGTTGTCTTGGAACTCTAGAAATAGAGAGCGAAACCAAAGATAAAAGTGTAGAAGATTTAGAAATTCCAAGTTCTTTAAAAGAAGAAGAAAGTTCCAAACAATCTTTATCTAATACCGAGTTGCAGGAAATTAAAGAGACGAAAAAACGATGCAAATTACCACCCAGGTCACCGAATGCAGCAAAATATACCAGACCTGTAAACATATCCAAGCATCATCAAATCTGCTTTAAAGATGCCCACATTTGGTTGGGTGTCAGCGAAAATTATCCCAAAAGTTATCAGGAACTTGGTAAAAGCCAACAAATAGAAAATGATCTTTGGACAAAAAGACGTTTGAAATTATGGGGTGCTTATTGTCCTAAAACTCAACCAGCTAAAGAATTTTATCAAGCTAAAAAGTTGAAGACTGTACAAGATGCAACTTTCGCTCATAGGAAATGTTTTAGAGATAGTTCTCCTTATAAGAAAAGTAAAGGGGGAAAGGAGTTTAAAAAAAGAGCTATAAAATGTAGCGAAATGGAGGAGTGTAAAAAAAGAGCTATAAAATGTAGCGAATCAAAAGATAAGGCAAAGGAACAGGGAAATAGATGTCAATGTTTGCATAGAAAGCGCCATTTAGAAGAATAAAAATTTAAGGAGTGTTCATTAAAAAGTACTTTTTTTAAGAAACCTAAAAATATTGGAATTTTTTAATTAAATATTAACTTATTTATACATATCCATAGAAATTTAAAAAAAGTTTTAACTGTCCTACTGAGCTGGTTTCTATCCCATGATCTGGAAATCGAAATCACGTGCAATTTAAATCATCGATGGAGATTTAAAAAAAAAAAAAAATTTTAAAATTAATGTAGCTTTTCCTGATTTCAAAAGTAGTTTTTGTAAAGATAAGAAGTTTTCAAAGTATAAGGTATTTTAAAATTTGTTCCATTTCAATTTCACTTGAATTCGATTTCCAGAACATGGCCGTATATACAAAATATTTCTGTCACTATTTTAAAATTGTAATTTTTAATGCCCGTGTTCATAAATTTTTTTTAAATCTAATAAAGGTTTACAGAACAAATTTTCTATGAAAATTTTACTTAATAAAGGTTTGTTAAATTTAATAATCGTTTATGAATACGGGGGTAAAACTGTAACTGATGTTGATAATAATAAATAGTTTTAAAAGAAAAATCTAAAATATTTAATTTTTAAATTTCCAAATTTAATTTAGTTCAGATCAGAGGATTAACAAGTTTAAAAATGTTATTTTATTTAGGTCAATTTTAAATTAGATCAGATTAAAAGCTTGCAAGTCTCCAAAAAAAATAATGAGTTTGAGTTAATCAATTGTGTCTGGGATAAAGTCTTGTAAACATACTCTGGATCTTTATTTTAAATATTAAATGACAGCAAATTTGAAATCTGTTTAGAATAGACTTTTAAGTAAAATTGATAAATAAATTACAAAAACATATGAAACAAGCATGTTTGGATTTTTAATATTTACACAAACATCTTGTTGTTGTTGTCAAACAGCTTAGGTCGTTTATTTGGCTCTTAAGAAGACTTTAATTGAAATGGTTGTAGGCTTGGCTAACAATAAAGTCGTGTGTATTCAATGAAATTTGTTTTGCTAACTTTAAAGCCTTGTTCACAATCTGAGAAACAATTTTGTTTTTTCTTCTATCTCTTTTCTTCCCAAAGTATTTCATATATTTTCCTTTCATTTTTAGAACAAAAATGTAGCTAAAATTTTTTTAGAAATGTAACTAAAGTTGAGTCAACTAGAACTTTAGCAACAATTTGTATGAAATTGTTTCTGGAGTTTAAAAGAATTTTATTTAGTTTTGAATAAAAATTTCAACATAATGTAAAAATAATAATAAATGCATGATATTGTTTCGGTAAAATTTGCAAACGGTTTCTTAATGCAAAATGTGTGTGGTGGCGAAAAACATTGTTGCTTATTATGAACACCAAGTGAAAATGCTTCTGGGATATTGAAAGAAGTTTTATGGCTTAAATAGGAGTAAATAATTTACGTTTACGAAAGTCATATTTGAATTAAATTAGGGTCGGTTCAGATATGTCAGGTTTAACTGAAATGGTTTTCTTTTATTAAACCTGCGTGTACGTTCACATATAATCAGTTTGTGTCGTCCATTTTCTTGTTCTTTAACTTTAACTTGCATTCATCTAGCATATTATGAATACAAAAACAAAAGGATAAAAGAAAATTGACTAGTACGGTGTGTGAACTAGCACTTAGATTATAAATTGGTAGAAAGATCACAAGCTTTTTAATACTGTTAACCTTTTAATGAATGATAAGTTTAAGTTTTATATGTTACTACTTTTTTTAGGCTGTAAATATTCGACTTGACTTTAACTGCCTGTTTTTAGAAAATGAAAGCAAAATTTCGTGTGAGAAATTATATAGAAAACAAATAATAAATATGTTTAGGACCGAGGCAAACTGGCTCGAAGAACATCATGGAGAAATTTTTTTTCATTAAAAAAAAGAATTTTTATTTATGTATCTTTTACTGTAAGAACTTTTTCTTAAAAAAAAAACCCCAAAAAGGCTGCCTAGATTTCCGGTTTTCCGAATACTATACTTAAGCCAAATATCGATTCAAAGTATGTACTTCTCTAACTTTTTAAATTTCGATTATCTAAGTTTTTGACATAATAATTGTTGGAAAAAGCTAAAAATTTTCGTTTTGAAAAAAATACACAAAATTCTTTAGTAAAATAAAATTTCGGTTAATACAATTTCAAAAGCATGGCCCAACTTCCTTCACCTATACAGCAAATCATAAAAGCGTCACAACATTTTAATTGCCAAATTCCTTTCTGTTCCATGGAGAAATGTCAATTGAAAGATTACAATTCAAACTCTCTCCAGGAATTAGAGGATAAGGCACAACTTGATATGTACTGGTCTGACTTCCTAAAAGCTCAACAGAATTCAACTGCCAATTATCTTTACAAAATCAACGCTTTTGGTTATAATGAAGATCCCACGCTCAAAAAGATGATAAAGCCAGTTCCAAAGGAGGAAATACGCGAAAGACTCTTACATATGCCCATTATAGGAGGTTTGGGTCGAAGGGATTTGTTTTATCTCCTAAGTTTTTTATTAAACCTTATGACTGTGGACTCACACACGCAAAAGGAATACATTTTACTTATGCTTGAAAAAAAGCTTTTAAATGCAGAAATTCTTATTTATTTAGAAATGATTGCTTTGCATCCAAATTCGGGTTTAACTAACCAGCAATTCACAGAATTCCACCAAATGTTGAAAAACTTAAAAGCAAAGGATTCCTCAAACGAAATTATGAACTACTTTAATCCTGAACACATTTTTCTAAAATCTATTGAGAATATAAATCCTTATGAATTGGAATATTTAAAATTCATATTACAAACCCAAACCAAACTCAACTCTCTGGAAACTTTGTATTTGGCAAAATTTGTGAACAAACTACAAGGAATAAGTAAATCCAAAAGAGAACAATATCTGAAATTTCTCAGAGATAAACAAATTTTACCCTTCAACCGCTTTGACACCCTAATAGCTTTTATGATTAGCAAAGCTAAAAGACAAAATCATAATAAACTGAAACAACTTCTTAGGGAACTAGAAATCTTAATGGGTATAACAACCTGTGACTTTCCTCAAAAAGCCGAAATGCTAGAAATCAAAAAGCCATCTGTAAAAGAAATACACATAGACTATTTTAAAATCCATAAAGCTTTAAACCATCTAATGAAATCGATTATACCCAATATAGTACGCTTAACAGATTTGAAGAACTTTCTTAAAAACCTCCTTCTCCTAAATGAAGATTTAATTACAGAAACTTTAAATGGGCTTAAATACTTTAATATTTTGACTCCAGAACGTTTTAAATTTATCGAAAATTTTATTCAAACGGGAAAATTGGGTAAAGTTAATGAAGCTAAACTAAAAGAGCTTTTACAAATAATACAAAAAGTTGGCACTGAACCGGTTAAATCTGAGATTGTGCTAAACTTAAATATACCCGCTGGTAAGGGTCCAATAAAAGAGAACGTCGATAAAGATATTTCTACCAATAAACCTTCAGAGGAAGTTACGAAGCTTTTAACAGATTTACCAAAAAAAGCGGAAGAATTGGATACTGAAGAAACTAAAAATGAAACAAAGAGAAAAAGTTCTAAAATTTCGGGGAAATCCAGGAAAGCTTTAAAAAAATCCTATAAAAAGCCACAAAAGAAAAAGAAGTAGATAATAAAAATTTTAAATATACATACATATGAATAAAAGAACAGATAACAAAATTTAAAGCTTTTATAATTAAAAAAAAAAAATCAGAAACGTAGTTGTTTTCAACAAGGCATTTTACAAATAAAGCTTAAAAAAAACAAGAAAGGGTTTTTCTGTAGCTTATCACATTTTTACCTTGTTTTTTAAGTAATTGTAATGTTTTTAACTCTATTTAAAGCTTAATTGTTTAAAAGCTTAAAATCAGGGCTATATATTCTAGCGCTTAAGGTCCCTATTACGGTTTAAAACTCAACTCAGTTGAGTTGTAATTAAGACAACTGGTTGTGAACAGTTGTAATTTTTATGTTTTTGTTCACCGAAATATAACAAAGTTGTAAACAATAATACAAAAATTAAGTTGAAAAACTAAGTTGAGTTGTAAACCGTAATAGAGTCCTTAAGCTCTAGAATATATAGCCCTGATTTTAAGCTTTAAATAGAGTTGAATACATTACAATTACTTAAAAAACAAAGTAAAAAAAGAAACAAGAAATTAATTTGCCGACCATAGAAACGGTTAATTCTAAATACGTACATATGTATATTGTTTAAATCTTAACAAAGTGCAAAAGCTTTACAAGTGTAAAAAAACATTTAATTATTGAAAGAACGAAGCTCTGGGTATTAAATAAAAAACAAAGAAAAACTTAAAAATAAGTTTAGAAGCTTTTAAAAATCAAGCTAAGACACAAAAAGTTGAATTAAAAAAAAGCTCAAGATTAAGTTAACAAAAAAAAAAAAACAATAGTCTGGGGGTTACATCTGAAAGTACATATGTACTTTCTTGCAAGAAGGGAATACGTATTATCAACGAAAAATTAAAGAAACAGGCGATTGGCTTAAAGAACAGTTATAATGGTGTTTGTAAGTAAAAGAAGTTTGTTTTTACAAAATTTTACAAGCTTTTAAATCCTCCTCCTACCAAGGCGAATTCATTTTTCAGGTAGCGTTGAAAGCACAGCTGTGCTACTTTTTTCTAAATTAGAGAGAGGAATATCAAAAGTTACTTGTGTTTTTGACATATCGAACAACGAAAGCAACAAATAAAATACAATGCTGATTTTTTGGTGTTGTTACTTGTTGTAGTAGTTTACATGAATTCGCCTTGCCTACTACTAAAGGCTAGTTTGCACGGTAATAAAATGTGTATCGACATTGCAAAAAATTATGTAGAATGAGAAAAATCTTATCATGTAAAAGCAAAAGGAAGAGAGAATATGAATTCAAAATCTGACAAGCGTTCGGTAATTGTTTTCTTCTTAACCATTTTAGAAACCATAGTATAATAAGTACCAGCTATGTGCATTAGGGAGAGTTTTCATTATTTACCCATGTAATGTCAAATTAATTTATTCGGTTTTTGACGCTTGTTTTAATTTTTTTCCATATTTTCTTTTGTTTGACGCAAGGCCCATTGAAAAGGTCTGCGCAAGAAGCCTGATGATCATTGTTTATGTTCTTTTTAGTTGTCAAAAGTTGTTTACATTTTGCTTACATGTGCATGTATACGTTTGTTTACGTTTATGGTATGCCACACATACAAGTTTTTTCCTTTTGCTTTGTATATGTGGTAGTAAATTTTTGAAAACTAAAAAGAATCGTTTTTTGTTTTTGTACAAGTAAGCAGACCTGATAGATGGGCCTTGGTTTGACGTTATATGGATTTTGAAATTGAGAACAAAATTTCTTACGACCAGAAACATGCTATAAAAAATACGTTTTATGCGCATTAAATATGCAGTAAAAACTTGAAAATATGCCCTGAAAATCGTTCAAAATATGCCCCAAAAAATTCAAAAATTGCTAGTTTAAAAACAAAATATTCAACAATTTAATAACAGTTCTATTTAAAAAACGATCCTAAAATTATAACCGGTAAAGCCCGACACTATAGTATTTACAGATGAATTTTTGAGGTTTTACAGAAAGAATTTCATATTATTTTGATTCAACAAAATCGTAATACATTGTAGGTGCGTTTCACAAGATCTCGGACAAGTTCTGACTAATGAGAGAGAGTAAAATGAAAATAACTGTATAAATTTGCCGAAACTACCCAAAATTGCTGGAACGCAAAAAACCATTTTTGCACTTCTTCAAATACTAATGCTGCTTACTTTTCAAATTAAGATATATTGAAGTGAGGTCATAACATTATAAAACCAAAACATTTGCATCATTGTAATTTTTTATATTTTGTTTTTTTTTTTATATATTAAAGATTAAGGGAAATATGTATGCAGTAACGTTTAAGCCACTTTAATTTTTTCACAAAACCCTTACGTTTTGCTTTTTAATATGTTTTTTAATTAACTTTTTCTTTTGCTTGTAAATTTCCTGAATAATTTATCAGTTTCATATGTAAACAAAAAAAGCTGATCAGAGACCTGCACCGAAGCGGCTAACAGGTGGCTTAGCCAACCGCCAATAAAAATATTTTTAGCCGCCGCCGCCGACAATTTTTTAGCTAAAAATCGGCTCCAGCTAAACCACCGATTACTTATGCCCGTAATTTCTACATAAAGAAAGCAGGTCGTGTTCATACCCAACAGTTATCTTTACCTATTTCATCGTTTATTTTGCCTGCGTGTTTTTGCCTTCAGTTTTCCTTTAAAATGTGGCAGCTTTTAAACCATAGGTTTCTATGCACAGCTAGATTTCTTTTTGTAGATATAACGGGTATTAGAAGAGAATTTTTATTTTCTTTTTTAAACACTACATTCTTTTTCGCTTGACTCTGCTTAAAAAGTGCAACTCAAATAATGCCTGCCTTCAAATACTGCCAGTTCTTCATATTCGCTTAACAGTTTTATTTCTATAATATCTTTAGTTTTTCTAAAATCTTTGGATGAACAATAAATTAATTTCAGTTTATCAATAGTATTAAATGGGAATTTAGCACATTTAAACGAAACCTTGTTGATTGATTTTTTGAATCCCAAGAAAAACTTTGATAACTGTCAGTTCTTGTTTACATATGCGAAAATGAGTTAAGAGTAGTGAATTAAAGCAGTGTTTAAAAGGCTGCAGTTGAGATAGTAAAAGTCATAAGATTGTGCTGTAACTTCGAAATCGTCATTTGTCATTGGACAAAAATAAACTGTTGCCTTTGCTTCTGATTCATTAAATGAAAACAGCCGCAGTATAGGCAAAAGCAAAAAACGAAAAGTTGTACACAACAAAGAACATCGGCAGTCGACATGTTTGAAAGTGTTTCGTATAACAGACTAAAACTTTTAAAAAATCCCGTAGTTACCGAAGATGAGACGTTGTGTTTTTTTCGTATTTTTTTTTAAAATAATACTCTTTTAATTGCTCAAAAATTGTTTTGGATAACTTTGTGCAAGTTCGGACTGTTTCGTTATGCATGTGGAACAGAGCTTGCATTGCCGTGTAAACTAGCTTTAAATATTACTCTGATCGATTCAAGACGAATTCATTACAGGCAATCTCGGTATTGCAACGAGTATAGCCCGTACAAAAACCACAAGCAGTTCGTATTTGTAAAATAATTGTATAAATGTCAAAAACAGAAACAAAGATAATAAACAAAATTTTGACAGCCAACAATTTTAAAGCTAAAAAAAGTTATCAGCAGGGTTTTTAAGACCACCTGTAATAGATTCTTAAATTGTCTTTAAACTTCAAAATAATTTACATATTTTTCCTTTTTTAAATTTCAAAACTCTTTTTTTTTACAAAAATTTTCTTTTGCACAAAATTTTTTGTTTTAAAAAATTTTAAATTTTCTGTTGCTTATGTTAAAAATTAAAAAATTAAATCCAAATGTCTTCCTCAAGCTCTAAAGTTAATGAAACCAAAGCTCAACCTTCCAAAAATTTAGCAGAAACCAAACCCTCTCACATAGAAGAGATTAAGAAAAAACGCAATTTATTCGATAATGTTTATCCGCCGAAATCAACACGTCTACAGTTCTTGCAAAGAAAACCGCTGGAGGAAAAGCGTAATTATGTTGTTAGCATCAAGGAGGGCAAGTTGATAAAGAAATGAGAAGGAAATGTTAATTACTTAATTAAAGTTATGCTATTTGGTAAAAGATTTTTCTTTGGAACAAGAAATTGAATTTTAAAGGCAGACTGAAAAAGTGGGAAATAGTCAAAACTTAATCTTGAAGGCCAGAAACTTGAAAACATTTTTAAACTTTTCTCTATATTTTTTTAAATGTTTTAAGATTATTGAGTTTAAATCTTTATAAAATCTTTTTTTACAGAAATCAAATTTAGATTAGTGTTTTTTTTAACTTTTTTTTATTTTCATATCGCCAGAGTATTACACAGTTTTTGGAGCCTCCGTCCACCGAGCCTTCGAATCGGAAGGCGAGAACTTTCTGAATCTGTTGTAGTGTATTTTGGTCTCCACAAATAAAGGCTCAGTTAGCCGGGAGTAACAGTAACGTTGCAAATCAGCTGCTTTATTTTGTTGAATGTAAAGCAATTAGAACGATTATAGTTAGCAGTAAGATGTAACGTCTCAATCTGTAAAAAATAGATTGATCTTACTTTTTTACGGTAAGGTTACTGTTACTCCCGGCTAACTGAGCCTTGTCTGAGACTTTCGCCCACTAAATTAAATGAAGGCGTCCACCATAAAATGTACGACGGCCAAATAAGTTTTATAAACTCGGGGCTACTGCGTATTTTGATTCGAAAGATATAAAGGTATGTGATGGAAATCGATTTTAAAAACGAAACGATTTGAAACCGAAAATATCGTTTTTAGTATCTTCTAAAATGGATTTTAAATACATGCTCCTTTTATTTTCAGTCTTCATTCTTTTAAATTTCATTTTTTATACGTTAACTGCATTGTATTCTGAACGAAAACTTAACCCTTTAATTCAGAAATGGATTTTAAAATCCCTCGAAATTCATCACACCTTTTAAAAACGTTCGTTTTGAAATCGATCGATTTCCATCACATACCTGATAATTTACGAGTTCGAACAATTTGTACTGTGTATTACGATTTTCCCAATTGTTCGAAACGATGACAGCGCTTGTATTTTTTAAAAAATGGGAAATTTGATAAACAATTTTTGTTCGTAATAGAGAGTGGCTGTTAAGAAAGGAAAAAAAGTATAAAAAAACGTCCGTTTATTCGAACCAAATATTACGAAAATCGTAATACACAGTGCAAATTGTTCGAATCCGTAAATGATTCCTTTCGAATCGAAATACGCGATAACCCCCCTGATTTAAAATATGGTTTAAAATTCATTTAATGTGGCAATAATTGTGTTTTTAATAAAAATGTGAAGGTTTACTTTAGGCTTGATTATGCCACAAAGACCGGACAACCTTTACGGTTTACAAAACAATAATAAGACGCATTCATTAAAATGTTTAACTTTTAAGTGCAAATAGTAAAAATCTTGTGACAAGTGTTTGAAAAAACAATATTTTTAACTAAAAAAAGAAAAAAACTAAAAAAAAAGAATAACAACGACACAAGTTTACTGTACGAGAATCATTCGATTATGAAATCTTATAACATACGTGTTCCTCTTGTTTAAGATTAAGATTAACATGAAGAAATTTGATCTCTCATATATTCACCCTGATTCCATTAAGCGTTATTAATATCGTTTTGTGTCGATTGTTGCAAATCGGTATGCCCATTGTCAGTATTAAGTTTTATCGATAAGCGTCGATATATTTTTGGTATGCCGTACGCAACATCAACGTTGGCATCGATATATATTGACTCTGATTTTGTCGTCAGTCTTTTTTTGTCGAAACAGTATTTTTTCTTTTTATTTTTTTGATAATAGAAATGTTAATTTAAAAAAACGGAAAAATTGCAAAAAAGCTTCGGGATAATTGCAAAAATTTACAAAAATAGCGAAAATTCGCGAAAATTTTAAATGTTCCAAACAAGCTAAAAAAATTGGTTAAAAGTCCCTAAAACTATAAGGAATAGCAAAAAAATGGCCAAATTACCGGAAATTCGCGAATTTTAGCCATGTTCGCGATATAAGCAAATTTGCCTGCATGTTTTCTGATTCTTTATAGATTTATCGATTTTTAATAAATATTAAACTTTTCTTTCATGCCGCTATTATAATTTAATATTATATTATGAATAATTCAATTTTATGGCTTGTTTGAAATATTAAAAAATTTCACGAATTTTCGCTTAATTTTGCAAATTTTCCGAATGTTTGCAAATTTCGCGTAACTTTTTGGCAATCGTTGTACCGAAGTCTGTCTTTTACAGGGAACTATCAACACTGTCGAAATGATGAAAAGGGCATAGCAATGGTGATTTTTTTAGAATAAATCAAGCTTCCCTCTTTGGGAGCACAACATTAATAATAAATTAATATCAAATTACATATTTTTAGTAAAAACTTATTAGAGATGTGCTTTAAAAAACGATAAACAATCAACATCGTTACGTTGCTGATATAGAATACAATTTTTGTATCGCATTGATAACGACGTCGATAAAAATTTATATTGATATTAAATTGACGACGCCATTAAATGGAATAAGGGTGATTTTCTCCGGCACGGTTGATAAAGTTGGTACAATTGTACTTTTTTTGGTACAATTCAAAACTAAAAAGTACGATGGTACCCCTGTCACTCATTTGGTACAACATATTTTAAAATTTTTCAAACATATTTATAATTGATATAAAATGGCAACTCGTATTTACTGTCCAATGAATGTAAACAGAGAGAGAGAGCCCATATGACACTACATTTTTTATTCATTGAATTGATAGAAAGAAACAGTAAATGTTGGAAAGAGCAAACTATAAAAAATGTAAACAAAAATTTGTTTTAGTTTTTCTTTTGTTATGGTTGTGTTTATTTTATTAAATGTTTTCAACTTTTGTTTATGGGAAACAAAAAAAGTGTTAAATCGCTAAATTTGCCCATAAACCGCTTATTCAGCAACACTTTTAATGTTTCAAGCTTGAAATGTAAATTTTAAGTTTAACAATTTTACATTTTTTTGGCATAACTTCATTTTATTCGATAACTTTTTTAAATGTTTTGACAGTTTACTATTTATCTTAATACAGCTGAACCCAATGCACTTGGTAAATATTTCTATTACATTATATTTGCACTGTTCACCAAAACTTGAACAATGCATTAAAAAGGTAGTGTCATAAGGCCATTAGTGTTTGGTGCAAATAGTCTTGCGAAAATTCATTATGAAATCTAAGGGAAATACAATTTTTTGTTGTTAGATTTAATAAAGCAGCTATGATATTTTGCATTTGCTCTTTTGCAAGACCATTTGCACCAAACACTGAACTTTGCTATTGCGAATAGATTTTTGCACTTGTTCATTGAACGATTGCTTATGCCACATTCCAAATTTAGTATCAGCGGCTGCATATAACGTGCATTTTCTAATAATATTTACAAGTTTTTAAAAGTTCTAGTAGAAGAGACGACTTCCTCTCAATTCAAGATTATTTTGTAACGAACTCATAATATTTTGCAATATTCGTCAACAAGATGGTTGTCACGTCAAAAAGTATATGGTTCTGGAGAATATTTACTAAATTTTATAAGTTTCGCTTAAAATTATTAAATTAAAAATTTTTTTAAATTATTACATTTCAAAACAAACAATTTGTGTCAAAAATAAAACAGTGTTGTTTTATTTTTGACACAAGGTTAAAATACTTTACAGTGTTGTAAACGTTTTCAAAATAAGACGACCTTGTATGAATTCGCCTTGATTGCAATGGAAAAACCCTTAAAAAATACCTGGCAACTTCTTTTAGCACCATTTTATTTAAACAACCAGCAACTTCCGAATTATGCATTGACATTTATTTAAATTTTGACTTCTAGTGAACAAATAAATTAAAATTTTTTTGTTATTGTTGTTATTTTTTCTTTATTGTATAAATCATTTTAGTTATGTCTAAATTTCCAGTTTGCACATCGTATGCTATTGAAAGTGAAACACCTTTATGCCAACATAATAAAATTCCTCGAAATATTCAGACTATTTTTCGCCATGAAAAGGCCATACGCTTGGAAGAAAAAGCTCACTTAAAGAAAATTGGAGAATGTTTTTGTCAATTGTGTGAAAAACGGCAAAAAGATGTTTGTGATTGTTTGAAAAATAAAGCATCGACGAAAGAAAATTATATTTTTCTTTGGGAAAAACCAGAAAGTGAAAGGAAGTATGAAGAATTTAATAGTAGTTACAACTTCGCGAAACCTAATCTAATATCTAATAAATCAATTAATTATTTTCGCCAAAGTTTAAAAAATGTTAAGGAAAAACCAAAATCTTTAAAACTCAAACAATCTTTTACTTGGATTATGAAACCGTTAAGAAAAATAAAACTTTCTGATATGAACTTGGGAAGAAAAGTTACTGAAAAAGATTTAAATGGGGAAATATCTAAAATTATTAAGAGAAAAAGCTGTCTTGCTAAAGTTTCAAAACAAAAAAAGTGTTCAAATTTAACAACAATTTTGCAAGAATCTAAAAGCTGTTTTAACCTTCAAATTGAAACTAAAAGTTTTCAGAATTCTAAAAGTTATTTAAAAAACAAGTCAAAAGCCAAAGAAGAATTTTTATTTTCTTTAAAAAGCTCAACCAAAA
Organism: Pollenia labialis; assembly: GCA_949318255.1. Classification (NCBI taxonomy): domain Eukaryota; kingdom Metazoa; phylum Arthropoda; class Insecta; order Diptera; family Polleniidae; genus Pollenia; species Pollenia labialis. Next base: position 1,850,111 of record OX439142.1, read on the forward strand.
GTGTTAAACTAAAACCCACAGAAAAGAATGAAGAAAATATTAAAAACCAAAATAAGCTTCCCTTAAAATGCACAGAGAAGTGTAAACTGAATGTTAAGAAAGCCGTAGCAGAAAAAAGTTCTAAAATCAAGACCTTTAGCAAGCGTTCAAAAAAACTAAATAGACCTACCAATCCCAAAGACAAGTTAATTTTTATGGAACCATTAAAATTAGTAAGTAAAATTTGTCGAGAACCTAAAGAATATCCAAAACAAATTAAAATTAATTTTAAAAGCCTTTTAGAACCAAAAAGCTCTAAATACCATATAAAAACCAAAAATATAAATCAAAAGAATTTAAAAACCGATACAAATCTTAAAAGTTCATTATATAAGATTAAAAGCTCAACAAGAGAAGAAGAAAGCGTTATAAATATAAAAAAAAGTTTAACAGAATGTAAAATCGTCAAGGAATTGCGTTTAAGGAAAGAAGAAGGGCTCATAAGCTCATTAAATATAACTAAAAGCTTAACAGAGTGTGAAAGGTTTTTGCCTAAGGAAAGAGAAAGGTTTTTAAAGAGCGAGCCAGATACTAAAAACTCCATGTATGAAAATTCCAAAGAAAGCGAAAGCTCTCCTTCAAAAATAGAAAACAGAAGGAACAAAATCCTGTTAAAAAGACCACAAGCTCTAGTTGAAAAAGGTTTTTTACAAAAAATCGAAAGCTTTTTAAAAACACCAACAGAAATTGATAATGATTCAAAACTTAAAAGCAATATTTGCGAAAATCAATTTAAAAGCAAGTCACTAAAAAATAACGAAATAACAATTATAAAAAATGATAAAAAAGTCAAAAGCTTTATTACTAATTTAGAAAAAAAGCAGAAAGTCCATGATGCCATTAACAATAACGAAACAAAAGAAATGTTTATGCCGAAACGTCAAAATAATTCTATATTTGAGAATATTTTACCACAAACAAATTCTGTGCTAATGAATTATGTGAGAAATTTAAATGTAACAAAATATTTTAAAAGCCCACGAAAGAAAATCACATTTAAACAAGAAAGCAAACAACATTTAAAACAATTTGAAGAAACAAGCAGTACTTCTTACAAGCCTCAAAAACTAAATGACAAAATAACCAAAGAAAAAAGCGATAAAAATGCTGAAAGTTCTCGGCATCAATATCAAAGTATACAAGAAAAAGAAGATCATTTAATAACCTTGCTAGGCACAATTTCAAGAAAACTTAGCCAAACACAAACGTCAACTAAAGAAAGTTCACCAAGCCAAGGTGATCCCATAAAACAACAAAAACTTTACAAATATTCCAGGACAATGTTTTTGAAATCATATCCGAAGTTATTGTTTAGCAAAGTACATTATAAATTTCCCCACGATCATTTAAAAGTATTAGAAAATGTTTGCTTAAAAGTAGAAAAATTAAAAAAAAAACGTGAAAAAGCGTTATAGAGAGGCACTAATAAAGTTAACGTAGGATTTAGAGTAATTATTAAAATACCGAAGTATTTTTTTTTTTCAAATATATAAGAAAACTAAAATATTTTATAAAATAAAACAAAAATTTAATCAAAATGGTAAACACGACATCGAATCTCGTTATAAGGCTGATGAAAATTGTTTTCACTGAAAATTTTAATGTCATATGAGTTAAAAATGCGTTCACATTTTAAATGCTTACAAATCCTTTAGTGTAAACCATTAAGAGTGCTTTATTCGCCTTTGCCGAATCTTATATACCCTTCACAACGGTGCGATAAAAACAGAAAGAAATATATAATATATAAATTAGTCTATTTTGTGTCATGCCATGGCCACTTCTCCAATCCCGCCCACATTTTTATCAGAAGTGTAAGCATCTTGGTTAGCCTGTATGTACTTTTTTTGAGCAAATTCTTTGAAAGAACTTATAGTTTCTGCACACAAAAATAATAAATGCCCCAAAAATAAAAATCAAAAAATAGCTGTTGTTTTTGTTCAAAAAAATAAAAATCAAAAAATTATTGTTAATTTTGATCGAAAAAATAACAAATAAAAATTTTTAAAATCAGTATATTTTATCATAGACGTGTTCATAAGAATCAGTATGGTATACTTTAATCAGTTTTTCAACATTTACATCCATATGCTTTTTTTGTTTTAAAATTCCAATATAACTGTTATTTTCGGTTCCTGGTTTATAGAAATACTTTTACATAAAATAAGTTTAGATGTAAATATCTACCCTGCAAACAAATGGAATATATCCCCTTAGGCAAGAGTTTAGCAATATCCCCAAATTTTTATCAAGAAGAAAATAATCAAAGCAATTTTTTAATTTCTTTCTTTTATAGTTTTTTAAAAAAAATATAAAATGTATACAGAAAAAATTAATATTATTTATTAAAATACATCCATATTTACATTTTATGTATATCAAAAAACATATAAAAAAGGGCGTAACTGCAAAATTTATGGATAAATACGGAGAACTAAGAAATATTTAACTCAAGGGCCGGCCGTACATGGGCCTGTATTCTGTATCAACGAAATACTTTCTTGTTTTCTATTCTTTCTCAATTTTTGCTATTTATATTATACTATTTTATTTTAATTATAAATTCTATTATTTGTAAATATGATTTATATTATAAACAACTTAATTTAAAATAAAAATCTGTGGTTAATATTTTTTAAAATGCAAAATCTTCTTTTTATCATCCTAATGATATTTGGCGATATCTTCCTATTTTCTTATAAGTGGTTATCTGGCAATATTGCTAGTTTTTCATCTAGCAGAATTGCTTTCGTATTGCCAAGGAGTATTGCCATTGAGACACGTTTCTTCCCGAAGGAAGTTTCTTCCGCAATACGAAATCGATAATTGCCGCAATAATATTTTCCATCCAGGCAATACGTTTCGCAATACATGGGGTGTATTTCTGTGTTTGCTGGGTATGTATGTACACAACAGTTCTGAACATTTTTTATACGATAAATCCTCTTTCTTTAAATCTTGTTCTAATTTTCACGTGATCGAACTCACTGGTATGAGTTAGTCACCTATAAAGTCTAAAACTGCTCTCCTACAATACTAAAAAAATAGAATCGTTCGGAAATAGATGAACAGACGATCACTTTTTCCTTATTGCCACATATTTAATGAAATCGTTTATTTATTCATTAAACTGATATATTGCCAAGTATTGAACCACAATAGTACATAATCGGTACAAAATTATTCAATTATGTCTACATACAATGTATGTATGTAATTAAAATTCTTAGGTAATCAAGTAAAGCTATTATTTCAAACAACAATAGAAGCAGCAAATCAGAGGTAAGATAAGAAATAAATATCAAAAAATATACCGCTTGCTTTTAGAAAATAAAAGCAAAATTTCGTGTGAGAAATTATATTGAAAATAACAATAAAATACGAAAATTTGTTTTTGTTTTTAATATAATTTTTCATACGAAATTTTGTTTTCATTTTCTAAAATGAGGCATATAATTGCAAAACGTGAGCGAGCATGATTTTGCAAGTTTTAAATAAAATTTGTTAATTTTTTTATAAAAAAAAAAATACATTTCGCCTGCTGATAATCCGGAAAAAGTGGTATACTTAGTTCAAAAAACCTGGTAAAAAGGTTAGAATTTTAAATGTTCACAGTCTTTGTTTTATATTAATTTGTGTAGTTTATATTAAAAAAAGAGGACACTTATTTCAATTATTCATAACATATTTTAGTTTTTTTTAATGTGTCTATTGTGTAAAAAATGTTCCTCTATTAGCATTTGAGCATGACAAAACCTATTAGATTGCATGATTGTGACACTTGATTACTTGTGAAATACAATTTTACCCTTAACAGCAAAACTATGAAATTTAAGTGGCATTTAAAATTGGTTATCAATTAATTTAATTGTTTATTTAAATGTTGAAATAAGTTTAAAAAAAAATGAAAACATTAACTTACGTCACTATTCATAGAAATATTTCACATTAAATAAGGTTTACACAACACAAATTAAATATATTTAAGCTATCGGTTTTTTTTAAAGTTTATTTAATAAACTAACCCGTTTTTAAGGTACGAGAATACATGTTGCGCAACCTCCTCCATTTTCACAAAACTGAAAAAATAATTTTGATTCGTTCGGTATCGACAGAAAGAATAAGAAATAATATTGTTTTCGGATCGAAAAAGTATTCGAGTTCCCTGTATAAAATAAAATAAAGTTTCTTCGAGTTATAACAAATAGTCTTAAAATTGGCTAAACTCTTTTACGGCGCAAACAGAAAGATTTAGTGCGGCAGGAATTAACATGTACGTTTTTGACCGAATATTATAAACATTCTGTAAAACAACAATTTCAACAGACATGCGGAATTACATGAGTTAAAAAAAAAGTTGATATAGAAAACATGCCGTAAAGCAAACAAATATTTATGTTATTTTAAAGCTATAAGTAAACAGGGCTTATGTGCTGTTTTCACAACACAAGTGATTAACGTGTAGACACATTAATATGAAAAACATTCAAACCCCAAGTGATTTTCATATGAATTTTCTACAAGTTCAATCAATTGTGTTGTGAAAACAACACATTATTGTAAACAATCAGTAAAAACTAACAGTGTTACCGTTAAGTTAAAATAATAATAAAAAAAGTAAAGTAAACAGATAAAGCATACGGATCATTTCTAAATTAAAATGATTGATAAAAACTAATGTTATTTTCAGAAATTACTTTTAATAAAAAAAATTATTTAATACAAAAATATTCAAATTTTCCCCTAAATGATTTATTTATTTTTATCATAAAGCGATCTTTATCTAAAGCACCTTCTGTTTTATATTATATATAACCCAGCCAGCAAAATACTTCGACATTGTCTGAATCAGACATTTCGTGCAAATGTCTATATTCATTCTTAGAGACTTCGTTCAGATTTCTGTCCGATTTCTGATCGATTTCGCATCGATATATCGGGGGGAATTTATGTACAGATATGTCCAATAGAATTCCGACGGAATTCATTCAGATTTGTCTAACGAGACTTTTTATTTTTTTAAAATAATGACAATTGTCATTCTGTTGGAAATAATTTTAATTTTATTTTATTTGTTCAAGATAAAAAGCATAAAAAAGGTACGTACGTGTAAAATTTATAATTATGTACATATTTTGCAATAAAATTATTTCTTTCAGCTATCAGTTCGTAAGCAAAACAAATCTCGGCTAACACATCAGAACTTCCCATGCCTTTTTCAGTAGATTTCTGTTACACTGCCTTTACACATGAAAGTTCTTTCATGAAATTTCTGTATATGTATTATAAGTAAAAATTTCAATGAAATAGACGACTTTCTTGAAAATTTCTTGTTCGATTACACAGGAAAGTGAAAGTTCATTTGAAAAATGTCGTCAAAGCGCAAAGTGGCAAAAATTGTTTTAGTTTTAGAACTAAAAAAACTAGAAATTGAAAACCAAAACAAAAAAAAAAGATATGAAAATAAAAAAATCAGTAAATAGGAGGCAGTGGGTTAAGCCATTATTAATAAAAAGATGTGAATTCGATGTGGAAGCGAATTTACTGAGAGACCTACTGTGGGAAGACGACGACAAGGATTTTAATAATTTTTGCAATAGCTTCATACGATTTTTTTTTAATGTCGTTCCTTCTGTAGGATTTGTGGTTCATATCCCACAAAATGGGGTGGGATCGGTACAAATTTATTAATTTAATAATTTGTTTATTGCTTAATTTTGCTTCCATTTTTATTGTTTTTCTTATTTGTAATTTCAGAGTTGCCAAGACAAATACTCACGACGAACTTTAGGCATTCGTTCCAATTAATATTTATTTTTATTTATTTTCCTAATATTTATCCACTTTAATAAGAATAGTTGTGTTTCAAATAATTGTAGTTAAAAAATATATTAAAATTCTTTATATATACGTCCAAAACAAGTTGCTTTTGTAACTATAATTTAACACAATCCTGAAATTTCAAACGCAAATTTTAAATAGGCAACACTGCTTAGTTTATTGTCATTTGTTTTCATGAAATTGTCAAAAAATCGCTTTCTTGAAATTTTCATTGAAAGCAAGCTGAAAGTTGGGCTGAAAGTAAAAAAATGTAAATGTGTTAGTGAAAAATTGTGAGTGTATTGCGACTTTCATGAAATTACTTTCACGTGTAAATGCTGGGTTAGATATCTATCAGAAATGCCGACAAAAAACCAAAATTTCCCACTACATGTCTGTCAGAATTCGTTTCAACCACTTCATACGTTTTTGGGTCAGAAATCTGACAGAATTCGTATACGATTCCGACTTTTTTGCCGACGTCTCTCTCTATGATATCTGAAAGACGTCGGATTATTTTGCTGGCTGGGTAATTCATTAGCTCTTATATTTTTTGTTTAAGTATTTGTTTATTATTGATTTTTATCCAGCCTAATTAATTTTAGAGAAAAATTGCACCCACATTTTAAAAAAAAAACATCAACAACCTATAAAAAATATCGTGACTGGTATAATCTGTTTATTTTATTTATCAAATAAATTAACAATTTATCATTAATCAAATGTCCTAGTGGCATGACTTATGGCGTGACAGCTTCAAGGTCAATTTATGTTTGCAATGCAGAAAACCATTAAAAATATGAAACAGATTTGGTCAAGAATGGTTTAAAAAAACTTTATTTATTACATGGTAAACAGGGAAAGTTCGAGTTAGAGGAGAGCTTAAATGGCCAAATAAACCAAATTAGCGGTAACGTAAAAAAATATTTGTGTTGGGATTTGAAAAAAATAAAACATACCGAACTAAAATTCATATGTATATGATGTGAAATTAATTTTCTTTTTTATCAAGACTTTTCCGAGCTTTATAAATCGCCGCTTCTTATTAAACCACGTTAGCGCCATTTTTTCGAAAATGACCTTTTTGGTTTTTGTGGTAGAAAACAACATTTTCGAGTTAATTGCATTATCATTTTGATAACTACTTATGAAAAAAAAAATAAAAAAATATTAAAGCCATTTGAAAACCTCGTAAGCGCCATACAAAATGAAATTTGCATGCAAAATAGAATGGTTTATATATTTAAAGTTGGAAATGTTTGAGTTTCACACACCTGATACACAAAATGTGAAAAGTTTCAGGCAAATCGGGGTATTTTTCGAGCTGTGCAAGTCAGTAAATGCGGTAAAAACGACACTTTTCATCAAGTAACTCAAAAACTACAAATGTTCCTCGAGCCCCGATAATTTTAATCAATATCTGTACCTGGCTCCCGCACAAAAAAATCTTTCTGAGCCAAAACTCGTTTTCGGACCCTAAGGGGTTTTAGGGGTTAATTTCTAAGACCGACCACAACAGTTGTTACATTTCCAACATTTCTTTTAAAGGATTCAAAGATCTTAACCTAAAAATTTGTCCTACACCCTTCAGATAGTCGCATAAACATGTTTTGTAAAAAAATCTTGTTTTAAAATCGATATTTAAAAAGTTATGTTTTTTCATTTTATGAAAAAGAGTTGTTGGTGCTAACGTGGTTTAAGAATAAACCCGACGTCATCTCAAATTTTTATAAAGTATTTTTTATAAAGTTAAACAAGATTAGAATCTGGGAATTTATTTCTCATCGTGAGTACTTTTATTATACACAAATATACAAACGAAAATTATGACAGTGCATAGAAAATATTGAAGGAAAAAGACTATTAAAGTATTAAAGCTTTTGAGGAATGTAATTTGACTTAGAATACTCATTCGAATAATATATATGTATATTTGTTTAACAAGATTATTATTCAAATTTCATATCAATCCCTTAAGCGGCCCATACACTTGCAATATTATTGTATATGATATTCGCCCTATTATTTCCATTTTGTCATATAAGTCGCACTATGTTTCCATTCATTCAATAAAAAGGTGAACGTAACCTACAGAAATTACATAAACAGCATTGTACAATGTTGCCAACACATTTCACTATCTTTTCGTTGTGCCATAAAAATCAAAAGTGATTGTTGTCAATATAGTGTGCCATCATCGTATATCACATACACATTGGCGATATAATTGTACAATACGTAAAACTGAACAATTTTATTGCAAGTGTATGAGCCGCTTTAAACGTATGATTAATATTATATCATAAGAAAAATATTACCCATACTCGTAACATAGATAACTAACCAACCTTAACTCCCTAAACGTATAAGTTTCTTCTTCAAAAAAATATCACTCATACGTCCACTTACATTTAAAGGAGACTTTCTGGAACATTTCAACAATTGGAAACAACAAAAATATCATGGCACATATTTTCTATTAAATTTCTAAAATATACTTACTTATTGGTCATATCCAAGACATCAGACATCATAAGACGATATTTCTTGCGAAATTTAATGCCATGTTTTGTCTCCAACAAATATTTATTGCAAAAGTCCGTTAACGAAATGAAATAAATAAAACCCAGTGATGTCAAGAACAGGCCACGTTGCATAGAAATACGATCCGTGGTATTTGGTATTTGAAAAAGGCTGCCCATGGCCAAACTAATCGAACCAATTGAACAGGCTAACGATACATAACAGCGATTTGTTAGCAATTGTTGTTTAAAACCACCAGCAGCCACCATTTTTGTGCAATGTCTTGTGTTGTTATTTAAATTGTACGAAGTATGTATGTGTTTTTGTTTATGTCAGTAGGTCTCTGTAAGTGTTTTCCAGCTTCAGAGGGGAAGAATGTTAAAGGAAGTTAATTGTGTTTTTTTTTTAATTTTTTTAACCAAATTTTTGGAAATTATATTTATTTTGTAAGTGTATAGAAATAGAGATAGAGAGAGTTCTTTTTTACTTCATTCTTTGTGCATGCAAGTAGTAGTTGTTGTTGTTTTTTAACAGCTGTTATTGTAGTAATAACAAACTGTTGCGTTTTTTTCTTTTACGAAAATAAAGGAAAATTAAAATGAGGGGGAATATAAATGGCTATTTTTAATACTTTTTCACAGTAATTAACACATTTTTATTGCATAATAATTGTTTCAAGTTGTTGCTAAGGGAAATAAGTAAAATATATTTATTATTTAATTTAAATTAATGTAAAATTTATGTTTAAACGAAATTGTTTCTTAATTTTTTAGAGTTAAAATAAGTAGATGCTTTTTATTTAGTTTTAATTATTATTTTGTTTTGTATTTTTAAGTTTTTTTTAAATATTTTTGTTTTATTTTTTAGTTATATACACAAAAAAATCCGTTTTAATGCGTTAGCTTTGAGTATCAAACTTACACTGATAAGGTGTTACACCCCTTATCAAATTAAAAGAAAGAAAAAAAACAACCTTCATACACCAAAAAAATAAAACTATATACATACATAAACAAAATACAGTGTGGTAAATACAAAAATATTAAGTTGAGAAAGGAGCCTTGTAAGCGGATTTTGATGATTTTCCGATTTTTTAATATACATATGTATCTTTCAATAGCACAATATATTTAAAGTATGTTTCAAGTAATATTAGACATAAGTTTAGCAATTTAGGTTGTAAGATTTTAAAATTTCGAATTTTTGTTTGAAAAACTAAAAATATAAGCCAATAAAGCATTTAAATGTAATCTGTAATAATTACAAAAATTTATTTTTTAAGGTTTTTCCTTATTTTATGTTTAATCGAAAACTTTTAAATTTATGTTCGAAAATTTCGAAACTGAATTGGAGAGGGTATTATGTATTTGTGCTCATGTTTGGCCCACCTTTTAGTATAGCGATCGACTCAGAATCACATTCTGAACTAACGATGTCCGTCCGTCCGACCAACAGGCTGGTTGTATGTCCATGTACTGGTCGCATTTTTAAAGATAATTTGATAAAATTGTATGCATAGGCTTCAATTGTTATAGGACGAATGGTGTCAATAATTTTACAAGGCCCCCACGCAAACTTCTTTCATAAACCATCTTATTATTATTTCAGTTTTATTTCTTGGAAAACCTACACGCAGTATTATTCCAATATAAGTTTTAAAGGAAACACAAAAAAGCACTTTTAATTTACAATTAATTTAATTTTAACAAATTTAATAATGAAATTAATCTTTTCTTCAACGTTACACGTTTTGGATCCTACATTTTAGGAGGACGATTATTGTATTTATATGATATCTTTGGCTCCATTGCTTCCTCTGAAAAACATTACAATAGATAAAGCTACAGATTTTAGTTATTTCAGCACTATGAATTAAGATTTTATGTAGACCGGAAGGCATGTTGTACCATGTATGTAAATAAATTAAAATATAAAGCCATGTCACAGACGACAATTCCGTTCGGATTCGAAGAACACATATATCTTTATTGATAGAAAGTGTATTTTGATTTTTGGCCTTTCAGATACAGAACACTCCCATTTCGTTTATAAAACAAAAAAGGGTTTCATTCTGACAATTTTTTTTCGTATTTTTCTGAAGTACCAAAATACGGAATGTACTCTGTGACATTACTGATAGCTTTCAGCCGCTAGATTTGCCTTTTCCCTCTGTGTGAAGTATGGAGTAAAAATATTTTCTTTATATAAAGCACATACATACATATGTACATTAGAGCGACTCAAGTTGTATGGAAGCAAAATTCGTGCTCGATGTACCCTCCTAAAAATTAACCTTGGACTTTTTTAAGATACCATTTTAAATATTTCGGCTCCAGCTTTGACCATTCGTGAGCTGGACCATTTTGAAAAAGGGTCTGTTTCCTTAAAAAACATATACAAATTGGGTACAAGATTGAGATTTGGACATACCTTCTTAACGCATCAACACATCTTCTTCAACTCACAACCAACAGTTTGCAACCTATGTCAATCTAATGCCATACTGGATATAGATCATTTAATCTTTAACTGTCAGCCTATCAGAATAGCACAAATCTCACTCTTCGGAAAAATATGTTTACCTGATCTTTTAAAATGTATAAATTACGATAATATCAAAGATGTAAGCACCCTATTAAAATACTGTAACATTTACAGCCTAATATAAAACAATCTAGCACAAAAAATTTGGTCGAAAACCTACGTTGTTAGTACCTTATCTATTTCTTTTTATACTCATAATTAATTATGTTTATAAATTTTTAAATAAATAAATAAATAAATAAAACAAATTTTGTTATTATCTAAACATTTTTAATTGAAGAAATATAATTCAATAAAAGAAATAAAATAAAAAAAAAACTAGCACAATTAATTGAAATAACAAACAAATTATAAAATGGCAGACGATAAGCCTGTAATCGCGTTGGTGTCTGTCTATATATTGAAATAAATTGTATTTTGTAAAAACTGAGATAAAGAGAGAAAAAAATCCATTATTGCATTATCAGCACGTGTTTGCGAGAGAAAAAATAATGCAAATTAAAAGTCTGAGCTAAGAAAATTGTTGATTGGAAACTAAACTAGTGCATGAAGAGACGATCATAAACTAGAGCAGATTGAAGACAAATGGAAAATTTCTATTAAAAATTAGCTAAAAGCTATCAAATTATTTCAAAGAAACGAAACGTATAGAATGTATGTATTCGCAGTGTTTGACAATACTTTAATTTGTAGGTATTTATAATTTTTAAACTTTAGCTAGAAAAATGTAAATGTAAATTTGTAGATTTTGAGTTTGTATGTAAATGACACGGTTTAATTTGAATAAAAGTAATTTTTCAAATCTATTTAAAGAATCTATAATTTATTACTATTTTAAACAAAAAATAGAAGAATCTTAAATCGGCTAAGGCAAAACAGTTAAGAAAACTTTTCTCCTCTGATTGCCCAGCGACTAGAATAAAAAATAAACCATTTGAAAGGGTTTTACTGGCAGAAGTTCACAATATATATTTTATTAAAATCTGTTCAATATTTTCAGAGTTATAAGCGTTCAAATTTGATACTAACACATGAATAAAAATTTTGTTTTTTCCAATTAATTATCAAATAATAAAAAAATAGGGTGGTCGATTATTCGACATTTTCAAGAAACCGGTTTTCAAATATTTCGACTATATAAATCGGCACAGACAAACCAGTTAGGAACGATATCTTCTTTTGTTGTTTTTCAACCACTCACGTAGAACATAACATATGAACCGGAGGTTGGTCCATCCCAAAATCGATCCACTAAGACGAAAAAAATGAATGCTCGAAACATATTATTATTTCTTCATATTAAAAAAAATCATGGCCGAATTTCGACCATTAGGAAAACACTTGTAAATATAAAACTCCTCATTAAAAAAGGCGAAAATCATTGTAAAAGCTTTTATTTTCATTTATGTAAGTGGCATTAAAATTAAAAGTAAGTTTTTATTTTTGTTACTGATCCTTTTGAACAAAAACAACAACGACTATAACATATCGCTGGCTTAACATTTAAAGGCGCTAAGTCCATATTTGAAAATTTTACAGGAGAGACAAAAAACAATCAAAATACATGTGATGGAACAATTTGAGAGGAATGGTTAAACTGTACTTTTAATTGGGACTTAGAGATTTTTCTTGTGATAAATTGGACATAGCGCTTTTGCTCATCACTACAAAACAACAACAAAAAATGAGATAACTGTAAATTTTACTTTGTAAACAATGTATTTTTACTTATTGCACATTACTGCATTAAAATCTCAATTTCTTAAAAAAGTGGACTTAGAGCCTTTACATGTTAAGCCAGCATTATATGAAATAAAAAATAAATAAACAAAACAACATTCAATGGCAAATTAAAAGAAAAAACTTATTACAACAAAAAACAATCACAGCTGGTTGAGAGGGAGCTCCCTCTACTAGTAGTAGAAACTGTAAGACAACAACAACAATTAAGGCAAAAAAAGTAATAAAGATAATTAGCGATTTTCGCTAGAATTTTGTGAAAATCAATTATGAAATACATATCAAAATACACTAATAAAAATGTACTTTTAAAAAATTTTATAGAATCAAAAAATGCGTTGCACAGAATGTGGCATTGGGGAAAGAAAATGTTGGGCAATAGCCGAAAAGGCATATTAGATAAAACGGGTTTTACCGAAAGAGTAAAAAAATTATATAAGACAGAAGGCAGATAGATGAACAAATTAAAAAAGGCGACTCGACTCCTTCGTTCGTCAAAAAACAATAAAAAAAAATTTTCGAAACAGCCTTGCAAAAATATTTTATATAAGGGGGTGTTCGGGGCACTTTTTTTTTGGCTTTTATGCACTTATAACGTTTTACTGCCTAAAATTAAAATTTGTAAAGTTCGAGTTGACTCTTTTTGGAGTAACCGAACCGGTGCGATATGTTTAAAATTACCATTTATAGACCTACTAATTTGTCAATGGGCTGAACTCTTTTACGGGTGTAAAAAACATGCCGTGTACGTGCACCATTAAAATCTTATAAAATTTGCAATTTGCTTAAGATTCCAAAAGCGATATTTCAAAAGAACTACAAGGCTACTTTAATGGCGCTAAGATATTTAGCAATAAAAAATATATAAAAAGAAATAAAATTCTTTATGGCCTGGCTATGACGCGGTTAGAGCACGCGTGCTACTTGGTCTCGGCAGGGTCCGGATAAGGACAGTGATATCGGTCATTAAACTTAACCTAACCTATCCATATATGTAAATATGGATTTATTTATGTCTGTAAACTTCTTTAACATCGGTTTAAAAGTTTGTGAGAGGCAGAAATTGCCCCTACGTCCCCTTGTAGTCCCATTTTTGAAAAACTGCATAGCTTATGTGTCCACATAAATATGTTTCTATATATGATTTAAATTTCATTAAAATCGGTTTGATAGTTTCTGAGGCAGAAATTGCCACCTATCTTCCCTCGTGATCCTAAGATTCAGACCATTTTCAATAGGCTTGGTCCTTGTGCCAAAAAGAACCTATGACCCAAATTTTATCAAATTATCTCCACACAAGGTTACATGGGCAGCCAGCCGGACAGATATTAGTTCGACTCAGAGTGATTCTGAGTCGATTCTTTAAGGGTTTACCACACATCAGCACAAATGCATAATACCCTCTCCACTTTTGTGGTGTGGGTATAAAAAAAAACAACAAAAAGTCATTAAGTTAACAGAGTAAAAAAACTGTAAAATGCGGCATTTAATAATAAAAGCATATTGTAGAAAATTCTTGGGAATATAGAATTGCTGATTTTGTAATAATAGGTATATTGTAGAAGAAATGTAAATATAATTATAAGTTACAATTGAAATAAATAAATAGAAAGAAGAAAATAAAACAAAAATCGCATGACTTATTAAAAATTAAATGTAAATAAAGAAAACAACAACAATAAAGTTAATTATTAACTAAGAATTTGTGTAAATTACACCCAAACACTAAATTATTTTGGGCAGAACCCAAATACAACAACAATTCAGTGATCGACCGACCGGTTATGTCATGAATTTTTCTTCTTATAAAAAAATCTTGAGATTTTTTTTTTACAAAACTTTAGATTTCTAATAACGATTTACGCAATTTTTTATTTTTAAATTCTCGCTCTTAAGGCCTTATTTAATATTACCACACTTTAGTTGTTTGTTTAAATTTACTGCGTATGTAATTAATTTGTAATATTTTTTTCCAATTTGTTAAAAAAAAGTTGTAATGCACACATTTGTTTAAAACTCAAAGCTTTTATCTCCTCTTGAACAAAAAATAACCCGGTGCAATTTTTATGATTCATGGAATTTTTCGTTGATTTGTTAATATTTTATTTATTTTATATAAGAATAAATAATTATAAACACTTTGTTTTTAAACTATTATTTTTCTTAAACGTTTATAGGAACTTTTTATATAGAATTTTTTTAATAATTTTTCCATTATTCACCCAGCAAGCAATTGTGACTAATCCGCACTCACTCAAATTCAATGAACAACTGTTTTTCTCTAACTGCTCAAACTCATACAGTGTAAATAATGTAGCGTTTTTACCAAAAACTGAAAACTATTAATTACAATCAATCAATATAAATTATTAAAATAAAACTTAATTATGTTAATATAAATTAAACAATTTATGAAAATTAAAAAAATCCCACATTCTAGTTTTAATATATTTTATCAAAGTGAATCTCAAGAAAATATTTAATATTAGCTTTTTTTCTAGTTAGTTTTTTACGATTTCTGAGATAACAGTTTACCACACTTAAACATGCTAAAGCTTTTTACTCAACAGAGGCAAAGTAAGAGGATTATAAGAACAAAACAAAAATAAACAAAAAGAGATGCCAGATGTTAGATTGCCTAAAACAATTCATATTATATAATTTTTTGTAAAAATTAAAGAAGTCAAAAACTTATTTTAGTATTTTATTTATTTAAATAATTTTTAACGAATTCCTTAAAGAACAACTTCACTTATTAATATATTTATTTATTTATTTCATTCACAGTAATATATAAAATCCTCCTAGGCCAATTTATATACTGTTTAAACGCATAGTGCTGGTTCACACACGTCAAGTTTTACTCGCTTTTTGTGAGAAGGGAAAAGAGTAAAGAGTAGCCCACAAGGGACTAGGACTACTCCAAAAGTAACCCAAACGTATTGAAAAAACATGGTCTATTTAACATTACGATGTCCTTGGGCAGGACCATATAACCCATCTTTGGACTACAAAGGACTAGTTTTAAAACTACTCCATTGTGTACACAAGAACAAGGCGAATTCAAACAGGCAAACTCATCTCGTCAGCTGTTTCCACGGTGAATTTAAAAATATGGTCAAACGTCAAAATATGATTTTGTATTGAGAAGAAGTTGAATGAAAAGTGTTAAAAATATTATTTTTATAATAAAAAAATTTCAAAACTGCGAATGATTGAAGTGAATTTATTAATTTCTTTTATAAAAAAGTGATAATTTTATTTTGCAATAAAAAAATTTTGACAACCAACCAGAAAATTGTATAAACAAAATACATGGGGCTTTTTGTAGTTGTAGAGATGAGTTTACCTGTTTGAATTCGCCTTGCACAAGAGGATTAGTTTTAACTTCGTTTAAAAACGAAAACATTTCGTTAAAAAACGAAGACATGTCGTCTTACTACAAACACTTTTTAACAATGACATGGTCCATACTTGCATTACATCGGGCCAGTCCATGGAGTAGGTGGTGCAATAAAATTTGCAGGGTATGTTTGTGATACACAAACACACCAAGGTAAATTTATAGCAGGAAGTCTCGGAAAGCCAGCTGTTTTTTTTTATTTGCTTGTTTTGTGATACGAACTGTCAAATGTTGTTTAGCAAACAAGTAAACAAGTTTTTTGTCTTTATCTTTTGTCTCTTATCAAACCCAAGGTATATTTATAGCAGGTAGTCTCGGAAAGCCAGCTGTTTATTTTTTATTTGCTTGTTTTGCGATACGAACTGTCAAATGTTGTATAGTAAACAAGTTTTTTGTCTTTTTTGTCTCTTATCAGCCCCTTTGCTTTTTGACAGTTTGTTTCGCATAACAACAATAAAAAGCCCTGTTGTTTGTTTTATTGTACAATTGTTGTAATCTCGCGGCTACCTGCTATAAATATACCTTGATCAACCCCTTTGCTGTTTGACAGTTCGTATCACAAAACAACAATAAAAATCCCTGTTTTATTGTACAATTGTTGTAATCTCGCGGCTACCTGTTATAAATATACCTTCAAACACACAAAAATTAGAAAAATACTGAGTGGCCAGATTAAGGGGGAAGAAAAATAACACCGCTCGACTTTAAGGGTGCATCTAACAGTCCTAAAGTGCTAGGCTACCCTAGCACTTTAGGACTGCCCTGGATATCTTGCAGTGAGATTAAAACGTAAGTTAAACATATACTTTTGCAATTATTGTCAAAACTATGGCATGTGGAACTACCATGTCCTTACAACCTGAGCGTACCTCACTTCTAGTAAACGGTAGAAACCATGCTCGCGTTTGCCGGGCTTCGAGCTCGCCGGATGGGGGTGGTTCTTGTTACCACTCTGGACCTCTATGCACACACACACAGAAAAATTAATATCAGCATTTTTATGAAAATTAAAAGGAAAGGGCACCGAGTAGATTATTTCTGTCTCCCTGCTAAATTACCTAGCGAGCAATTTGGCTGGCTGGTGTTGCGCCAGCGGTTACCCAAAATCATTTTTAGTTAAAAGCATATTTTCAATTTGTTGAAATAAAACCACTTGGCCCAAATTATTTGGAAAAATCTCGGAATGTACATTTTAATGTTAATATTAAAGCTGACAAAATTATACTATTTTAAGGTATTAATGAATAGTTTGCTCTAGAAGTTAAAGATTTAAAATTCTTTTTAATTGTGTGAGAATGACCCTAAGGGGTCAAATTTGTGGAAGTTGTTCTGATTTTTTTTGCAAGCAAAAGAAATTATCAATTTATGTGTTTTCAATATTTTTAATCAGGCTTAAGTTCATCAAATTTAATTTTCATTAAATTATTTTCATGAAGAAAGGAATTTTACTACATGAAAATCAATAATTTAATGAAAATTAAATTTGAACTTAAGCCTGATTAAAAATATTGAAAATTTGTATTAGAAAATAAAAATATTTAAATTAATAATTCGTATTGTGGTATCAATAACAATTTTAATTAATTTTCATGTTGTGAAATTCCTTTCTTCATAAACATAATTTAATGAAAATTAAATTTGATGAACTTAAGCCTGATTAAAGATATTGAAAATTTGGATTTAAATTAATTTTGTAAAAAAGTGACCTTAAGCTTGAATAATTTATTTAAGTATAATTTTTAGAAAAGAAATTTAGAAAATTTACAAATTTCACCTTCAAATAAGAACCTTTTTATATTAAGGCTAAATAAAACCACGGATTACAGCAAAAACAGTTTGTTTAATTTTGAATTATTTAAATTGCCCCTTAATAAAAATTTATTTTAAAAGTTTGTTTAATTATTAAAAATTTATTAAAATAAATATCACATAAAATGAGATGATGATTTTGCTTTAGGTTTTTTTAGAAATTATGTACAAAAAAAAACTAATTTTTATTATTTTCGAAGTTTTGCACATTTTCTATTTGGTTTGTTGAGATTTACGAAGGAAACATATCAGCTAAAGATTCAGCAATAGAACTATCACGAAAACGTCCAATACGCAAAGCATATGATATGGCATGGGCAACGTACGATTGTTCGTGGACGCCGTGGAAAAGATAAGACATGGCACCTGCAATAAAAATGGAAAAACAATTTTGATTTAAGAACGTTTGAAATAGAGAAAAGTTTAGGTGTGATATTAACAGAATGGAGTCCAAAAAAGATAAGATATGCGGGTTATGGCTGGGTAAACATGCGTGTAAAGTAAATGCGGCTTAAATACGAGTATGAAAGGAACTGGGGTTCCAGCTAAAGTATGATATGAAATTATGGCTTGCCGACTTAAGCTGAATTAAAATGATTCAAGAATAAATATAAGTTCAAAGAGATATACGATTCTAGACAAACAATGGACAATTGCAGCATCCCATTAAAATTTGAAAGAATTCCAGTCAATACGGCAGTTTAAGTAAAATGCAGTTCAAAGTACAATTGCTTTTGTACTAGCGACTGCAATCTATATACAAATTTAAAAGACCCACGGTTACAGCTCTACGATTGGAGTTTAAATATGAGTGAAAGGAATCTGGAATTTTATTTAAAATTGGAACCAAAGTTTTAGTTTTTATTATACAGTCGATTTTGATTTGGTGAAAGCTTTAAATGGCTACATAAACAACTGAATCGCTTTGTATAAAGATTTTGCATTTAAGCTAAAAATATCCATATAAAATCCCAAGATTTAAACTAAAAATTGTCCGAATACAGACAGTGTTATACCCTTTGCCTATCAAAGTCTAGGCGGTTTCTACAAGCAAAACATATTAATGAAGTCTTTAACTTATTTATGTATATTTTCACTTACCTACTGAATGTATCGTAACATCACTGCCACCATGATAATTTTCATCTGTATTAATGGCACCCTGTTGCATATACTCCCATGCGGTGGTGTCCTGTAAAGTTGGATCTTTTCTCAAACCATTTGCATTAGGTTGGAAGCCCTTATAAGTAGTGCCATAAGTTAAAGTAGTATAAGGAGTTCCCTCTGTTTGAGAAGTTCCTGCAATACCTAGAATATCTGAACCTCTAGCAGGATGGCCGTTAATGGTCAAAGTATGAGCATGATCAGCTGTCACAATTACCAAAGTATCATCCAAACTATTACCCAAATATTTAACAGTAGCATTAATAGCATCATTGAAAGCTAGAACCTCACTTAAGGCCTTTTTAGCGGTGCCCCTATGATGTGCCTGATCAATCATGCCACCTTCTACCACCAACAAAAAACGTTGGTCTTTGGTTGTAAAAAATTCCAAGGCTTTTAAAACCATTTGTTTTAATGAGGGCATGCCTAAGGGTGAAGTATCGCGCTCAAATTCATATTTCATATGACCATTAGCAAAAACACCCAAAATATAGTCTATTTCCGAGGGATTAATATTATTTAATTGCCCTGTATTTTGTGCTACAACATGGGCTTGATTACGACTACTTTTAATGTTGGACCATTCTTGTATTAAATCACGGCCGTCTTTAGATTTACATGCCCAGGAATCTATTGGATCTAGAGGAGTATCGGAGACATTTGAAACTAACATCTGCCGACCACCACCCATTATAACATTTATACTTTGTCCTGTCAGATCTTCTACAAGTTGGCGTGCAATGTCCTTACAACCTTCAGACTGAGCCGAGGATGGCATTTTATTTTCACATTCCCAACGGCGATCGGGAGTATGGGCATATAAGGCAGCTGGCGTGGCATGAGTAACACGAGTATTGGTGACAAAACCAGTCAACATACCATCATATTGGGCCCATTTCAAAATAGAACTAACATGATGTTCCGGATTCAGAGAAGCTGAACAATTGGCTAATTCCACGGTAGAATCTACACCACCAGTTTCGTAATTGACTTTGACACCTGAAAACAAAGCGGTGGCCGT
Source organism: Pollenia labialis (assembly GCA_949318255.1). Taxonomy (NCBI): domain Eukaryota; kingdom Metazoa; phylum Arthropoda; class Insecta; order Diptera; family Polleniidae; genus Pollenia; species Pollenia labialis. The sequence goes on from OX439142.1 coordinate 1,870,174, forward strand.
AGAAAACGAATCTGGAACTTGTTTATTAGCACAGTAGGTCTTAAAAGAAAATTGACGTTAATAAAATTTGAGTTTTTCATTTTGAATAAGCTAAATACATGCCTTTAACAAACCCATATCGGGAAATTCTTCCCAGGACATTAAACCCTCTTCTGAATAACCCATAATTCTGGCAGCTGTCACAGTATTGGGTCCCATGCCATCACCCACAAATAATATAACATTTTTAGCTCTTCTCTTATTGCGCTTTCTGTTCAAAGACTTTTGCAACTCAAACATGCCACGTTCAAACCACTCTTGTTGTTCAAAGGGCAGGTCCTTAATCAAAGCTCGGTATTCTTCAATTATTCCAATAATTGGATGATTGGCATTTAAACTATGATGAAAAACAAAGCCCACTGTCATAATCACCAGTAAAATGCTCGAAAATGAAACTGCCATAATAAAGATTTTCGACTTGTAAAACTTCTTTCTTGCAGGATTTAAATCATTGCTGGGCACCTGGCTGTAGTTATCAATTTCGACAGTACTGCTGTTATGAGTAATGCATTTGCGATCTGTCATTTTCTGATTGTTTATTAAAAATTTCCTTCTTGAAAGTTTACAATTGAAACGTTTCTTACACACTTGTTGCTAAAGACATCAGTTTTAAGAAATTTTTAGCAACTTTATTCTAAAAAAAAACTAAATTATAAAGAAATTAAGAACAATAAAGAGAATGCATAAAACTTTTTAAGATTGAAAGAGAAGAAAAGAGTTTATAAACTTAACAATTTTAGTTGTATATTATCTATTTGTATATATTTATATATGTATGTACATTAGGGCGGGTCGATTTGTATGGATGAAAACAAATTAAAAATCGTATAGCAAAAACGTAATCTACATAAAATTCTACGAAAATTCTCCGAAGAAACCATGGGTCTAAAACAAAATCCTAGTCCGCGCCTCTCGACTTGAAAATTTTTTTACTTGGGTGAAAATTTTTTCAATGTAAAAAAATTTTGATTGTAAAAAAATATAAAGTGCAAAAGAATAACCTTACTAAACCATTTTATTAAAAAAATTCGATTTCTTTTTGGAAAAAGCTATTTTTTCAAAAAAATTTTTTTTTCCAAGGCGGGCAGCCAAATTTTCAAGTTGATAGGCGCGGATTAGGATTTTGTTTTAGACCCATGGTTTCTTCGGAGAATTTTCTTAGAATTTTATGTAGATTACGTTTTTGCTATACGATTTAAAAAAAAAATCGACCCGCCCTAATGTACATACATACATACATATATACATATGTATGTATGGTGTATAATTGTTTTCAAAACTGTATCTTTACGATGTTAAGTTAAAAGTTTGATAATAGTTTGCCATAAAAAATATCTGGGTTTAAAGTTAGATTCTTAATTTTACAATAGATAACACTATATGTAGGTGTAATATATTAATTTATGACACAAGATAAATGAGTTTATGGCGCTGAAAACTATCTAAAATTACTTTTTTTTCTTTAAATTTGTTATTGGGTATATTGAAATACAGTGCACTCGCGATATTACGAACACCCTAATATACATATGAACACCCCAAAATATGAACACTTTTTATTCTTCCATTGACTACTCTAAAATATGAACTTGTGCAAAAGCTTTAAAATATGAACAACTTATAACTGTTTTTTTAAGGGTTTTTATCTAAAATCAAAATCAATTTTAATTCAACTACATAATAACTTGGGGATTTTCCTAGCTATCTGCTTTAAAATTGTCTTCAATTGTTAATCAAAATGTTTAACATACACGTTTTAGTTAGTGCTCAAATTAACATGAAATTCTATCTAAGTACATCTTTAAATATAATTTAAGTTTGTTTTTCTTTTTTTTAAATCAATAGTTTTTTAAATTCAATGAACAATAAATAAAAGAAAAAACTTTAACACAAGAAACTTTTATTTTAATGGAATAAACATTTTTAAAGGGAAATTAGATGCCATTCGTAAATATTAACAATCTTGCAAAAGTGAATAGACCCCAGTATTATGAAACTCAAATTAATGCTTTACAACACTAAAAAAATAATTTCGATTCGTTCAGTATGGACTGAAATATTTAGAAAGTACTCGATCACGACTGCCAGAATCAGGCCCCAGGCTTAAAACAGCTTTTTAAAACGAATTTCCTTTGAAATAATAAAATACCAAAATATTTTTTATAAATAAGGGTGTAATGCCCGTAATTTCTACAAAGAGAATACTGGTCGTGATCGTACCTAACAGTTATATTTACCTATTTCAACGTTTATTTGGCCTACGTGTTTTTACCTTCAGTAGCTTTTACAACATAGATTTTTTTACACATCTACATAGATTTCTTTTTATAGAAATTACGGGCACAATAAATTTGATGAAATTTTCGTTTAAGTATTATTCCATTATTAAAAGTAAAAGAATCTAAAATTATATGACATGAATTCACGTAAAAATTTTTAAGTCTAAGGAAAAATTCATAAGTAATTTGAAACTTCCAAATTTTGTTATTTTTTTATGAATATTTATTTATTGAATCCCCATGTATGTACATACATACATACATATCGCACTGGTTCCTCTACAGAAAGTCACCTCGAAGTTGTGTAGTAGTAGTAGTAGTAGAAGTACACCAGTGGTCATATCTACCCGCTGTAAAAATCTTACACAATTTTCTCTACTCTTTCGCCAAAAAAATGCAGTTGAATTCCTCTTCCTGATATAAATTAGCTTCACCAGAGTCAAGTAAAGAGATATATTTTGAGTTGTCCCCAAATGTAACCTGAATTCAGTTGTGTTCCAACTAAAGATAAATATTTTAAGTTGTCGAGAAATATGCAGTGAGAGCTAGTTGGAAATCTCGCCAGACCAAACGGTTCGTAACAAGTTCTTCCTGAATTCCAGCTACTTAAAAACTGTTTGAACACGAACCCATATAAAACCAGGGGTTTCATGTAATAAAACAGTGTTCTCTCTTGAAGATGTTTCTTAATTAAGATCAAACAGTTTCACTAATATTTTTCAAAATAACAATTTATAATTGAAAAATTTATTTTAGATTGAGGTAATTTCAAAGTACATACGTACTTTTTTTAAACTGTTTGAATACAACAAAAAAAAAACTGTTTAAATAATTTTTTTTTTTACCGGAAATCACTTTTTAAATTAACCTAAAAAACGTTTTTGCCGTACTGTTGAACTGTTTTTGTAGCCCAGCAAAATAAAACTAAATTCATTAATCAGTTTTCACACTCTTGAAACTCTTAACAACTCTGCGTACTCTTTTGGTGGCCAAAACTAAAAATATACGTACTTATTTACATAAGTATATCCAAAAATAGATTATATGTGTTATTATGACACGTAATATAAGTTATAAACTAAAACGGTTTGGCAGTGAAATGTTCGTTTTATTATATTTTGTAAAAAAAAAAAAAAAACAAATGGTGTGCAAATCAATATGGTGGCTTTAATGATTGGTTCCCTCTAATTTGCAACTTTTAACCGACCACTTGAATTAATTTATTATATTTTATTTTTGTTGCTTTACCAAAAATACATTTTATGACGTTATTAAATCTAAACAAATATGCTTTATTGAGAAGATAAAACACAATTGCATACTTGAAAAAAAATCAATATTAAAGTAGTAGGAATTAAACGAATTTATAATACATATCTTTAAATTTTTTTCTGATTTAAAATCTAAAATTAAAAGAATTATTCTCATAACGCTGCGACTAAAACGAAACGTAATCTTAAAAAAAATTACAGTGTTACAAACTTATGTTCTAGAAAAAATTGTCGAAAAAGCCAATTTTTATCATGTGCCTCGGAATCTTGAATTGAAAAATAAAAATTTTTTAGTTTCAACCAGTTTTTGTTAATAAAAAAACCAAATTTAAAAGGCCAGTTTAAAGAGAATATCCAAAAAAAGTTTGAAATTGTTTTTTTTTATTTTTTTGTGGGCTAAAAATCGGTATCCAAATTATCCTGAATTTCAAAAGTGTAAACAAAAGATTTCCTATAGAACAAAATCGACATCGATTAATGTCAAGCCCTACAAAAAAATATATCATCTAAAAGACCTAATAACCTATCTGCAAAAAATTCAAAATTTATTTTTTTATGGATTTTTATTCCTTATATCATAACGCATATTATGTGTGCAAAATTTTGAACATATAATATTACAAATGACAAAGTTTTTCTACCTAGAGGACCGTTACGCATAAAAAAATATCGTTAATAGTTCCAATTTTGTAACGTTTTTTGCCTCTCCTATAAACTTTTGAAAACTGCAGATAGGTTATTTCGTCTTTTAGGTGACGATATGTATTCATACATATACATACATATGTATATAGTGTGTAAAAAATTAAAGTGCTTTTTAAAGATTTGGATGAATTCTATATATCTATTTATGTTTAGTAGAGTGACAATCAATTTTTTTTCCTCGCTTTGATTTTTTCTTTACTTTTTCCATAAGTGGTGTGTAAATGTTTGATTTAATAATCAATAATTCTTAGATTTAAAAATAGTTCTCATAAATAATTTGCAAAAGATGTTTATTTACAATTTTTTTTAACCAAATTTTATTACCACGTGAACTACTGTTCTGAAAATATAAATAAAAAAGCAGTAACTTTTAAACGATAAAAAAGGGACTTTACAAAGTGATTAAAATATAATACCCTTTCCAATAAATTATCCATTTCACTTAAGTGTTCACCATCGTCGAGACTATACTATACTCAAGATTATTGCCCCTATTACGGTTTAAAACTCAACTCTAGTTCAGTTGAAATTTCGCAGCCCTGGGGCCAAATTACGGCATTCGATATCGATCGAAATTCCCATTTAAATTGCATTATAATTTCGATCGATATCGAATGCGGTAATTTGGCCCCTGGGTTAGTGCGATTCTCAAAAACATCCACAATTTACAACTCATCACTAGCAGTTGTAAAGTTGTAAGTTTCAATTCAACTGATTTGAGTTGAAAGCTCTGTTAGAGACATATGCAGCCCAATTATGAATAAAACTTCCCCGTGAGTTTTCTCCCTTCTCCCCTTTTTCCAATGTAAATTCAATAGTAAAAATGGGAAAATAGAAAAAACTTTCGCGGAATTTGTATCCATAATTGGGCTGCAAGTACACTCTATACTTATACTAAATTGTACTCAATATTCGAGACTGTAGTGTACTCTATTACCGAGTAAAAAAAAATTAAAAGCATTTACTTCTTTACCGAACTCCCCCACCCTGTTATCATGTACATATTAAACTTATCTTACTATCAAACTGTCATACCATATTTGCTGTTAAAAAAACAATAGATTTTTATTGTTGAATTTCGTTGTAGGATGTAATTGCTTTTAAATTTTTTTACACCCATAAACACCTTTTGGCATGCCTAGAGCATTTTATTAAAACTTTTATAGCACACAACAAGGTATATTTACACAAGGTAGACTCATTTGGGAGTGTAGACATGCTGCTCTATAAAAATAACCGTGTGGAACGGAATTGTCAAAATTGTCTTCATATAAATTTAACGCACACATGTACAAATTTTGGCTCATATACACGAAATTTGACATTGGTGTTCCAACTTAGGTAAACAGCTGACAAACATATGGGCCAACGAGTTTACCTTGTGTAAATATACCTTGGCACACAATTTTAATTAACCAAAAATATTTTTTATTATTTATAAAATTATTTAACTCTTTTTAGGGGAAAGGTTAAAAAGAAACTAAATTTGTTTTCATTGAAATCACTTAAATTTATTATGCATTTAAAGCATTTGAGAAAAAGAAAGGAACGGCAGAATTAGAAATTTTTCATTATTATTATCAAGGCGAATTTATTACAGGTGGTCTTAAAAGCCCTGCTGTTATTAGCTAAAATCACTGTTGGATGCCAAAATTTTGTTTATTCTCTTTTATTATCTTGGTTTCTGTTTTGTTTTATTTCTGGTGTTTACATTGTACAATGATTTTACAAAACCAAATTGCTTGTGGTTTTTGTATGAGTTGTACTTGTTGTAGTACCGAGATTACCTGGGATGAATTCACCTTGATTATTATTAAAACTTATTTTTTGCTACATATGTACATACATACATAGTATTAAAATATAAATTGAACTATTTTTTGTCAAAAAACTTAGCAAAAATTTGTTTTTAAAAAAATGTGTTGGTACACCACCAACACAAGTCAAAAATTAGGGTATAGTCGACTATTAGCCCAATCACAAATAAAAATTCCGCGGAAATTTATTTCTTTCCCATCATTTTTTTTTTTTTTTTTTTTTTATTAATTCTTCATTTACATAAGCCTATAGGGCCTTATGCAGTTAATTAAAGCGCTTAAAATTTCCCGTATGGAGAAAACGGACAAATATATCCCAAGTAGTGTTTTTCATACGGGATTTCCCGGGACTGCTATTAAAATACCAAAACGGACAAATATATCCCAAGTAGTGTTTTTCATACCGGATTTCCCGGGAAAAAAGTCCCGGATCCCACACAAAAATCCCGGGACTTTTATTTATTTAATTATGGAAACTTTACTGCTGATATGTATAATTGTAATTAATCGACTTCAAACTAAAAAAGTGCGCTCGAGACGCCAAGTATATTTGTAAAATAAATGTGGAAGATCGCAAGCTAAACGCACGAGTTTCAGAACATCATACAATAAATCTGGCATTTTGCGATTTCAAATAGTGCTCTTGTCAAAACATGGCGGTATATCAATGACAAAGAACTTAAAGAAAGTTTTGGTTTTTTTCTTTTTAACAAGTAATACAACTTTTTTTTCATTACATAAATTTATTTCTTGAAATTGCATATTTTTATTTTTATATATATTTGAAAAAAGTGAGGAAAGGGAGAGTAATGGCATAAAAATATAGAATATATATTTTATAGAATGGAATACAAACTAAAATATTAAAACTTAATAAAAATCCTTTATATAAAAAGCTGTAGATGAAAAAAAAATGTTTGCATATGTGCTAATTTTAAAGAAAATTGTAAATGTGATTGATTTTTTTTAATGGTATTTATTTAAAAAATTCGGTTTAAGAACCAAAACCTTTTTTAAAATACCACATTTTTTTATTTTATATTTTTTTTTTTTTTTTTGTTGATTTTTTGATACATATTTTTTTTATTTGGCAAAATAAAATTTCTAAAAAATTTAATAAAAGCAAAAGCCCTTTTTTGGATGGAATTGGTATAAGAAAAACAAAAAATTATATAACAAGTAATAAAAATTTAACAAAACCGAAAACAATTGTTTTGAGATACTAAATCAAAAAATAAAAACCTTTTTTTGGGGGAAAAACAAAGTTAATCTAAATATTTTTTACTAATGTGAAAGTTATTTGGTAGAAAATTTTTTTTTTTAATATTAAAGACTTTTGCCAGTTTATTTTGAGTGTTTGTGTTATTTTCTTTTATTTAGATATCGTCGATATCAATTTCCTCGCCATCCTCATCATCATCCACAATGACCTTCTTATTGGCCACTTGGTTAACAGCCTTAAGAGGCTCTACACGAGCACGATCATCGTATTCAATTTCAACTTCCGAATCTTCATCATCTTCTTCATCTGAGGAGTCCTCTTCTTCGGCCTCCTTAAGCCATTGTATGAAAGGTTTAGCTTTTTCGTGAATTTCAGTGGCCACCTCCTTGGCCACATATTTTTTGCTGACCTTTTGAGACCATTCCAAAATTACTTTCTCATCCAAAATATCGGCATCGTAGAAAAGCTTAAAAACGCCAGCCACTTTGGGTAAAAGTTTATCCTTGTGCAAAGCAATAACCTGTTCGATGCCACCAATCAAATAGCGTTGGGCTTTGGGATTATTGTGAGTGAAACGCAAAAGTAAAACACGATGTTTGCGTACATCTTGGGGTAGATTTTCGGAGAATAGCAATTCGGCCAAGACCAAGGACGCCTTGTTAACAATGTCTAATCGTTCGGCTTCAATAAGGAGATCCTTATGATCGGCCACCGATTCCAATTTACCGGTAGTCAACTTCTTTTTAACAATCTCATAGAAAATATCAATGCGTTCTTTTTCGGTTTTATCGTAGTCATCCGAAATAGTCATACTCTTGGCGCCATCGGTTAAATCTTGTAAACGAGCACGTATAGCTTCCTGGAAAATAGAGAATCGGAGAGAACAACGATTAAGATCATAAGGTTTAATAGAATAGAAACCATTTAAAGCGTAAAAATAATAATAAAAAAGAGTAATCACCCTTTTCGTGAATAATTTTTCCCTCGTTATTTTTTCCCTTTTCACGTATGTATTTGCGATCATGAAAAACTCCCACGAAAAATTTGAATAATATTTTCCCTGGTATTTTTTACTTCATTTTTGCTGGGGAACAGAATATTTGTGTAAGTATTTCTTCTTATAATTCGAATATTAAAGTTTACAAAATAAATTTAAAGGTTAAGATCCATTAAAATTGCACAAACTTATCTATTGCTCAAAACAAAATGCAAAACAGGTCAATTGCCTAAGGATTTTTGAAGCTTTCGAAAGACGTTGTGGCAGAATTTTATTTTTATTTGTTTGATTATTTTACTTGATTAAAGTGCAATGAAACTATATGGCAATCAATTATCAACTATCAACTCAATAAAATATATTTTACTTTGGTTTTTTTCAACTTTTTTAACACGATAGCATTTTTTCCTTCAAGGGGAATAAAAATACTAAAATTTAAAAAAAAAAAAAACTCTTCACTTACCTTTGATACATCCACACTCCAATCATCATCGTCATCATTTTTTTCCGGCAAAGCTGCGCTAATTTTAGCTTCCGTTTGGCTGGCCTGATTTCCACCATCCGAATCGCCATCCGAATTCTTGCCCATTGAATTATTACCAGCATCAACACCGTTCTCAGTTCCGTTCTTATTACCCTTGCAACGTTTCGAACGTTTGCCCTCAGTTAACGAAGAACCCTGAGCAGCCGGATTTATCGTTGGAGGATTTTTCAAAATAAAAGTATTTACCTTATGATTGACTTTCAAAAGGCCATGGAAACCACAGGCCTTGCACGATTGAGAAATGGTTTGGTTCTTGGCCGAAACAGTTAAATCAGTTTCAGGATTATCGCATTCAGGGCACAAGACAAACTTGCGGATAAAACCATCCAAAAGATCTTGTAATTTGGCAGCATCATGGGAGCCATTCACAATGAAACGTTCATTCTATTTAAAAGAAAAAATAAAAGATTTTGATAAGTGAAATTAAAAAAAAAAACAATAAAAAAAATTACAAATTATTTTTTCATTTACCTTATAATCAAATTGAGTTTGCGCACCCAATTCACAACCAAAATACTTGGTTGGATAGGTTGCGGGACGGCCTATGGCCCTGGCTACCTCAGCCATATTGACAATAACCGTTTTAATGCCATTTCCCTTGCCTTCGACTTTGGCTTGGATGCGTGGCATTTTGTAGCGGTAGAAAATGTCAGTGACATTGCGATTAACATTAACAGAACCCATTTTGTTAAGACTTTCTATCTTTCTTGTCTTCTCTTGTTGACAACAATTAAATTTTGTTTAACTTTTTTTTGATAATATTTAATTATTTAAAACAAAGTGCTGATTTATTGAATGGTTGGCTGGAGTCCGTTTCCAAATTTCTTTTATTTTACAAAACAAAAAAAAACTCCTTTGAAGGATTTCAAAAATTCTTCTTTCTCGCAAAGTTAACTCAAATAGTGATCATTAAGTCTTAATTCATGAATATCAACAGCAGCAGTCAAATAATTGGGTTCAATAAACATCAACTCTTGGCCAAATGTGTAATAAGAATCGTCGTCGGTTCCTTGCCAACAGTTTCTCGCTGGTAACTGCAGTTTGTTGGTATTGTAAAAGTGGGAGTTGGTGGTGGCGGTGTTTGCAATACAAGGTTTAAGATTTTTATTTTTTGATTTATTATATGGTTTTATGCAGTTTGTTAAATTCATGAAGTTTGTTTTTGTTATAAAGGACTTGTACGATGACTTCGTTTTAAAGTTCAAACTGAACAAAGACAGTTTTGTAATAACTTTAGTTGATATTTCTTGGGTAAATAAAACAAACGTTCCTCAGTGAATCGTTCGTTTGTTTTTGTTTGATTATTTAAAAATTGTTTATTTGTTTTATTTAAATTTAAGGGCTTTTTTATGGTTTTATTTTATTTGGTTTTTGTCTTTAACATTCCTTTTTTCAAATGGGAAAAGTTTTTTTATTTTTTTTTTTTAGAAATTTTTGTTTTGCTTTTTTGTAATCTTTATCAATATTTTTTACATTTATGTTTTTTTATTTTTGTTTATGTGGTATTTGTGGTTTTATTATTTATAAAAAATATTTTTAAATTAATAAATTCGAAAAACGGGGGCGCGTTTTAATTCATTGATTGAGTGCCTCACGTTTCTCTAAAAGGTTGAAGTTTCCGATGTCTGTTACTAGAAAATTTTGAAGTCCTAGAAAAGATAAAAAAGAATGTATTAAAAAACGTTAAAAACAAGCTTAATTTCTAACAATAACTCCTAATGTTTCTTTCATTATTCGCTGTAAACCACCCAGGACATGGACAAAATTCAATTTCGGCGAAAATTTCATTGAACAAACGTCTGGTCATAGTAATAGTCGGTCAAGCCCGAACATATGATAACACAGAATTAAGAGACAAATTTCCGAGGGTCCTATGGTACTTTCCAAATGTTACTTAGATCTAATCTATAGGAGATTTTCTTGTTATTAAGTGATTTTAGGGAGCGGGTTTATACAAGACCTATTTTCAACTCTGGACCTACGGCATATCGCTGGCTTAACATGTAAAGGAACTAAGTCCATATTTGAAAATTTTACAGGAGAGACAAAAACAATCAAAATACATGTGATGGAACAATTTGAGAGAAATGGTTAAACTGTACTTTTAATTGGGACTTAGAGCTTTTTCTTGTGATAAATTGGACTTAGCGCTTTTGCTCATCACTACAAAACAACAACAAAAAATTAGATATAACTGTAATTTTTTCTTTGTAAGCAATGTATTTTTACTTTCTGCACATTACTGCATTAAAATCTCAATTTCTTGAATAAGTGGACTTAGAGCCTTTACATGTTAAGCCAGCGATATTAGTTATCGTCAAAGTTACTATCGCCAAATTTTAAGGCAATGCCGACATTTATAAGGAAGTAATGGAATTGAAATTTATTTCCGGCAGTAGTATTTGTATGGACTGATTCCAATAAAATTTGGACCAAATTTAATCCAAATATCAACATAATAAAGTGGTTTATTTATACAAAGACCATATTATGAAAAGAAGCTAGTATTATAGACCGATTGTCACCAATTTCAACAGGCTTGATTCTTTAAAATCAATGTACCAAATTTCTAAAATTGTGAATTGTACTTTACGCACAAGGTTTACATGGACAGCCAGCTAGCGGGCGGACAGACAGACATCGTTAGATAGACTATTTTACATGATTACTTAAAAAAAAAAAAAACTTTTAAAATGTTATCAATAATAAATTATTTCAAATTATGTTTAAACAAACAAATCCTTTTAGCCTTGACCGACTCAATTATTTTGTTGTGTTTCTGTTTTGAAATAAATCTATAATTATGCATTTAAACACACGCAGAACTCGAATAAAAATATTATTTTAAGCCAGCTGCCTGCCACACATATTCAAAGAATTTCAAATTCTAAAGTATTTTCTCTCTCTTTCTTTCCCTTTCTCTCTTTCTCTAAAAGCATTCATTATAAATTTTTCTTTCCGTTAGATGCCATTTTCAAATAACGAACAAAAAACACGAAAATTCCTGTGAAAAAATGAAAAATTTTGTTGGCAAAAAATAGCGTTAGTGTCATGAAAACTTTAATTTACTGCACCAAGTCATAAATTTTGTAGCAAGAGAATAAATAAATAAAAGAGAACAAATGAAAACAAAAACCAAACAAGTAAGAGTGCTGTACTCGGCTATGTCGAATCTTAAATACCCTCCACCGAGAGTTCAAATATTTCAGGAGTGGGCTTTATATGGTATCTATAAAATAGAAGTCAATCCTTATAATACCTGAGCCCTGCTACTTAAAACTACAAGTAACGATTCTAAAATTACTTTAAAAAAAAGAAACAATTTTACGATTTTTGTTTCAAATGTAATTTACTTGTAGATTTGCAATTTGTAGTTTTAAGAACCAGGGCTCTGACCTCACAGTATTATAATTTGTTGCTTAATTTAAATAAAATATAATGATGAAGTTTAAAAAACCCCACAATTAGGCCAAATTTCACAATTGTATCGTATGTAGTAACGTACGACTTAGATACGTTGTCAAATTAAAATAAAATTATTTTTGTATTTCAAATTTAAGATTTGAAAAAAACAACACCAACAAATAAATAAAATAAATAAACAGTTAGAATTTTTAGAAATTTGATATTTTCTATGATCTTGAAAATAAAATAGGTTTACGAAGGAATTGTGGGTAATGGAAGTGTTTAAAGAAATTTACGGGGATACGCTCTACGTGCCTACGACACAATTGGGTTCATAGCATTCCGTGGGACCTATGGTAAATTAAGGACCAATTATCACAAAATTAAATTTTGTTATTTCTATCCATATAATCTCTGCATGCAGTCAGCTATTTAAAATATCAAAATATAACTCTTTACTTACTAAACAGATTTTGCTGGATTTCAATTCTAAAATGCTTAGGAGAACTATAAAGAGTTTGAGATTAATTGGTTCTTTTCTGTTACATTTTTACGAAAGTGAGCGTGTTTTCAACAGACCGACAGATAAAAAGACGCACATAACTAAATCGACTTAGAATTACTCAAGGACACAGGATAAATATACTAACTTAGTATACCCTTATTAACTACTAGTGGTGGTGGAGGGTATAACAAGTAAAAAAATAGCAACACCAATGTTATAATATATTAAAGCAAAACTTTTGGTGTTTGCGTGAAAAAGCATTCTTTTAGAGGCCACAATAAATAACCAACCAAACACCTCAACAAGTTTTTTCCTTTAATATACAGTGTTATCTCTCTTAGCGAACACTCCCTTTCGAAGGACACTGTTACCTTCAGCGTTCTAAGGCAAGCATTGAGTTCTTCTGAGAGGACAAAACCCTTGTACCGAGCCATTTTGATGAACCGGGCTGTGTCCGTTTATTAGAAATGCCACTGTATATAGAAAAACAAGAAATATAGTGTAAATAATGTTAAATAATAGGAAGAATGTTAAACAAAGTAAATACTAATATTGACTTTTAAACGTTTTATTTATTTTAAATAAGACTAGAGTTACAGAACTTTTTATTAAAGTTAAGTTAAGTTTTTTAATCAAAAGTTTCTTTGAGTAAATAATTGAAGCGTGCGTCGTGTGGCACGTGGCTACGTCATGTTGGAACAATATGCCAGCAGGATTAATGCCAGCTAATTGAGTTGTGAAAAAGTCACATGCTTCAACGATTTCAAACCGAAAATTTAGATTTCAGTATCCTGATCCTGATAATATTCTTGTAAATTTTTTTTTATTTAGTTAGCTTAACTTTCTTTTAAGGCGAATTCATCCCAGGTAATCTCGGTACTACAACAAGTACAACTCGTACAAAAACCACAAGCAATTTGTTTTTGTAAAATCATTGTACAATGTCAAAAACAGAAATAAAACAAAACAGAAACAAAGATAATATAAGAGAATAAACAAAATTTTGACATCCATCAGTGATTTTAGCAAATAACAGCAGGGCTTCTAAGACCACCTGTAATAAATTCGCCTTGCTTTCTTTGAAGAAAAAATATAGACAATAATTCAGAAATGGATTTTACAATCGCTCGAAATTCATCACATATTTTAAAAATTATCGTTTTGAAATCGATCGATTTCCATCACATTCTGTACAACTCACGGTTTATTCCGAAACTTTTCTAAACCTTCACTATTTTAAATTTATACGGCCATGTTTAAGAATAAGAAATCAAATAAAAATTGAAATCGAACGATATTTTTAGTTAAATTATTTTAAAAAAGACTGTGTTCTTGTATTGCTGTCATCAAAATTTCTTCCCTTGATCCTTCCGAAACAATAAACCGACTGTAGATTTTTTCTGGTTTTAGCAGTTGTTCTTTGGTGAAGTTAATTGGTAAAGTATTTTATAAAAGGGAACATTTTTATAAATTTTCAAAACGTTGTCGTTTTTAATTCACTCATATATGATTTCCAGACATGGACAATAAACTATTTTCTAACAATTTCTTTAAAAGTTCTTCAAAAATGTTCTATAAAAGTGTCAGCCAATTTCTTAACAAAGAGACACCGATCTACCTAAATAAGAGCGGCAAGCGGCTGTTTTATGTCCAAACTTTTCATATTCACACAGTTTATACGAAACAAACCAGTAGAACGCGAATTTAACACCACACGGCTGGAAAATCTTATTTTATTTTATTGAAAAAGTATTGGCAATAGAAAGACACAAAAAAGTTTTCCTTTTAGTTTAAAAAAGTAATCTGATTCAACTGACTCATAAAAAACAGTTTAATTTATAATAAAGAAAGCTAAAATATAAAATTTTTTTCAATTCAAAATCACCAACAACATGTAAGTACATGCAGTTTGATACAAATTCAAATTATTAATTTTTTTTTCAATATTTCCTTCTTACTTTTTGTACAATACTGTAATAGTATGAATTTTTGGTATCAAATTGCAGTAAATTGATTAAGGTTTTATATGAATGAATTCCTGCTGTTACAATTTTAATTAACAGTTTGGTAACAAATCTTACCTATGACTTAAATAACGCCGATGCGAATTCATGCACGAACTAACTAGCTTGCTCCGTTGAGGTGGAGATGGAGGTGTTTTCTGGTATACTGGTGTTTCTGTAATAATGAAAGAAAGAAAAAGAAGAGAGAAATAAATAAAATTATAGAACATTAATAAGATCAATGATTAATTAACTTAAAAATAAAACAATAGCTGTGTTCATTTACTAAAAATTGTTACAAATTTGTAACAATTGTTACTAGTAAAAAATGTTTAACACGTTTACTTTAACATTTACTTGTAAAAAATTTTAGTAAATGAACACAGCTAATGACTGCAAGAAATAACAAATGTATTATAAATCGATAATTAAAATTACAATAATAAAACGTTGACACAGCAATCGGTTTTGCACACCGGAACGGCTCGCTGTTCAACAAACAATGAGCAAGGATTGTCCAAACAGCAACACCTGAATTTCAGGGTCTTGCTGCTTTAACAACAACAACAATAACTATAAAAACTAATCGATAACTGCAGGTTAGCAAAAAAAAAATTAACAATCAACCCAATTATGAGTAAAAAACCCCGGTAGTTTTTCCTGTCTCCCATTTTTCCTATTTAAATTCAATTTTTTAAATGGAAAAGAAAAAAACTCCCGGGGAGTTTTTTTTCATAATTGGTGTGAATGTATCGATTACTATGAAAGAAATTAAAAAATTAAATAATACCAAGCAATTTAGTACAAAAATTGTTTAAACTATCGCTAATTCCTAAGTAAAAAAAATACGAGAGACGAACTAAAAAAATAATTTATTTTTACTGATATAATAACAAAACCAGCTGATAATCTAGTGCTACACTCATACCCTTTTAATTAAAATTTAGTGTTGAACATGTAGCATTTTTTTCTTTTTATAGGGAACATCTTCAGAAGGCAGAACAAATGCAGAATATTACTCAAAAAGAAAACGCCATTATTCTCTCAATATTTCACAAACTTGTTTGCTTAAACCAACCTTTGGTTAACATAGATGTGTACTTATACATATTAAGGAATAACTGTATACTCTACGAGAATATCTTGTATCTTCTTTATAAATTGAAATTCCACTCATAGAAGCAGATTCGAAAAAAATGGTTAATATAATTAAAAAATAATTTATTGGAAAATAAATAATTCCCAAATTCTGTTTATTTTTAAGTTTAAATTGATTCTAAAATAATTCGTTTAGAAGGAAACTTTTATAATGTAATCGACAATCCTATATTTTTTATAAAAATTGTTAATTATTTCTAAGCTGCAAAAAAAAACTTAAGCGATAACTTTGAATTAATTATAAAGACAATATTGTAAAAAACATTTATTTTTATTTATATATTGTTAAAAAATCTATTAAAATTTTCCAAATAATCGGGTATGTTCTGTAAATCGAAATTAAGGGGATTTAAAACCGAACAAATTTTGATAACGAGGCTGTAAAGAAAGTTCCTAAAAATATCCCTTTTTATATCCTTCATACTTTGAGTACAATTATGTTTACAGGTACAGCTCCTTAAAACAGAAAAAAACTACAGTACATTTGTCAATAATTGAAATCAAAATCTCGTTCGATTTCAATTCTTCATTTCGATTTTTAGAACATGCCCGTATATTTAACGATTCTAAAAGGGTAAATAAACTGCACAAACGGTTAAGCAAACATAGGAAAAAAATGTTCACACAAACATCTTCTTGTTGTTGCTAAACTTCCTGTATAGTATTTTCCGATAACTTGTGAATAATACGAAAGCTTTAAAATTGATATAAAAATAAATTTACACTTTCGAGTTTCATTAAAAACCTCTACAAACAAAATTTGAAAGTGTTTTTTGTCTTCAAAATTGATCGATTATTAATTTTTTGTCAAAAAATTGTTGTATACATATTTTATTAATTTATTAAATGCGATAAATACAACTTTATTTTACCGAGTAAAAGTAACACAGACCTTAAGCCCGTTGTAGTGAAACACTGATCACTGCTGATGTTAGTGTTTGTTTTAACATTGTTGTAAAGGAATCTATCTTAATTCTTAACATCATTTTATGTCTTTTGAAGACGGCGTATGAAGGATTAACAGTGAACGCGCAACCCTTTCTAAACCAATATCATTTTATATACCTTCATTCGGGGTTTTTGCTTTTTTGCCTTAAATTTAAATAAGAAATTGTCGCTAAAGTTCCTCTAACTACAAAAGGAAATGATCAATAATTATAGTGAAACAAGACGGCCAGTAAAAAAAGAAAAAGACTAAAGCATTTGACAATTTACTGGTATTAGAAAGGCTTAAAGAAAAATGTGTAAATGTCCAATAAAAAAGGAAACCTTATTAAAACAAAATGAAGATGCCAGCATGAGATAGTAAATTATCGATTTAAATACTGTCTGAAAAAATCTAAAATGATTTATATTTTTTTATTTTAGATTAACAACAGGAAAAAAACTTACTTGTATTTGGTTTATGGTAGGCGTAAGACACCACAAATTGTAATAATGTTAAAGAGCCCACCATAAGATGATGATGCTCTTGTTTTTTATATAATTTATTCAACACGTTTAAGGATATTTTTCCACAGAAAAGTATTAAGGAATAAAAAGAATGTATAAGGAAAATAACACACACACACAAATACAATCTCTTTTTCGCTACAAAACGTCCAGTAAGTTTTTTTTAGTTTAAAGAATTTTTCTTAGACTTTGGGTTTTTTAACAAACTAATTGTTTAAGATATTTTTTATTTTTCTTTTAAAATCTGAAACAAAATAAGTTTTTTTAACCCTTTAAAATTAATTTTTTAATCAAATTTAAAAAAAATAATTTTGAAATTAATCTTTTAAAAAAGAAATTTTAAACTTGAATAACTAGATTTTTGTTAAAAAAAAAGTAGTTTTTATAAATGTTTAAAACTTCCTTTTTCTTGTTAAGCAAATTTTATAATTTAAATCTTGTCTGTATATGATAAAATACTCTGGCTTATTGCTCAAGAAAAAAAGAACACAAATATGTATATATTTTAGTTTTACTCCCGTTGAATTTTTATTGAGCTGTTGCAACGTTTAGCTTTTGAAAAAGACTAAAAGTTATATCCTTTTTTCAAAGCCAACTTTTAGGCAAGTGCAAAAATTCTATAATTCTCTTTTAAACTCTTGAATTATGTATGGCCTGGCCTCTCATTAGTATATATGTAGATAAAATGTGTTTTTATATGATGATTATAATCATAGCCATAGTGACTATCAAAATCTTTAAAGTTTATTTTGAGGGTTTAGAGAAAGAAACAAACAAAATAAAGCATACCTTAAAGGTTTTTAAGAAATATTTATTAATCAAAAGAAAATATTGCCTACTTTTAGGATTCTCAATTTAAATAGACAATTTGTTTTTGTTTTAAATATGTTATTTTCTATGCGAACGTGAACGTGTGACATCGTCGGATTGGCTATAAATATTTTAGAATATATCGAAATATTTCAACAAATAATAAAAACTACGTCATTTGGTATAAAAAATAACACCTTAACTCAACTGCAGTCTAAACTCTCCTATTTACTCTTATTTCTAAGGAAAAATTCTCTCTCTTTTTGTATCTTTTTTTAAGCGCATGCCTTGTGTTTTAAATATTGAACATTAAAATTCTATGAAACAAATCTTTTGCATATTTTTTATTACTTAAAATAAATTGAGTTTTTTTATATTAAAATTTCAACAAGAGGAGGCACATAGACAGAAGTTGTCGTTGAAACATCTGTTAAAAAAACGCTGATTCTCTAATGTGTTTAAAGTGTTAAGGGGTCAATTGAAAAAATATTATGATAGGTTGAGTATCGAAGGAGTTTGTATTATGTTTTATAACCAGTTAACAGATGTAGAAAAAGGAATGAGTGAGATTTACCATAAAAATAAAAAAAATTATTAAAGAAAGGTGTATTTAGAAAACAAAAAAGTTAATGCAAGTAAAAAAATAGGCTTTTTATTATTGTTCTAATTTTTTTATTGATTCTTAAAAATTTAATCGTTAAAAAAATTACATGTACCTAATAGAACAAGAATGTCGTATAAAGAAAAATATCATAAAGGATCTTTCATTTAGCGCTTCCTTTAATAACAAAATATTTTTTTTTTAATTTATTTAAAGGCCTATCGATTCCATCGTGTATGGAATATACAATCGAGCTAATGTCCGCCGGGGCTTCGTTGGCTGGCTTGCATCCGAAATGTTCGATTTATTTTTTTATTTATTTTTTATAGCATAAACATCAACATAACCGACTTTGGGACCTTTTTAGTTTGTTGCACATTTGCACAGACCTGCGGCTTAAGAAAACCACACAAGAAAAAGTCCAAAGTGGTCGAATCGCACGATCTTATAGCAAGTTCACAACGCCTTCATGTGAAATGATCAAGCCTCCAAATTCCTCGTGATGTTGGATCTCATGTTAATTGATACTGCCCCAAACAGAGAACAAGCGGATCGGCTAAAGGTCGACTAACAGACGCTGGCAATAGTTGTTAAGGCTTTCAAGCCGCAGCCGTGAATGTGACCAATTTAAATTAAAATTTCTCCAACTTGGATAAACTTTTTTTCTTTCTTTGTTTTTTTTTTTTGACAAAATTAGCCTACAACGTCCTTATTATATTGAAAAGATTTGAAATGGAATCTTTATAAGTTTAAAAGTTATGTAAATGTATCTACAAATTTAAGGAATTCCATAGCCCCCTAAGGGCAAATATGTTTTAAGAAAATGTTAAGGATGAAGTCTTTGTATGGGAGGTGTCACGCCACTTCTCCAATCTCGCCCATTTTTGACTGATGTTGCGTATTGATAACACAGCTTTTTGTATCATATTTCGAAACTTTAGCTTTTGACGTTCTCCAGATATACAGAATTCTACTATGTGCCACGCCCACTTCTCCAATCACGCCCTTGTTTTTGGAGAAGCTGTGTATGGATTACCCAGCTGTGTAACAAATTTGGACAATTTTCCTCCCACCGTTCTCCATATATGTATTAAGAATTGTACCAAATTTTCAAACTTTAGCTATTGCCGTTCTCCAGATATTCAGAATTATTTTATGAGCTACGCCCACTTCTCAAATCTCGCCCTTATTTTTAGAGAGCTTGTATGTTGACAACCCAGCTATGTGTACCAAATGTGGGCTCCTACCGTTTTCCAGATATAAAGATATATTTTTTGTGACACGCCCATTTTTTTAATGATGTTGCATATTGTTAACCAAGTTATTTGTACCAAATTTGGAAACTTTAGTTCTTGTCCATTTCCAGATTTACATAAATGTATGTATGTTGTGTTTGTATAGGAGGTGTCCCGCCCATTTAGACTGGGTTTTTGAGATATCAGTTAAACTAGGTTCAGTTAATCTGAAAACAGATTTGTGCCGCCATTACCAAGTTTGTACGCAAAATTTTGACGGGAACAGCTGTTTTTCTTAAAATATTGGCCGAAAAAATCCGAGTTTCAGACTAGGTTAAACTAAGTTTAAACATAATCCACATCTCAAAAACTCGGTCTTAAAATTAAAATTTCACACCTCATAGACTATCAGTAATATAATGTAAAAGTTTCATAAAGATCTGTTCAGCGGTTAAGGGGTCTATACACGGTCAAAATATTCATCAAGGTGGTGTTACTGAAAATGAGTTTGTAGGTGTGACACCGGCAACGCTTGATGGAAAATCAAACATAATACAAAAATTAAGAAATTACAACTGAACTCAGTTGTAAACCGTAATAGGGGCCCTTATTTCCATTGTTAACAGGTGTCAACATAAAAAAATATACAAATGACTGATGAAAAATATGCGTTGTTTTGTTGAACTTTTCTTATTTTTCTTTTCCTTTTTTTTTGCAAACATGTCTAAATACATTTTTTATTTTTTTGCAAACGAACAGCAAAAAATCAAACTAAAAATGAATGCTTGATGGGCCATTCGGCATGATAATTGCAAAACATCAACCTCGCGTACACGAGCTTGACATCCGAGTACTTTGACGGTGTATAGACTTATTTGCAGAGATAACTCCTACAAATAAACTTAAACATATGTATGTACATTAGTGTAGATGATAAACTCAAGACATTAAATCAAATATATACATAAAATTAAACTTAAATAAATATAAACCAACATGATGATAAACCTTTGTTTTTTTTTGTATTTACAACCTTTTCATTAATTTTAATTTTACGTCATATTTTCTATTTACACAAGTTTATTTAGATTTTATCGAATTTTTTTTATCTTCTGATATGATTTAAATACAATTTTATTTACAAAAGTTTAATGAAGTTGTTAAAGCACAAATTGTTTTTATGATAATGATGACGTTCATGGTGGAGCTAGCTGTCTTTTGTTTTGCCAACCGACTTCAAATATTTTGTTAAAGGTATGTGTTTTATTGCAAAAGCGTAATATGTGCTAAATTTAAACAAAGTTTTTTTTATTTCTAAACACATGTGTGATATTTTTGCAAATAAGTAAAGAAAACCTTGAACACAAACTAAAATTGTGATTTCTTTAATAAGTATGTATATGAGAAATCTCGTATAAGTAGGCATTATTAGCACCTTTTATAGGGAAGGGGTGTGTAGGGGGTCAGAAATATAATAAATATAATCATCTTAAAATAAGTTTAATAAATGTACAGAATTATTGCCACATAAACACTGAAAATTTAAAGAATATGCAAAATTTTTAAATAAAGAAAACTATTTTTTTTAATACGTAAAGTCTTAAACAAAGCGAATTCATTACAGGATTCTCGGTACTACAACAAGTACAGCAATATCAAATCATTGTACAATGTCAAAAAGGGGTGTGCTGGAAATCGTAAACGTAAAACGCAAGAATTTTAAAAGTCGTTTTTTTTTATAAGATTTCTACAATAAAAGAATTTTATGACAAATATCATACAAATATTGCTCTATTAAACAGAATTTTATAACAAAAGTTATAAAAATTTGATTCAAAGTGTATTAAAAACAACTTCCAAATTCTTGCGTTTTACGTTTTCGATTTCGAGCACACCCCTGAAAAACCGAAACAAAACAAAACAGATAATAAACAAAATTTTGGCATCCAACAATTATAAAGTTAATCAAAAAAAAAGTTATCAGCAGGGCTTTAAAGACCACCCGTAATTAATTCGCCTTGATCTTTAAACATTTATGGCCAACTTCATCAATTCTTTTATATATCAATTCATATTTAAATATAGTTTTTATAAATGTATATTTATTTGACATGAAAACATTAATTGATATTTAAATAAATTGGTGAAATCGGCCATTAAATTATGCTTAGTTCATCAAATTTTATTTTTATTAAACTAGCTGTCCCGGCAAAAGTTGTTTTGCCATAAACCTAATTTCAAGTAGAAGAAAGAGGAATAAGACGCTGTACACCATGATCGGCGATGAAAAAAACAATAGCTATTTGTTTCTTTATTTCTATTCGTTACATACATATTCAAAAGTTTAACATAAAAAAGTGATGTATTTTTTATCCTGAAGAATGAAAATCAAACAGAGATAATCAATTTACCATTCAAAAAGGTAGCTTCGATAACGTTTTTTTATAAATTTTTTAACGACTAATCGTGTAATATTGCATAGCTGAAGTAAAATAACCGGAGAAAAATTTTTTATAAAAAAACAAACTTTTCAAAAGAATCAGTTAATTAATTTAAAAGGTATAGGAGGGGGTGCTTTTACCCTTTTTTCTTTATTTTACGCCGTAAATGTTGAAATTTATAGCCTTTAGTTCCTTCAAGACTTGAAACTATCATCGGATAATTAATAAAGAAGACACGGGTTGGAATTTACAATATTTTAAAGATCCTTTTGATACCACAGTGTCTGCATTCCAAATTTTAAGAAAAACCTCCGCCGGCTCATGCACAATTACTTTGATACAGATCAAAGCATGTTCAATTGCATAGCTTACGATTTTATTCATTTTCAATGGCACTTCTTGTCGGAAATTATTCATACCAACATAGAAACCTTTGCCGGCTCATGCGCAACAACTTTACTAAAGACCATAGCATGATATAATTTATTTTGAGTAATTTTCAATGGTGCCGCCTATCGGAAATGGGTCATACCAACCTAGAAACCTTTGTATGGTAATGCTCAACAGCTGTGCTAAATATCATAGCATGGTCAAATGCACAGTTTATGATTTAACTTAAATTGGTCATATCAACTTATAAACCTTCGCCGGCTCATGCTCAACAACTTTGCTAAAGATCATAGCATCGTCAAATGCAGAGTTTACGATTTAATTCATACTGAGTAATTTTCAATGGCGCCACCTATTTTAGATTTTTTTTTGCTATTCTTCTTAGTATTGAACCGATTTTGATAAAATATGTTTTGTGCACACCTTTCAAATGGTGTACTTTTTATGTATTAAAATTTGTGTTGCTGGATTAATTATAAATTTACTTCATGATTTTGCGTTGCCTTAATCTCTCGTCTCCTTAATCCTTATAAATAAAAAGACGTTATTCTAGTCGCTGGTCAAACGAAGGAGAAGTGTTCTTAACTGTTTTGCCTTAGCCAATTTATGCATCGATTTTCCGACAAAAAAAAAACAATAATATTTAGCAGCAGAATGTACTAAAGTGATCTCACAAGCGCAGCTGTTTGCAGTGATTTTTTTCGTGGTGTGACGTTTGGTGTCTTTTTTTATTTACATTTTTTAATAAGGCATTTTGACATTTGCCGTTTTAATTCTATTGTTTTTACAATTGTTGTAGTACAGAGGACACTTTATTAATAAATTTTGTTAAGCAGTCTTTAAAAATATACAAACATAACCACAAAATTAACGGTCATGTTCTGTAAATCGCAATCGCAAGAAGTTTAGTGACTTCAAATTGCAAAAGTAAGCTTAAGGAAACTAAAACATTTTTAAGAAACTCAGGGGTCTAATCACCGCATTCGATACTATCGTATCGAATAAACTATCGAATGTTTTTGCATACGATAGACACTGACGTATCGAATGAAAACCCGAGAAATGTAATGTCGAGTTACTCGAAATCGAATGCTATTATTTCAAATTCAATAAATTTCATTCTATATCGAGATTCATGATACCAAAATAAATAATTTTGATCAATTTTGGTCGACCCCAGGCCTGTTCTGAAAATCACTTTAACTCAAATCACGTGATTTCAAAACACATGTGCCTACTAAACTCACACGTGTGATATTTTAGTGTCCCGTTTTTGTGTGTTTTGGTGTGATCTTCAATTGCCGAAAGCACACAGAGAAACACAAAAACGGGATGACTTTCAGAACACCACAAAACCACACGTGTTATTTCAAAAGCACGTGATTTGAAATCACGTGGTTTTCAGAACAGGGCCAACTATCTGAAAAATCTTGAAGCCCTATGCTCCTTATAGTACTTAGCCTAGTGCTAGTTCATCTGCTATTTCATTGCCATCACATAATTTTTTTTTTTTTAATAATTTAAAGACAACACTTTATAAAAGTAAAAAAAAAATCCTAACATAAACTTAAAAACTAATATAACCTCAAAACACTGAGTTAAAATTTTATAAACAATTTCTGTGATTTGCTTACAATGACACAACGATTTTTTTTTTTTTTTAATTATTCCACAACTGCTACGGAATACCCAAACACATAAACACAAGTTTTTTAAATTATTTCTAAGCATATCGCACACTAAATCATAAACAGTCACAACTTAAAATTGATCAAAATCGCTTATTTTTAATAACCCACGTCACAAAAAAAATACATACATTCATTTATAACGACCAAGAAAATTTCGTTTACGGCGCTGTTTTCTGCAAATTTTCTTCTTTAACATTTGTGGAACTCAATTTGATTAAATAATTGCAACCATATTTTTAAAGACATTTTTTGCCTGTCATGAAAATTTTTGAATTTTGGGTTGTGATTGTTTATGATTTAGTGCGCGATATATTTCAATAAAAAAAGTAACAATCAAGGTTGGCATCGATGTTAAAATATTTGTTATTTCGGTGTTAGTATCGGTATTAAACTATTTTGTATTTCGGTATGTATTTTAATTATATCGGTATACCGGTACAATTAAATGAACAAAACAATAAAAGCTTAAAAAATAGAAAAATATGAGTACATATTTATAACACAGGGCATCACACCAAAATTTTTCCAGACTTCTGGCCATTGATTCTGGTTAAATTCAGAGTGTTCACTAGTTTCAAAGATAGTGACCAGGGTTTAAAAAACTGCAGTCCAAAACAAAAAACTGCCGAACAAAAAACGAACATTTGTGGTCAACTTTTCGATTTTTGTGTGGGTTTGAGTTCCTATAAGGAACATAGTGCTATAATATTTTTATCATTTGTTGTGGTTTCTGTAATCTTCAAAATTTAAAATGAGTAGCTGATTGGGCTTAAGCATCAGATCTTGGAGCTGGGGCTGCCAGCATCGCCTCCAGGCCTGAGCCCTTAAGATGTACTGTAACCATTCACGCTACATGACTGAGCGCCTTCTCACATTAGCTAGCTATCAGAAGAATCTGAAAAGCTATTGCCCGGGAAATACTTAGTATAAGACCGGAAGTAGTAAGCTGCTTGGAAAGTCAAGCTGATAGGGACATTTAATGTTTGCATAATTTACGCCATTTTTTGTATTATTCGCTTAATATTTCAAACCCCAAAATATTTTTTTGATTAATAATCTTAACAAAAGTCTCTTTAATATCAGTAGAGTCACATTGGTGAGTATATCAGAATATCTAACTTGTATTGAAAGGATGTTCAAAACGATGTTTTTTATATTGGTCCTTAAAACTATATAAAAATAAAATATTTGACAAAATTGATTTATGTTCAATCAAGATCTTTGCAACTATTTTGTCTAATTTTGTCTATCTTCAGACATACTCCCTTGGTATGATAAATTGCTTGTTCAAAGCAAATAAATATATTTCCACATGAATCAAAAAGAAATAAACTTAGGAAGGCTTTTTCACAGAAATTATTTCCTTTAGTTTTATTTGCTTATAGTTAACAAATATTTTTTTCATTAGCACAAGTTAAAACTGAAACGCCTACACCGGTATAAAGGAAAACAACTTTAACTTAAAACCGTTATTTTACGCAAATCCGT
Organism: Pollenia labialis; assembly: GCA_949318255.1. NCBI lineage: Eukaryota > Metazoa > Arthropoda > Insecta > Diptera > Polleniidae > Pollenia > Pollenia labialis. The sequence continues at coordinate 1,896,227 of OX439142.1, forward strand.
ATCAATACCGGTATTCAATTTATTCGGTATCGGTTGCCATCTTTAGTAAAAACTAAACTTATATACAAAGACGTTGTCTTGGAAGCGAAAAAAGAAACCAAGCAAATCGAAAAAATTAAACAAAAATAATCAGAAAAATGCATTCATTATAAACAATAATAGTTCAACAACAACAAAAATTGCCTTAGTAGCACAATCACAAAATAAAAAGTAAATGGTTTTTATAAGCAACGGACTACAACCAATTTTTGATTTTTTTTTTTTTTAACGAGTAAAAACAACTTTAACAAACACAAATATGTATGTCTTAAATACAATTGCGCGTCTTAAACTGATTTGTGCCAGAGAAACAAAACCGGTCTTAGTTTTTACAACATTTTAAAAATATTTATGCACTTTAGGTCTGTCGCTAAGGGAGAGGGAAGGCGTTAAGTGTTTAAGATTAAAAATAAGAAAAAAACAAGTAAAAAAAATTATCATTCTAATAAAGATATTGTTAAAAGTTCTTATAAAGATATACAGCCAAATTTTTAAGGGAGGCTAAGATTCAATATGGATCGCAGCGACATCAATGATGATGAATCTCAACTCTTGAGAGAAGAATACATTTTCTTTTCCATTAAGTTGTGTGTAAATTAAAAACTTTAAAATCGTTTAAAGTAAAACTTATTATGGCGCTATGAGATGTACTTTATTTCCCTAAAAAGCGAAAATGTTCTACATCAACAAATTTTAACTAAAAATTTATTTTAAAATCTTAAAATTAGTTTTTTTTTAAATTTTTTTCTTAAAATCTGTTTAAGCACAAAAATATTGCAAACACAACCTAAGCGTTTTGGTTAATTAATCAATTTGTTTACAATGGGAATCTGTTTTAGTAAAAAAAATATAAAAATCTTATGGTTGCTTAGGCCAGATCATCAGGAAACATACTAAAAAAAAATAAACTCTCTGTTTATTGTTGGTATTTTGTTTAAGCTTTGATATCGTTGCAAATAGGACTTTTGAGTGTTTACAATTCTCATTCACTCTGCAGTTTTATTTGCTAATATCTTTGGCTTTTCTAAAAAAAAATTTGGGAGAATGGTTCCTGATGATTTGGCCTAAGCAAACAGTGAAATGCGCATAGAAACTAGCTTATCCTTCAACAATAAATTTCAGTGTTTTTATCAAATAAAATTGAAATTAAGCATAACAAACAAAATCTTATTAATTAAAATTGCCTAAAATAAATTTTTGATTGTTCTTAAAAATATCAGATAGATCACTTAACCTAAATCTCCTACTATTAATTGTTTTTATGTTTTTACATACATTCTACTTATATTATTAAGAGAATTAAAAGGCTTTTAAAAGCTACATGAAAATTAGTGCTGGATCACACACATCTAGTTTGACTCGACAAGTGTTGAGTTTTTAGGAGACGGGGAAGGGGTATAGACTCAGTACGCGTCAATTTTCTTTTTCCTTTCATTTTCGCATTTGTAAAGGTAAAGAATAGGCAGGTGCATAAGAAAATTAAAGAAACCCTGACTTGTCTGAATCAGCACTTAAACTATTGTAATTTTAATTATTTTTTCTTTTTTTAATTTTGGTTCAACACTTACCTGTTATTCTTTCAAAAGTCATATAAAAAATATTTTTCTTTGCACGGATTTTGGACAAAATTAATCCAGTTGTTAAGATTTTTGTTGTTTGTATTTTAAAATTAAACTCAAAAAATTCCAATCAAAACCAGCTATTTAATTTTTTTTTTAATTAATTTTAGTTGAAAATTAAAAAATAAACCCAAATTTTAACAAAAGGTATTTGTATAAATTTGATTTAAAATGTTTGTTTTCATATAAATTAAAAATTTAATAAAAATAATAATAAATGAGGAAGAGTTTTTTTTTGTAAAATGGAATTTCTTTTTGTTTATCTCTATCTTTTGCACTCAGCACAAAATAATTGTGGCTTTTGTGTAGCAGAAAAATAATTAACAAAATTTTATTAACTGCAAAGAAAAGAAGAAAAAAAAGAGAAAAATACATTAAAAAAAAAAGAAAATAAAAGACAATGATATACATAGGTATGTACATATACATATTAAGTAAATAATGAAGAAATAGTTAAATGCAATTTTATTGTATTAAGTTTAAATAATTTGCATGAAAAGAATTTAAACAAAACTGAAATCTGTTGCTAAGCAGATCTGTTAAGTACGAGCAAGAGTATTTTCTGCGTCATGTTGAAATTTTGCCTTTCAAAGTTAACGCATTTTTATTTTTATATTTTATAAAAAAAATGATTGCCAGAGGTAAAAAAATAAAATTTTCAAAATCTTGAATTAAAAAAAAAACACTGTTTAAACTGGATTAAAACAAAAAATCTAATACATGGTTATCCATTAAGTGGTTTCAAAACCGGCTGTCTGGCAAGGCTGTTAAACGTCATCCGCAGTGTCATTTATTTAGTGAAAGGTTTGCCATTTACGAATATGGATTGTTTAACAATCGAAGAACGCAAACAAAATTGTTAAAACTTACTTCAAAAAAGTGGTAGTTCAATCTTGGCACACTTTTCGAACATTACTGAATTGGCAAGATCATAAAGAAATTTAAAGATATTGAAATCATTAAATATGTATGTGTAACATCGCGATTCCACGGTTGAGAGCGCTATGGTCGTATGCTAACTGACTTTCTTATGGCTTGCAATTGAATATTACGAACTGGAAGATATGTGGTTTCAAGAAGACGGTGCTCCGAGCCACACAACAAGTACGATTATTTTCCAGAACGCGTAATTTTACGTCTTGGCGACGTCAATTGGTCACCAATATCATGCGATTTGACGCCTTTAAAATGTATGTGGTGCTACGTCAACGACCGTGTCTAAGCGGATAAACCCCTTATGTTGTAGCATTTTAAAACCAACATTCGTCAATTTATCGCCGTGATACCGCACGAAATATGTGAAAAAGTGGTCGAAAATGATCGACTGCTGCAGCCAATATATTGGAGGCTATTTCAGACACTTTGTATTTAATACGTTATGGCAAGGTCCGAGCATTTCATCGCAATCATAATAGCTTTATGTGTGTTTTATTAACTTTTGAAAACTCCAAGAATAGTTTTTATTAAGCAAAAAATTCTTTAAAAAACTTTAAATTTATAAAAATTCCCAAAAACAGTTAAACATAACTTTATATACAAGATGTTCTGGAAATCGAAAACGCAAGAATTTTAAAAGTCGTTTTTTAATAAGATTTCTGTAATAAAAGAATTTTATGACAAAATTAATACAAATATTTCTCTATTAAACAGAATTTTATAACAAAAATTAGACTAAATGTGTATTAAAAACAACTTTCAAATTCTTGCGTTTTGCATTTTCAATTTCCAGAACACCCCTGATATTTTAAACATATAGGTACTCAGATAAGTTTATAAAGCAAACAAAATTTGTTTCTAAAGCAGCTAGGTCGCAAAATCAAAAAAATTTTTTTTTTTTTTAGATGTAAGATTTTTACTACTAGGCCTACAAAAGGAAGATTCAGTAAAAAAATATTGAAATAAAAAAAATCGATAAAGGCGTTTTAGTTAATTCCTATAAAAGGGTGTTTAAATTTTTTTAATTATGGCATTGTTGCACGTTAGTTAGGAATAATGTCCGCTTCTAAGGCGTCAATTGCTGTTTTATCAGCATAAACAAATGACTTTACGTGTCAAATCGCACGACTTTGGAGGGAAATTGAAGGTTAATAACTCGAAATCAACTTATCGCCAAAATTTGATTTTAATAGTCTGTTCTGTGGTAGCGTAGTTGAAATATTTTAGTGCAAAATTTTTGTTGAAAAAGAAAATGTTGCATTTTTCAAAAACTTTTGCATAATTAAAGTAGCAAAAAATTGGCTTTTTATCAAATTATTATTTTTTAATTTATTATTTTTTTAAGTTCTTACACCATTCGAAAAAGAAATACCCATGGTAGAATAAGTACAAGGTATAGTAAATAGAAATTTTGTTCTCAATTTCAAAACCCATATAACGTCAAACAAAAGAAAATATGGGAAAAAATTAATGGTATTTTCTTTTCTACAAAAAATGTCACATTTTATTTAAAAAAATGCAATTTAATGTTCGTTTCTTAAATATGCTTTGCTCTCTAAAAGGGCAGCGTGTTTTATTCTAAAAAAAATCACCCTTAAATGTCATAAGGCATTGCACTTTACGCCCTGGAGGCTTATTCTGAATTGCGATGCGAAAATCAATGCGATGCGAAAATACATAAATGCGAACAATTGCTATTCTGTTTTGCGATTTTCGCAAAGTTTGTTTTTAATCGCATTTCAAATGCGAAAAAGTGGCAAGTCGGTATTCTACATTGCGAAAACAAATGTCAAACACATGTCGAATTCGCAAAATTTATTCGACAACAAAATAGCATTCGCAAAGTACAAACATGTAAGTGAAAGATAATATTTTATTTATTTATTCATCATATATTTATTATTTAATTTAGGGAAGCTAGCAATAAGAGTACCAAACCGCGTCAATTTGAAATAATGATAGAATTTTTAATATTTTTAATCAGGCTTAAGTTCATCAAATTTAATTTTCATTAAATTATTTTTATGAAGAAAGGAATTTTACAACATGAAAATTACTCAAAATTGTTATTGATAATCATTCATTCTTGACTGACCTGAGATTCGAACCCAGGCGGCTGGTTACCATGACATGTTTCGATCGCAACCACTCGATCTTCTCAGATGGATTTGCCGTCTTACACTCGCAGCTATCGACGACTGTTGACGTCAATAGTCAAATATCAATCCTTAAACCAAATTGTATTTTTAACCTTTGGTAGATCGAAATTTGCCTTTTTGAATGATTACCCAATTTTAATTGATTTTACATGTTTTTCCTAACTTCTGTTTTTTTTTTTTATTAAAAATTTGGATTAAAACCCATAAATAGTTCAACAAAATAACCACAATTCTAATTAATGATAGAATTTATGAATAAGCACAGCCAATTGGCAAGAGGCCATTTGAAAACACCAAAAGTACATCAGTCGGCAAATTCTTTGTGACAAACCACCACCGTGAACCACAGTGCCACAGAATCAATTTTTATTATTTTTTTCTTACAGAATGTCCTAAATAAATTTTATAAACAATTTTCACAGCCAAACACAAAAAATTTATTTATTTTTAATTTGACGTTTGTTGTCACTGACGTTTATTTGAGCAGCGTTGCCACGATTTGAAATAAATTGCGAATGCGAAAGTCTAACAGAATACCAATTTTCTTTCGCATCGCATTTCATTTGCGCATCGCATTGATTTTCGCATCGCAATTCAGAATAAGCCTCCTGTATAAAAAGAGAGTGATGATAATGCCCTGTAAAGAGATGGCTTCTGTTTATAATGAGGTTACCAGACGAAGTTGGGAAAAATCGCCTCTTATCAGGACAGTAAAAATTTTATGTTTTAATAGTTTTTTCTATTATTTTATAGTAAAAACAAAAGAAAGCAATACATTGTTAATGGTAGGTTGTCAGTGGTATAAAATTTAAAGGAATTCGGTGTTATAAAATTATTTTTGAAAAATAAACGTCAAATCATATGAATTTAAATAAAATTTAAATAAATCAAGAAATCGTAAAAACTTGGTGTTAATCAATCGGCAATCTGGCAAAGGTAGTTTCTTGTTTACATATTTTATGAGAAACAAACTAAAGAAATTAGAATTTCGTCATTCATTTTGTTCATTTATTTATTTATTTAATATCAATATATGTACATATTACCAAATTAAGGTTTATGTATATTTTTTTTGACGAGCACACTTTTTGATTTATGTACATATTTTTTTATAGGTATATTGAAGAACAAACTTTTTGGCAGCTGTTAAAAACAGGGCTATCAAATTTTGTGTTTTGTTCTCGTCAAATAAAAAATTTGCCGTATTACATGTCCGGCAAGACATTTTATACATGCACCTTTTAGAATGTGGTATTTTTTTGTAGAAAAGAAAACACCATAAAAGAAGCGTCAAAAATTAAATAAATTATTTTGACATTACATGGGTAAATAATAAAAACTCTCCCTAATGAACATACCTGGTACTTATTATACTATGGAAATATCTAAATATTTTTCAGTAACAATTAGGGAATAGTAAATCGATTTCGATTCCAATCGAAAATCGATTTTGTGATAAAAAAAAAATCATTTTTTGCAATCGAATTTAAGTATGCGGTTTTTTACTGAAATCGATTATTGGGCTTTTAAAATCGATTTTTTTATTTTTTATAAAAATTTTGCCAATTTTTAATTTTAATCTTAATTAAATCGATAAATTAAGGACATGCATACTAAAACTTCAGATTTTTTGTGCAAACATGCGTGTGCAGGTATTATGTTTACGCAGTTTTTCAAGTTCTAAGTATTTACCTATTAGTACCCTTAGTATACTTTCAACTTTAATATAGGGGCTCTTATTCTTCAGAAATTAAAGTCATCAATGGACAGTGAACAAAACAGTCCAAACATATCGTACCGTACCAAACACTGAAAGTCAGCTTTGTGAAAATCAACATACATATTAGGTCAATTAAACCATCGCATTCCTGTGGAAATACGCTTATATTCAAACAGACCAGTGTATGAGCGATATTTAAATCTAGTTATAAGCAGAGTGAAAAACACAAAAAGTATGTAATTTATCCTACCAAATACGAAATCACAAGGAAATAAATCTGCGTCTTTCTGACATAAACGACATGCAAACGTTTGTTGTCTAAAACTAACTTATAGTAACTTAGCAAAGAAACAGTCGCCACCGATCAAAAAATATTGTAATAATCCTTTGAAATACTATCCATACATTTAGCCTTGTCACAGAAATCAATTACGATCAAAAGTGATTTCGTTTTTTGTGAAGCAAGATACGAAATCAATTTCTATCGGAATTGATTTATGTGACAGGCCTGACTGACTACTCAAGAACACAATTTTAATATGTGAAATGTACAAACATATCGCACTTGTTCCTCAAAAGCCATCTCAACACTTACACATTTTCACTTTTTGCAGGAAAATTATAAACAGTAGTCATATCTACCCACTGTAAAAATCTTAGTTCAATTTCTCTAGTAGTTTCAAAAAAAAAAAAAAATGCTGCCCCTTTGTGATATAAGGAATAATTTTCAAAATTAATCATAAGCGATTTTAAAATCGATTTTGAGGTTCGATTAATCGATTTCAAAAACCGAAACAATAAAAGTCGATCGAAAATCGATTTTGGAATCCATTTACCATTCCCTAGTAACAATATACATATGTATGTTTATTTCAGGCACAATGGAACAAACCTAGTATACCGACGCAGCTTTAAATAAAATAAAAAGTACCTAGGGCGATAGAAAATTTATAAATAAGAAATATGAAAAAAGTGGTGCAGACGCATAGTTTTTGAGTTATGGACCTCTGAAATGTTCCTAAAAATCTTCGATTTTCCACTACATTTCTGAACGTATAGGGCCAATATTGGTATTACATTAAAGCGCTTGATCCGATCTTTCTGAATATACAAAATTGTTAACTCTCATTACAGTTTTTACAAAATATTACGGAACAAGTCCAGTTTACCAATGCAGCTCCAAATAAAAAAAAAGTACACAGGGTAATAGAAAATCGAAAAATAAGAAGAAATAATAAAATGGCAAAATTCTCGGAAACGAGTTATGGACCTCTGAAGTTTTCATATAAATTTGCGATTTCCCTCTACATTTTTTTGGATCCATGGGTACCAAGGGCCTCAGCCCCCTTAAATTTAAATTTAGTTTTTTTTTAATTCCAGAGGGGGTTCAAATTTTTTTTGGCTTAAGTCCAGTTTTGCCATTTTATTTTTTCTTCTTATTTTTCGATTTTCTTACCCTATGTACTTTTCTTTTTTTTTTGAGCTGCGTTGGTAAACTGGCCTTGTTCCTTTTTTTTATTTTTTTTCGTAAACTGCGCTTTTGCCCTACCATATTTTTATTTTATATAAATTTTTTTGTAGACAAAATCAATTTTAGCCCTGGCAGCTCTATTTTGTTTCTTTTTTAGCAAAACCAGAAAAAAGCACATTAATGCAAAAAAAACCCCCACAAATACACACAAACCACCACTTTTTACACAAATACTCTTTCTTAATTTTAAAATAAAGAACAGCTCCCTTTCCAAAATTCACTACAAAAAAAATTAATTTTCCTTTAATTTATTAAATTCTACCACGTCATTTTTTGCTTAGCCTGCATTTGCAACTAAAAAATTTTAGTAATTTCTTAAACACTTTCTTCGCATTTGCTCCTATAACCTCACTTTTGTTCTTCCATAACGAAAATTTTTTAATTATTTACCTTGTTTCTGTTAAAGAAAACAAAACGTAGACGTTTTTGTTTTACGAAAAAACAACTGAAATTTGTATAAAATGTACGGAAAATTTTTTAAATTTGTATGACTTTTATTAAAAAACGTTTTACAATTATTTCACAACGATTGCAATAAAGTTATAACCTCTCGAATAGCACAATTGATAATAATCGTCGTTTCTTCTTTTATTACAATATGGCGTAAAGAGGAAAGAAAAAAACTGACAGGGTTGCTTTTTCTAATAAATCAGTCAGCTGATTACAAACATGGGCCAAGCAGTGATGCCAGAAGTGCAGATTTATCTGCATTTTGCAGATTTTATACCCCAAAATTGCTAAAATGCAGATTTAAAGATTTTTGGCTAAAATTTGCAGATTTTTTGGTTCGGTGGAAATTTCTTTCCATTGTCACTTATGTTTGTTCTATTTCCACTTCTTGCATTGATAAACGAAATATATCATCCATTCATGGAAGAACCGTATGGAAATAGATTCATTAGTAGGAACTCTATTCACAAAAGATTACTTAAAAATTCCCATTGTCTTGACACATTTATATCACCGGGCTTATGTCATCTGATTTAACACGAAATAATATACATATGTACTGTGATCATAACTAAAAAAAATGGATGCTAAATGGGGCTTAAAACAATGCTAAAAATGTTAAAAAAGTTTCAAAATGCTAAATTTTCTTAAATAATTGTATCATTATTTTTAATGAACTATATATTAATTTATCTGAAAATATTATATTTATTTTATTTAAAATCTTAAAGATTGAGACGTAACATCTTACTGCTAAATATAATCGTTTTAATTGCTTTACATATAACAAAATAAAGTAGCTGATTTGCAACGTTACTGTTACTCCCGACTGTTACTAAGTCTTAAGACTATTAAAGTATGAAAGCTTTAAAAATTGTAATTTGACTTAGAATACACATTCGAATTAATATAAAAATTTATGTAACATAAAATATTTAAAAAAATGTAATATAAAAATTCGATTTTTTAACAAAAAAAACAAAAGGCCCTATCTACATTATAAAACACGGTTAACGCTTAAAGCCATAACCTACAGTTTGCAAAATGTGCAACATTTTCAACTGTCAAAAATTTGGTAGGTTTTAAAAGAAAAGTAGAAGAAAAATAAATTATAAACAGTTTAAGGCGATTAATAAATGTATCACTTTAAATAGTTTTCTGCTTTTCCAAAATTTTAGATAGTGCTTTTTGCGTTTTAGGTAACGATATGCATACATATATATTATTAAATACAAAATATAAGTAAAAACAAAAATTTGTCATTGAAACCAAAAAAGGCTATTCAACAGCATTTCCAGTAAATTTAACTACACATTATACACATCATTATATAAATAGTTTTCCTTAACTGCCAAAGTGTTGGTCAAAATACCAAGAAGCTAACTCGTTGAAAGCATTTTCTTTCAAAGCATTTTTGTACTCATAAACACCTATCCAGAATTTAATAGTTGGACTTTGGTTCATCCGTTCGTATGCATTCAGCTTTTGCCATTGCTATTCCAAAACCGTTATTTCTTCTGTAGTAAAATCTACCATTTCATCTTTAAATTTGTTTGGGGTTTACAGGGTTGCTATTATTAATAATTTATTATACATTTGTATAAACGAATAAATGACAAAATATAATGATAGAGATTAACAGAAATGTTAAGTTATATTGTGAAATAGCAATATATGAAATTAATAAGGTTAAAAAATGCTAATAAAATATTAGAAAAATGCTGAAAATTATGCTAAATGCAATTTGAAAAATTCGCTGCTTAATCAAAATAAAAAATGCTAAAAGGGTCATACTGGTACGTATAATTACAGATTATTAATTATGTATAAATATATTACATAGTTACAACATTTGACCTCTTGTACATTTCCAATTAGCAATTAAGTTTGTTTAAAATAATAAAGACGTAAAGTAAAAATATTAAAAAATTATCAACCACACATTCAAGTGCAATTAAAATAAATGTTTACTTTTTTTAGACCTCGTACTTCGAGGACCACCACAGTTATTTACCAGAACTAATTTTAAAATTACAGAACTTTTCCGTATATTTTTAAATTAATTGTTATATCTTTTTCTACATAAATTACATAAAAAATGTGTTTTGAAAGTTTATTAAAGATATTTTAAATCTTGACGCAGATTTTTTAATGAAAATTACAGATTTGTGCTGATTTTACCTCTAAAAGTTCTGGCAGTACTGGGTCCAAGATGCACGAAAACGCAAAATTGAATTGGTGCTTTTGAACGGTTGGATTAAAAATGGGAATTTAATGCTTTTGGGAACTAAAATGAAAATGGGAGTTTTGATTTTGGGAATTTAAAAAAATAGGGAGTACGAATCAAATTGACATTAAAATTTTTATTTTTCAAAAACGCTCTTATTTAGGTTGCTCAGTACCTAATTGTTATACGACTCTTCATTCCAAGATTAAAAGACGAGCGTGTCAAAAAATTAATAAAATAATGTAATAAATAAAAAAATTTAAATGTTTTTGTTACTCGTCAGATAATCATCAGAAGATTCTTTTGGGAGTTGTGTATTAAACATAATCGTCAAACAAACAGCCTATGCTAGCTGGGTTGAGTTTTTTAGGATTTTTTAAATGTTGTTTAATATTTTTAAATAAATCCATTACTTAAATTAAATCTTATTATTTTTTCGACCTTTTTATTTTAAATCCATAACTTTTAAGCAGTCCTTTTGTTTTCGTAATTAAAATATACAAAAACAAATTATTTACGCATTTTTTACCAATAAAAATCCAATATTTTAATTATTCATTCATGGTAAACATTTAAAAAAACAAAACAAATCACAAACTTTTTACAGATCAAAAGCAGATCTATATATAAATCGGCTAAGGGAAACAGTTAAGAACACTTGCCTCCTCCGTTTTCCCAGCGACTAGTATAAAGAATCTATATATATTTGGGAAACTTGTTATTAATTTCCCTAAATTAAAAAAGGCGGTGGTACATTTAGTTTTTAACTTTATTGACCAAATTATAATTATTGTGATTTTTTTATTTTATTTAAAATATGAAGCGTGTTGAAAGCGCGAAAAAGTAAAAAGGAATGAGAGAAAATGTTTTTTAATATTAGTGTTGAAGAATCTAAAAACTAATTGGTACGAGTATTTGGTTATAGTATTTGGAACTTGTATTCGGTACGTGCTAAAACAATAGGGTTCCACATATATGTAAATCGGCTAAGGGAAACAGTTAAGAACACTTGCCTCCTCTGTTTTCCCAGCGACTAGTATAAAGAATACACAATTTGAAAGGTATTTAATGCTAAAAGTGCACAATATTAGGTGTGATCCCGCGGGATCCCAATCTTACCGAAAATGTTCCCGTACTCAAAGTTTGGTAAAGTGAGAGAGCATTTAAGAGAAAAATATTCTTCTTCTTCTTGAACGAAGTAGCCCGTACTTTTTCTTTGGGCTGATTGGGAAAACTGTTAAACAATCAGCTGTGTCCGAAAATAAACAATAAAAAATTACAACCAAGTATTACCAAAAGAATTAAAATACAAAATATTAACAAAATAAACAATGGAAAATGTTGAATTTTACTTTTATACATGCTAATGTGACATTTATTTATTTATTTGAACGTTTTCATAGTATCGTTTTATTCTGGGCTAGAAATTTGGTTTTTATTGTTCCCGTACTTTTGTACATTTTTGTCTATTAGTGAGATAAATTTTTGTTTACTCTCATTTTACCGAACAAAAATACCAGTTGTAGAACCAAAAAGCTAAAGAAAAATATCAAATTTCCCGTATTTCCTTTTCCTTTTTTTCCCCATTAAAGTATCAAAAATTTCAGTATTGTAGTGGCAGCCCATAATTTAGTCCGAATATGTCAATTAATGGAGAGAAATATTTTGTAAAAAAAAGTACCAAAAATAGTTACGATTTTCATCCCTTAAATGTTCGAATTTCGAAAAGGTATCAAATTTGTATTCGTATTTATTTGATAAGTTTCACCCAAGGCCTATCCAATAGGAATAGGAATTTTACAGAAGCAAAATGCCTGTTGTTTTTTGTGTTGTTGTATTGTTGTAGAAGTAAGCAGACCTATTGGATAGGCCTTGAGTTTCACATGTGGTAATAACTGTGTTTCTATGTTTATTGGTTGAAAAGATGGATGGGGTGTCAAAAAAGTACCAAAATTCAGGTTTTACCCATTTACTCCCTAATAGGGCCGAATTTCAAAAAAGCACCAGACACCTGTCCGCTTATTTTTCTAAAGAACAACGCTAAGTATTACATTTCCCGTTTTTGCTATTTCTTACTCCCTAAACATTCGATCCATTTTTAGTTATTTCACATTTAAGCATGAAAAAATTTATTATTTTTATTCGTTTTTAATAGTTATTTTAATAAATGTTTTATTTTTATTTACATTTTTTTTAAACTCAAAATGCATATGTATATGTACATACTGATTATTTTTTGAAATTTGCCAAAAGTTTTCTAAATTCTATAATAACGTTGAGATCTTGAATTATATTTAAAAGGGACTCCAATAGATTTTCCTCTAAGTTATTTTATGATTTTACCCGATTGAAATTATAGTCCTTCCAGACAGAGTATAAAATTGATGATGCCTAAAACAAAAGATTTATTCGGAAAAATTATGTATTTGGGTAAAATTTAAATAATTTATCGTAACCATAGTAAAAAACGCATTTAAAAAACGCTTGCGACTGTTTGGTAAAAGATTAAAAAGAACGTAATATTCAGCCTTATTGTGGTTGTCGTTTTCGTAAACAAACGTGTCATTTTTTGTAGTAGATTAAATAACACATGGTGTGTATTACTTTAATCTATTACACAGTCGTATACGACAACGACAACCACAATAAGGCCGATTATTTCCTATAATCTATTACCAAACAGCTGCTGGCGTATTTTAAATTCGCCAACCACGATAAGGGTGAATAAGTACCAGGTATGTTCATTAGGGAGAGTTTTCATTTTTTGCCAATGTAATGTCAAAATAATTTATTTGATTTATGACGCTTGTTTTAATTTTTTCCATATGTATTTTCTTTTGTTTGACATTATATGGGTTTTGAAAGTGAGAACAAAATTTCTAATGACTTTACCAAGGCCCATTGAAAAGGTCTGCGCAAGAAGCCTGATGATCATTGTTTATGTTATTTTTAGTTGTCAAAAGTTGTTTACATTTTGCTTACATGTGCATGTATACGTTTGTTTGCGTTTATGGTATGCCACACATACACGTTTTTTCCTTTTTCTTTGTATATGTGGTAGTAAATTTTTGACAACTAAAAAGAATCGTTTTTTGTTTTTGTACAAGTAAGCAGACCTGATAGATGGGCCTTGGACTATACCTTGTACTTATTCTACAACGGATCGTAACAAATTAAAAATATTTAACGGCTTTCCAAGAGAATTTCGATACAATTTGCATAAAAATATGTCAAAAACTTTTGGTTAATATGTTTTAATGACATTTTCTTATACTCATTAAACAAATGATCTTCCCTAAAAGCGTTAAAAAAAAAATTGAATTTATTCAAAAACTTACCTCTTTCCTTCTTGTTTCTACAAGTCTTCCTCCTTTAAATCAAGACTGCTTTAGGCAATCGTTAGATTACTGGGTATAACAAGCGGGTTCGCAGTTTGGATTTTAAGGAAGTTTTAAGTTATCAACATCTTTTTATTAAGGAAAGGTATAAGTTTTAGCTTGTATTAAGTACAGGTTTTGATATGATATGGAGTAGATGATCAATCAATTCTGCAGGTATTTAAATTATTTTCTCTTCCAATTTTTTTAACAAGAGAAATTATTGGATATTTAAACAAAAACTTGAGAATTGTGTTTCCAAGATTTTATCAAGAATCAGTCTCCCTGTAAACAAAATATATTAAGTTATCAATAGTCTGAACTTTTTCCGGTACTTGTCAGATTAAAGAAACTGACTAGTATCGGATTTTAGAAAATAATTCAAACCTTCTCAAAACTCCTCTCCTAAACTCGAGTAGGATGTTTAAATCTTAATGTTTATTAGCTGCCGTTGGACTCCTCCTCGGGCAAAATCATTCTCAAACGATTTGTGCCAAAACGTATTTGACCATTAGTCCTTCTTAGTCTTTCTAAAGAAGTCGCCGAAATACTTATATAAAAATCTTTACCATCTTTATTCATTCTTTCATGCGCATTCATTAAAGTCCAGTCTAAACTATAAAATTGAGTGTTTTGGGCCTTGAGAATCCTTAAAACTGCTTTGTCTTCTATAGGGGTCGGTGGTATCCAAATTTTTACTGTCGCACGCCTTGGCAGCTCTCTAACGGGTATAACATCGAACTGTGTGTTTGGCCAGAAAATATGCTGATTGTGTATAAAACGTTTAATAAAATTCAATGATTCCATAGTTTCACATTGTATTATTTTAATGCCATAGCGCCAATACGTGCCTTGGAACATGCCTATGTTGGGATTTCTTGTTTGTTCCATTTCTCGGGCTAAAGCCTCTAAAAGATTTTGTTCGATTTTAAACCAGGCTTCGGTACGAATTTTTAAGTCTTCTTGATTGCGATCGATTATGGCAAATTCGAGATTGGTATTTGATTTAGAGATGGGTATACGCGATTCATAAGAATCAGAAGCATTTAACGAGCACTCTTGATTAGGAGTAGAAATGCGGTATTTTTCAGATGATTGGAATGTTGTTTCAGAAGTTTGTTGGGAATTTGAGTTATTGGTTACCCTACAATTTGGCTGGTCTTCGAAGGTTAAATTTGGAAAAGTGTTTTGAGAAGTAATGCTACGTCTTTTCTTTACTCTGGAGTCCCTATAAGTCACTTCCACTTGAGTGCTTTGTAAACGATTGTTTTGGGCCGTTTTTATATTGCCTTTCTCCTCTTCAAGGCCAATTATTTGTTTATATTTCTTCACCTTGTGCCGGTATATTTCTATTTGCAGTCTTTCTATTTGGCTCAAAGAACTTGGCTCACGATGTTGTATATTTTTCAAATATTCTAAAGCTTTAATACATTCCTGTTCTGCCATTTCCTTTTGAATTGGTTTTGAATCCTCTACATCACTGTTATCGCTGTCGTCGGTTAAGGAAATAACCTCAACGACTGGGAGATTCGAAATTCTGTTTCTTACACTATTTAATTTACGTTTTAGCTGTGCTATAGGTGGGCAGGTATCTGAAGGTTTTCCTGGTTCTATAAGATCTTTGGCTTTAACAGATTCAGTTTTACTTTCCTTTGTTGTTATTTTGGCAGAAATTCCTTCGCTTTGCGCATTGAGAAATTCATTAATACGTTTTTCTAAAATAGGTTTCTTAGGTTCCTTCAAACATTGGAAATTATATAAGGGCCTTGACTGATCAGGAAAGTTAAAAGATCTTGTTAAAGATTGATTTATATCCGGAAATTGCTTTGAGAAACTTGGAAGCTCTTGGTTTAATAGATTCCTGTTAATCAAAGAATCTTCTGATGAATCCAGTCTGAGGATTCCTTTTGTTTCACTATAACTTGGAGGCGATTCAGCACTAAACGGAATTGGTACTCTTGTTTCATAAATACTTTGGGCATTTTCATTGTTTAATTGTGAAAAAGATTGAGGGAAGTTGTTGAAGTTTGAAGGTTCAGCCTTAAATCCAGAATATTTCCCTGTTTCGGTATTAGGGTCGTCATATTTCCATAGATTATTTGGCATCTCGTTATATTGCTGATAAGGTGCAAATTCGTTTATTGGTTCTTTATTGGGTTCAAAAAAACTTCGATTACTTGATGAAAACTTTAATCCTTCTGCATTCCGACAAGGGGTTTCTTTAATTGCATTAAATCTTTCTGATCTGGAATCGTCATTGTTCCACAAGATATTTGAATTTTTATTAGCCATCGAAAATTCGGAAAACTCTGTGCGGTTTTCTCTATTAGATTCATGGAAACTGCCAAAATTGATTGATGGCGAAAAAGATCTATTCCTTGACAAGAACATACTTTCATACTTTCTTATAAAATTTTCAGACTTCAGTTTTAACTTCATTTCATTTAAAGTTAACTCTTTTAATTCGGATAGTTGTTCCAACTTACGTTTATTGCGTTCATATGTATGTTTACGATTTTTGGCTAACAGTTTCATTGAATCCTCACAGTTGGAATCTGAATAATTGATAGAAGCTTCACGTGTCATTTGTTTTTCGGAATTTGAAGTTTTTAACGAACCCTTACAGTCCGCTCTATCTGGCATTTGTTCTCTGCAAATTGAACTTTTCATTGAATCCTCAATGTCTGAATCAAAATAATTGACAGAAAGTTGAAAACCTTGATTTGGATCAAAATTCGGATTTTTCGAATCTTTGGAATCTAAACTGTTCTTTGAATCCTCACAGCTAGATTCTGAATAATTGAAAGAAGCTTCCCAGGGCATTGGTTGTTTGGAATCTGGTATTTGTTCTCTACAACATGAATTTTTCATTGGATCCTCAAAGTCTGATTTAAAATAATTAAGAGAAAGTTGAAAACCTTGATTTTGATCGAAATTCGGATTTTTCGATTGTTCAGTGCGATTTATATGGGCTGGAGATGGTGAAGGCTCTACTTTCATTTCAAACATAAATCGTTCTCTCAACACATCAGGTATTCGAGCAGCGGGTATAACCGTTAAGCTCATTCCATTAAAAGCATAGCGAATTTTTGCCATACAGTTGCAAATGAACTCTTTGGAAAACATATCGTTGCATTGGATTAAGATGTAATCTTGATAAACCTCACCCGAGCTATAACGGGGTATGCCAGTGTCTGCATTTAAAAGAAAGTTCATTATAAACTCATTTATTTTATTGTTTATCATTGTCCAATCTGTTTGATTTACAGGCTTAAAATATCCCTCAATTTCATTAACCACGGCCAGACAAAGTTCATCGTTTAAAATATCTAAAGAAGGCCTTCTTGTTGTTGTTTTCCCGAATTTATTTAACTGTTGCTGATTCGATGTTAGAAGAGTATCCTCTATTTTTTGGTTAGTTTTAGTTGAATATTTGTGCTGGAAACTTTTTTTATCCGTTTTTGAAATTTCCAACTGCTTTCCAGCTTTTGGAAACATTGGCCCTTGATTTTGAGTAGCTTTCTTTTCATTGTCAGTTTGCATTTTCTTGTACTCTTCATATTCACGGACGACTGCAAGATATTTTTTACGATCTTCTTCATCCTTTGCATGGAGCGTTCCATTAAGCCTTTTCTTATTGAGTCTTCCTAATAATAAACATGCTTTATTATAGTTTTTTTTTAAAAGATGCAATTTATATTGTCCTTTATTTTTTACGTTTTGAGTATTCGACTCATTATTATGATTTTTTTCAATTTCATTATTAGTTTTAAAATTATTTTGTTGTTCTATATTCATTTTTAATCCCACGAGTTGGCTCGTAAAGGGTTGGACCATCCATGCAGTGACGGCGTACATGGACTAGGCAACTTTTTCATACAACCGACCCGTGCCCTGGCGTCGGAGGGGAGCTGTTAGCGACTAGTCCTCTTTAACCACTAACTAGCCATTCAGGTTCTCGGCACAGCTACCAACCACCTTAACCTTACAAGTGGGGGAAGGGATCAGAAAGTTAGGATTGATGGGAAAAAACCAAAAGGATTTGGAAGGGAATAAAAAAGGAAAGGAGGCAGTTTTGGTCCGCGGGCAGTGACGAAACACAACCCAAGCTATGACAACTGTTTATGATCATTAATTCCATTGGCAATTATTGATCATAAGATTTGACAAAGCTCCCCCTATCCGCCACCTGGGGACGCGCTCGATGGAAGACTGCCAAACTCCACACGAGTTTTTTTTCCTAAAATTGAAACAGTTAAGGACATCAAAAGAATTTGTAAGGTGGTATTTAATTCAAACATAACCTTAAAAAATGTAAATATGTACAACAAAAAGGCAGATTTTCACTACGAGGATAGTTTACGAAAGCAAAAGCTTTAAGGACAAATTATTAAAGAAATTTTTCTACAGACACACATTTTGGCCTCAATTAATTTGTTTGTTTTGTTAAATTTTCTTAAACTACGAAAAATTACCGTAAAATGCCATATTTTAAAGAATTTATCTAAATTACAAAAAACCTCAACATTTCAAAGAAATACGACAGAAGAAAAACAAAAGTTGTTTTTTAAGACAATCACTAATTATGAGAACAGTTATAGATCACAAGCCACTTAGTAAGACAAGTTTGGAGAAGAGACTTTCTAAACATAACCTCAATTAGAAATATAGAGTTTAAGATGGATGATTAAAACATTTACTAAATTTTAGAACATTTATAGACAAGAAAGAACAAGTTAAGTAGGCAGATTAGTTAATAAAATTTTAAAATTTACAAATTTTACCTTAATTTTTTGTATTTTGTAAGACTTTTTACTTTCTCTTAAAACTTAAAAAAAATTGAAAGTAATAAGAGTTGAAGAGAGTCTATATTTTCTCGTTTAATGAATTAAAACAATTAAGATTTTTTATTATTTTTTTTTTTTGTTTTAATAATGATAATTTTATTTAAGATTTATTTTTTATGTTTTTGGAACATTTTTTTTTTTTGTAATAATGATTGATGTATTATAATTTATTTTTATAATTCTTATTTTATATTGTATTATAATTTATTTTATTTTGTGGTAATTTCAAAATTAAACGAAAAGCTTAAAGCTTTTTACGTTATACACACACACATAAGTAATTAATTAATAATAATACTTTAAGCTAATTATAGTTAATTTTTTTTTTGTTGTAAATTTTAAAGTTTATTTAATATTTAAGATAAATATATTTTTTTTTATTTTTATTTTACGATGTTTTTTTTATAAATATAAAAATTTGAAAAAGAAACTTAAAATTATGAAAATATTATTAAGTTTTTTAAAGGAAACTTAAAGAAATTATAGGGGTTTCTTAAATGATTTTATATACAGATTTTTTTTTTGTTAAGGGTTTAAAAGAAATTGTGATTAAGCAGAAATTGTATTTCTTTTGATTTGTTTTTTAATTGAGTTTTTTTTAGGATTTTTTAAATGTTGTTTAATATTTTTTTAAATAAATCCATTACTCTTAAGCAGTTCTTTTGTTTTCGTAATTCAAATATACAAAAACAAATTATTTACATATTTTTTTTTAATCAATAATAAATTTTAATTTATAAAAATTTAATTTGTTTTCTTTTTTCTATAACAAAAGAAAAAATAAAGAGAAAGTTAGGCTAATGTATTTTTACATTTTTTATTATTAAGTACTTTAGTATAGTAATTAATTTATAAAATTTCTTTTTTTTAACTAATTAAAATTTGTATTAACTAAACTTTCAGTTCTGTTTAATTTCTTCTCTTGTTTTTTTGGAATAATCCTTTGCAAAATTAATTTTGTTCAAAAATATTGCTAAAATTTGGTTTGAATTCATTTCGTTCTTTAACAAACAAACGAAATATTGAAAATATTCAATTTGTTAAAAAGTTTTTGGCAAGCTTAATAGTGTTGGTTGCTAAATAAAAGAAAAAAATTCAATTTTTTAATTATAATTATATTAAGTTTTAAAGAAAATTTAGCATTAGCTATGAAGCCTTTTTAAAAATAGACTTAATTTATTACGAAAAATACATACATAAATAATAAAATACCGAATAATTGTTTATAAAATAATTATAGAAATTAATAATAAAGAAAACTTAACAAAAAGTTTTCATAGAAAACAATTTTATATAAAAAAAATTAGTTAAAAGTTATCTCAATAAAGATAACTTTACCTTTTAAAAAATTTTAGTAAAGAAAATCCACCCTTGAAAGCAAAAAAAAAAACAAAAAGCAAGTCAAAAAGTCAAAGAATAAAAAAGAGCAATAAACAACTCTACAGAAAAGAACAGAGAGTACGACATTATATTGTTAAATTGAAAAAGAGTGTAGAAAAGAAGAAATGTTAAAACAAATGTTAAAACTCATGAAAAGTTTAAAATTGTTTATAAAACTTTAAACGATTATTTGTAAAACCGATCCTTTTTGTTACCGAATAAAACTTTAAAATTACCAAAACAGACAAATAAACACAATCTGAATCTTAGAAAAACTTCAAATGCATATTTTTAAATTCAGTTAAAAATTTTGCGTTCAAATTCGTTTTAAGCCAATAATCGAATGTATAAAATTTGAACAAAATGATAAATCGAATAATACAAAAAACACAAGAACTTTCCAAACCTTAATATATCATAAGTACATAAACAAATTGACAAATTTTACAGATGTTACATAAATAATTGTTAAAGCGAATAATCGTTTAAGCGAATAAGATTCAAAATTGAAATTTATTTATACAAAATGATGTAAATAGTTATATAAAGTTTATACAAGTTAAACCATAAATTTCTAAATTTCCAAACATTTAGCAACAAAGTTTTGAAAAAATTCATTTGTTTTCCAATTTTCATAAATAAACAACGATTATTCGCCATTCCGAATAAAAAATTAAACGAATATTCGTAAAAAAAACAAAAAAAATCCTTTAAAAATTGTTTCTTTTAAATAAAATAATTGCTATTATAAATAAATCAATCAATTATAAAGACATTTTCTAAAGCCATCGGCTCTTCGCTTCGATTAAATTTTTAAAAAAAAAAACATTAATTTTTATTAAATATAAACGGATTTAACCAAGGAAATGATTTCTATTTAATTATAAATATCCGATTAATCGATTACATTACAAAATATGTGAAATTCTGTATCAATTTTCCTTAAAATTTGTATAAAAACAAATTCAACAAAAATCGGGCAAATTTTAAAATAAATATTAAAAATTTACAAAATTAATAGTTTTTTTTTAGCTTTCAAAAAGATTCGGTTTACAAATAATAAATTAATCGATAAAATTTACAATTTCTTGAAATTTATGAAAAAAATTGTTATTTTTTAAAATTTTCAAGTAATTATTTGTTAAACTGATTGATTACTCGATTGTTAGAATAAAAAAGCGCAATTATATTAAATACAATTACAATATTTTTTAAAATAGCGATTTTCTATGGAATTAAAACGATTTTTTTAATTATCGTACAGCCGACTAATGATTTAGCGAATGAGAAGAATAATTATTCGTAAAATGAACGGCATTTATTTTGGTTGGAAAATAACAAAATAAATAGCGTATTTGTTAAAATATTAATATTAAACGATTATTCGAAGAAGAGAATAATCGATTAAAGGAAACCCGATTTTTTGTTGGAAAAGGTTAATTAATTTCATTTAACAACATACATATTTTAAAAACGCTTAAACTTCGTGTAGACTTTTAATAAACTCTATAATTTTTTTTAATTTTCTTTTCTACTACTCTCTTTTAACTAAGATTTATTATTAACCTTATGTCTCTCAAAATTTAACAAAACCTTAAAAAAAAGTCAAGAGAAAAAATCAGTTTTTTTAGGATTGAGAAGCAAAACTCTTTTAACGTCATTTAAAAATTTCTTTCAGTTTTGGTTGAAAATTATTACTCGTCTTATTTATGTATATCTTTTTATTATTTCTAAAGAAAATTTCTTCCATTTTCCATTTCCATATTTTTTGGTCTTCTTTTTTGTTTTTTAACTTTCAAAAAAATTGTCTTGTTCTCTTTTCTTCTGTTCATTCTGCCTTATTCTTTTTCAAGTCTAAATTCTTAGCAATACGTTTTATATTAATTAATATTTTAGTTGAGAAAGATTGAAATAGTCTTACATTTTTGAGTTTTAAAACGTATCGCCAGCATACCAGGGATGTATCCAGGGTGCCGAAGGCGGCGGTGTGGGTGGGTAGATTGTGGGCGAAGGCAGTCCGTGAGTCCCGGCTGCAGCCACACCAGGCAAATGTGGTGGATATGGATTAACTAAGGCAGGTGCCGAGAAAGGGGCCGCCACTCCAAATAATGCTGCTGAAGCGGCAGCTGCATGGGCCGCCAATGATGCCGAAGGGTTGGAAGCATTATTATTATTTGAGTTCGAGGTTGAGTTAGAGCTATTCGCTGTAGTAGAGTTAGAGGAATTATGGTTGTTATTATTTGAGGTTAAAGAAGCCACTGAAAAATTGGAAGATTTATTTCCCGCTGTGACTGAGGAAGAAGTGGAAGCCATTGAAGAGGCTGAGGCATTTGATGAAGATCTTTGATGATTACTTTCCGATGCCGTATGATTTGAACTTGACGAGCCGTGGTTAGTACTAAACATGGAAAGAAAATCACTTGCAGAGGCAGCCAAAGAGGCTGAGTGGCTTGAAGAGTTATTGCGTTGATGGTTGGCAGAGGAACTGGAGGTGGAAGATGAAGCAGAACTGGAGCGTTTATGGCTGGTATTAGACGAATTTGTTGTGGCCGCCGCTGTTGAGGTGGCACCCAACCAATCGAAGGGATTGGCAAAAGGATTGACTGCACTCAAAGTAGAATTAGCCGCGGCCGCTGTTAAGGGAGGGCTTAACATGGTGGCTGCAGCAGCAGCTGCTGCAGAATAGTAAGCGGCAGCACTTTCTGCAGCAGCAGCGGCGGCTAACTGTTGCGCCGCCGTAACAGTTAATCTTTGAGCCGCTGTGGAGGCTGCAGCTGAAGAAGCGGAACCAGAATTATTACCACTAGATTTATGTGACGATTTACTTTGCTGGCTGGCCTTTTCCGCATGGAGCTGTTGTTGTTGTTGTTGCTGGTGATGTTGCTGTAAGAGTTGTTGTTGATGTTGATGGAATTGTTGCAAAGCATTTTGTTGCTGTTGCAGTAAATGTTGTCGGGCAGCTGAGGATGTTGTTGATGCTGAGGATGACAACGGGGAGTACAACATATCAAGCGCATTGTGAGGTGGTGGTGGTGCTAAAGGTGTTGATTTGTGTGCTAAACTTGAATTTGATTTATTACTAATGGAGGAGTGTTCACTTTTTGTCACACCATTCATGGAATGATGTCTGGAATTTGAAGACTCTCTAGATGGTTGATGCTGCGTTTCTTGAGATGTTGCTGATGTTGCCGATGTTGCTGCTGCGAGTGCTGCTTGTGCATGTTGTCCTCCCCAACCCAATTCCTAGCTTATACGTGATCTTTTATTGGGTGGTTGCTCTTGATTTCTTATCATGAATGTCAGTTGTGTCATGTATTTTAAAATGTCACGAACTTGCACTAGAGGAATATTTTCATTGTGTTGGTGATCGTGCTCCATTAAAACCTTCAATTGGTGTCTAGAAAAAACATTAAACATTTTACACAAAAATTGTTTAACAATTCTTTTAGGAAAACACTTACCTATTGCCCTTGTATAGCTCCACTCCTAAAGCCTCGATTAAACGCTTGCACTGATCCAGCGGTACTTGGGGATAGAAATATTTTTGAAAATCGGTTAAGGTCATTAGCTGCTCGTTGTCATTGTAGGCCTTCATATTGATACACGGCACCAGATACTTTTCCACATAAACTTTTTGGACCTTGTAGGGCTGCATGTTTAAATTATTGGCAGGTATTTCGGGTATAACATTTAAACGCTGGGCATTATCGGCTGCCGCGGCTGCTGCCATGGCGGCATGACGCTGCAAATGCATACTGGCCGAATTAACCTGGGAGGAGTTGGAGGAATTCGAAGAACTGCGGCCATTTTGTTGCGAGTGATGTTGGGCCACGGCGGCGGCTGCCATACGTTGTTGACTTTGTTGCTGAGCTGCGGCAGCGGCTGCTGCCTGTTGTTGCTGCTGCTGCTGTTGTTGTTGTTGTTGTTGTTGTTGCTGCTGCTGTTGTTGCAAATAGGCTGAAGCGGCTTGCAGAGACCTTCGGGGGGAAGATAAATCGATTACTTCCATTGGTGTGGGTGTATTACAAGAGGAGGAGGAGGAGGAAAGTTGTGGTTGTGAGCTGTACGTATTGTGGTGGTTGTTGTATTGTGAAGTTTGTTTCGTCCGACTAGCCGAGGGGGAATGGGAGGAGGAGGATGAAGAAGAGGTAGAGGGTGATGGAAGCAAAGAAGCTAAATTATTGGTAGAACAAATAACACTTTTTTGGCGGTTACCTCCCGAAGAGGAAGAGCAAGATGAGGCAGAGGATGGAGAATGGACCATACTACTGTGATTAAAATGCGACGGCAGCTGAGGCGTTATGGTTACATGAGGATTAGGCACTATAGACACTGAGGTACCAATTGCTGCTCCGCCCAAAGCACCATTAGCTGGTGACATAGGCGGCGATATAAAAGGCACAAAGTTATTTGAATTATTGGTTTGTATATAAGTCGAGAGATCGGGATTGGACAAAACTTTTTGTACCACCGCTCTCATTTCATCATTCATTTTGAATTTCTTCTCAAAATCCTCCAAGGCCGCAGAAGAATTTAACGGCACTGTACAATTTACATTCGCAACGGATACAGAACGTTGCGAGGCCTTGCGTTGAACATCCAAACTATTAACTGGTATCAAAGGGGGCACATGCGGCTTAGTAAACTGGCCATTATTCGCACAACTTCCACTGGAAGAATGCTTTGCCTTATTAGGATTATAATCTAACATAGTGATTAAGTCCGTATCTAAAGGCAAAGAAGGCAAAGGAGGAAATGGACTTTTAACACCACCGCCTAATATATTGCCCGAATTTTTGAATTGTTGAGTTAAAGCCAAACGTTGACTGGGTGTCAATTGATTCCACAAAGACAAATTGTTAAAATCTTGAGCTGTGGTTGGAGCGGAAGAGGCTGCCAAATTAAAATTATTTGCCAACAAAGCATTAGCGTTGGAGGCGGCTGCCAAGGTCGAGGGCGTTGAAGAGTTAGAGGGCGAGGGTGATTGTTTCAGATTACTTAAACTATTTGGTGAATGTACTGGATTTAGGGAAGTATTTATATGTCTTTGTTGTTGATTTAATGTTTGGGAGGGTCTCTGTTGTTGTGTTTGTTGTTGTTGCAGCAACGTATGCTCGATACTAGACCTAGAAACATTATATATATATATATATACAAATTTGATTTTGTTTGGTGATCTCTTTTATTTTTTTTCTTTTGTTTTTTATATTTTTTTTTTTTTATTTAAATAATTTTATTTTTTTAATATGTTAATTTTAAGGATTTTTCAAATTTAATTGTAATATTTGGGTTTTGTTCTTTCTTCTTTTTTTTAAACAAATTATTTAAAATTTTTATTTTATTTTAATTAATAATAATAAAAGCGAATATGTAACTTTTTTTTAACAAAGATATTTAGCTTTGAGATTTGTTAGAGTGAGAGAGAGAAGTCTAAGTTTTTAGGTTAATTGAGTAATCAGAAAAATAGTCCTGTTTTAGAATGGGATGTAAGATGTTTTTTTTATCCTAACGAATTTGGATTTTTTTAAATATTTAAAAGAAAATCTTTGAAATAAACATTCTTAGTAAATCATTTCTAAGGACATAGGCCAAATGATTTGTTAAAAAAAAAACAAAGTTTAGACTATGCCCTAGTTTATAGATTTGACTAAAGTGTAAAATAAAAATTTTCAGGTAATTATTTTCCTTTAGTAGAAAAATCGGGGAATGAAAAAAATCCTCACGAAATTTGTATTACCAATTGAGCTTAAAGTCTATAGTTTAAACTGTACTATAGTTTTTATTCCTACTTGAAGTCTAGTCTAGTCTATAACGTGCCTTATAGTGTAGTCTTTGGTTTAGATTATTGTCTAATGAAAAGTTTAGTTAAGTCAAGCCTAAAGTTTACACTTAGGCCTTGTCTAAAATTTTGAACTCATGTCTAGTCTAAAATTTAGAAGAAACATTTAGCAGTTTCGTATGTATTTCAGACTGAAGCGTATAGTTTAGACCCCGATCTGATCTACAATTTAAGCTACAGTCTATAGTTTAAACATTAATTAAGACTAGAGTCTATTACTTAAACTATAATCTATAAGGTTTTAACTAATAAAGTATTGTCTACACTTTTGCCTTTTTTGTCAAGTCTATAGGCTATAGTGTGAACTCTTGCAAGTTTATAGTTTGAACCAGGGTTTATTTATTACATTACAAGCTGGCCTTAAAGAAACAGTCTAAAGATTAAAATATAATGTAGTCTTTGGATATAACAATGATCAAGTCTAAAGTTTAGACTAAGGTCTTGTTTAAAGTTTGAACTAAAGTCTAGTCTAAAAATCAGACAAAAGTCTAATTTAAAATTTAGACTAAAGCCTAGTATAAAGTTCGTACTAAGGTGTTGTCTAAAACGTATACTAGAGCCGAGTCTACAAATTAAATTTGACTAAAATCAAGTTTTAAGTTTAGACTTAATTCAAGATTAAAGTATTGCTTAAAGTTTACACTTAAGTCTAGTCTTAGATCAAACTAAAGCCCAGTTGTAAGCTTAAATCAAAGTCTAGACTTAAGGTTGAGTGCCCCGTTAGGTTAGCTGGTAGTGATCTAGTCTATCAGTGCCGGGGTTGCGGTTTCGTACCCGCCAGACTCTGGACTCCTGCAGAAAAGAAAAAATTTAAGTCTTTTCTTAAGTCTAGTAGAAAGTTAGGAGTAAAGTCTTGCTTAAAGTTTAGACTGAAGACTAGTTTAAAGTTTGGACTTTAGTCTAATCTTAACTCCAGTCTGAGATTATACAAAAGTCTAGTTGAAAGTTTATACCAAAGTCTAGTCTAAAGTTTAGATTAAAGCCCTTTTAAAAGTGTAGACCAAAATCTTTTCTATAGTTCAGAATATAATCCATTTTTAAGTGAAGACTTTAATCTAGACTAACTGCCAAGTTCACAATGGCGAAAGAACGCTTTGTTTTTGTTTTTAATGTAGTTGTGAAAAATAAAGAGTTCTATGGCGTTTAGTGAAATATGAATTTTATTTCAGGCTATTATGTATTTTTTTAGTTTAGACTAAAATCTTAGTTTAGACTATAGTCAACTCAATTGTTTCTGTACTAACGTTTAGTTTATATAAAATACTGTTCAATAGGCCGGATGATTTTATTATGTAAAGACTATTAAGGCTTTAAACCAGATTATAGCTTAGAGGTCAGTTAAGGTTAATCAAGTGTATTGTTTAAAGTATGTGTAGTTAAATGTCTGGTCTATGGCTCGAAACAAATATAGTCTAGTGCAAAATCTAGAGAATATTTTAGTAAAAAGTTTAGTCAATATTCTAGTTCATAGTTTAAATTATGGCACAAACAACAAACTATTTTAAGCTTTTGGTAACAAAAAATATACGAAATTAAACACATCCAAAATTATTTTTTTTTTAAATATTTACAATTTTAAAAATTTAAAAACTAAAACCTAAACATTAAAGACCTTTAGCTAAATAATTGTTTATTTAAAAAAGAATTTGTATTCGCTTTTACTATTTTGAAAATTTAAATAGAAATAATTTATATATTGATTTTAAATAAGAAATATTGTTTTTTTTTCGTTGTAAATGTAAAAACAATTTTAAAAACTGTTTTTATATCATTATAATCTATATTTTATTGAAATCTGTTTGTACACGCATTATATATAATGTATCTAGGAATTGTTTGGCGTAAATTGCATTTTGTATAGTATTTTTTTTTTTTCAATAAATTGGTAAATCTTTTCTTTTTTCCTTTAAATAAAATTGTATAACATTTGGTTTTTCTTTTACCATTTTCCATTGGGAAGTAGGGCCGTTTCTTTTTTATATGGTAAAAGAAGTTATATATTCAATTATTTTATTTATTTTATT
This sequence comes from Pollenia labialis, assembly GCA_949318255.1. Classification (NCBI taxonomy): domain Eukaryota; kingdom Metazoa; phylum Arthropoda; class Insecta; order Diptera; family Polleniidae; genus Pollenia; species Pollenia labialis. The sequence goes on from OX439142.1 coordinate 1,924,375, forward strand.
CTACAATTTTTGGCATTTCAGTACGTAAAAAGGCAACAACAAGAAAAGTAAACACAATAAAAGATTAAGTTGGAGTAAAAAAGGAGTTTTGGAGTAAAATTTTGCATTGTTTTAAAAAAATAATAAACATTTTTTTTAAAGCAACAAAAATTTCTAAAAGGAAAGGAGTTGAGATTTTTAATTTTAGATACAAAAAAGATTATGTTTTTCAAATGTTGTAGTTCTTTTTTCTAACATAAAAAAATTTCAAATTAAAATAAAATTAGTTTTTCATATCATTTACAATAAAATTTCCCTTGAAATTCTTCCCTTTTCCCTAACAAAAAAAATGTATGGGTAAAAGCAAAGTTTCTAGGGAAAACTCGCTAGGCAAGTTTATTTTTTTAGTTTAAATCTATTTGAAAGCATTTTTAAGATAAACTTGTAAAAAATAAAATTATTGAATTTTCAAAAAATCTACAAAAAAAAAACCATAAAAATGCATGCAGAAATAAATTAAAAAAAAACAGTCGTTACACGCATTTTTTCTAAGTAAATGTAATAAAACGTTTTTAAAGGAAATTAAATTCAATAAATAAGTTTAATTTAAAAACTAAATAAAATTGTTAATTTCAAAAATATTTAATTTGAAAATACTAAAATCTAAAAGAATAAAATCTAGTTAATAGTTGAGAAGAGTTGAATTTAAAGTTTCGACATTAGTCTATTTTAAAGTTAAGAACAGAGTCTAGTCTAAAGTTTAGACTTTCGTTAAGACTAAACAAGACTAGAGTTTAATCAAACATTAAGAATATAGACTAGTCTTAAGAAAGTCTAATTTAAAGTTTAAAGCAGTGTTCGAAAATAAACAGTTCATTATTTAGCGTCCGGCTCACACACCCAAGAACGATATATATTTTTTTAGTGATTGTGTAGACGAACACAACCCTCAATACCATTCGTAACTATTTTCAAGAAAGAACTGAAAATTCGTTCATCGTTAAAATACAGGGGTCTAATCACCGCATTCGATACTATCGTATCGAATAAACTATCGAATTTTTTTGCATACGATAGACACTGACGTATCGAATGAAAACTCGAGAAATGTAATGTCGCTATTATTTTAAATTCAATAAATTTCATTCGATATCGAGATTCCTCATACCAAAATAAATAATTTCGATAAATTTTGCTCGATATCGTATGCGGTAATTAGACCCCAGAATAATTGTAGTGATACTGTAGACAAACGTTATATTTAAATGTTCTATAATGTTTCTTTTTTACATTGATAAAGAAATGAACAAACAACATATTTTAGCAACGACCGCACCACGAACAGGTTGTGTGTTTTGTGTATATGTTTTGTTTGTGTAAAATTATTATTTGTATGTGTATTTTGTTTTTGTAAAAAATGTTTGGTTTTTTTTTTACCAGCCAAAAGCGACGAACATTAATGAGCCGAACCGAACACAATAAGGTTCGTGGATTTAAAAAAAACTCATCACCGAACACCAAGGAACGATATTTTTGAAATCGAAGCAAAACACTGGCAATGAAAATTAAAGATGGATCAGATTTACAGTAAGGAAATGTCAAAAGATATAAAACAAATTAAAAAAGGAAAGTTAAGCCGTAATGTAATAAGTATTGGCAAAAAGAAAAAAAATGCGCGACAAATGCGCAAACGCATTAAAGAGTACCAATCATTTGATTTGCTACCATCACAATGGGAAGTAGCCATCTTGGTCTTTGGTTTACAGTGTAGTCTGATCTTAAGTTTTATATTTGATATAAAACAAGTAATTTTAAATATAATTTTTAAACAACAACCCCCTTATAAAAAAAAAGTTAAATTTATATTTAATAAAGGTTTTCAAACCAAATTTCCTATGAAAATTTTACTTAATAGCCGTTTGTTAAATTTGATAAACGTTTATGAATACAGAAGTAAAACTATAAGCTTTTATTAAAAAAAAAGGCTTTAAATAACAAAAATAAAAGCACGCCTAAATATTTACTTTAAAAAATAAACTTACTGTGCCTGTTAAGTTCATTTAAAACATGCTTTTATACAAAAAAAAGTAGTATGTATTTATAAAAATATTTTAAATTTAATAAAATAAAATTGTATGAAAATTTTATTTAATAACACCCCTTCTTCATGAGCCATAAACTACTTACTATATTAACACCGAAATCATGTTAAGTGGGGCACACACTATCGATAAAGAGTGACAGTTTTGCTAAAATTTTCGCTTGCTCTTTTTACAACATAATCAGCCCAATTATGAATAAAAATTCCCCGGGAGTTTTCTGCCTTCTCCCATTTTTACAAGAGGGAAAAAACTCCCGGGAATTTGTATTAATAATTGGGCTGAATTTCTTAACATCATCATGGCTCGTGAAGGCGGGGTGTAAACGCTTGTTAAGTTTAATAATTGTTTTTGAAAACACGGAGGAAAAACTACAACAATACGAAAAACATGAGTAAAAAAGGAAGAATTTTAAAAAATTATTATATTATATGTATGTATGTTAAAAAAAAGGGAAACATTAAATAGTTTATAAGGAATTGGTTTTCCAATAAAAGAAAAAGTAGAAAAAAAAATTAAAAAAATTTTTTAGAACTAAATTAAATGCGTGCACAACAAAATTTTTTAAAAAAAAAACTAATAGTAGTTAAAAAATTTGAAATTTTGCTATCAAAAAATTAATAATATTTAAAATTTTGAAAAAAGGTGCTTTTTGAAACAAAATTAAAAAAAAAACTAAGAATGATTTTTGAAAAACACCTTTTTCTAAAAAAAAAACAAGTTTGTTTTTAAGGATGTACCAAAACCAATGTTTTTTATAAATAATTTAAAAGCCAATTTTACTCAATAAGTTTTAAAAATATGTATGTTTCTTTTTTTCTAAAAAAAAAAATATAATTGATTTTGTTTAGATTTAAGAGAAGTAAGAGAAAAAAAACGAATTACAACTAAATTTGAAAAACACAATTGAATGTAACAAGTGGAAATTATATAAAATTTTTTATAAATAATTTGTATGTTATAATAAAAAAAGTAGTTGTCTATTAAAATTGTTTATGAATTTTATGAAAAAGAAAATTTTTTTGGTTTTCTTTTTTTTCAGAGAAAACAAAATTCTCTTTTTTTTTGGTATATAAGAAAATAACACTTACATATGACTAGCATTTTGTTGTCCTGCTGAACGTACTAGTGGCGGTGGTGCATTACCCTGACCATGGTTATTCACCGGCTGCATTGATATGGTGGCATTATTGTAGGCTCCATATGGCTGGCGATTATTTAAAATGAGATTCTCCATGGGATTACGATATTGATTGCGGGAATTGGCGGCATGAGTTTGTTGGGCCTGCTAAAGAAATTAAAAAAGGACATTGTAAAGATTTATAATGAAAGGGGTTTTAAGACAAAATAAATCTTTTGTTTAATACATATAGTTAATATAAAATAAAGTTAATAAAGTCGTGGTCGAAAGCAATTTTATTTCCAATTCTTTTTATCAGTGTTGTTAAAAATTAAATAAATGCTTTACAAAACAAAAAAAAAAAGCATTTCGATTCGTTCAGAGTCGACTGAAAGAATTAGAAATAAAATTGCTTTCGAATCGAAGAAGTATTCGATCACGACTGCCAGAATTATCTCCCAGGCTGACTCGTAAATGGGAGTTGAGTTTTATTTAAGACATTTAAAGGTTCAGTTCATTACTAATAGCAATGGGTAATTAATTTACACCAATGTGTTATATTTCGTTGCGAATAAAATATCGTTCGTCCCAGTTGTGTTTATACCATAACATTTTAGACTATTATTTAAACTAAACTATAGTTAAGTCTAGAATATTGTTTAAAACATAGTCTATAAAAAGTTTCAGACTTCTGTTAAAGGTATAAATTAGACTTTAATATAGACAAAACGTTGGACTCGAGTTTACTACAGTTTGCTATAAAGTTCAGACCATAGATTAAACAAAATTTAAGACTATAGTTTTAACTATAATTTGCACTATATTTTGACTAAAATCTAGCAATAGGAAAGTCTACTAGATGGTTAAAAATATAGTCTAGTTGGAAGTTTAAACTATACTGTTCTCTAGTTAAGACTATATTAAAGGCCATAGTAGAATTTTTAGTAGAAATTTGTAACCGATTATCGCCTTTAAAGGCTAGGTTATAGGTAATGTGAAAAATAAATAAATAAATGGTCTTGGTAAATTTCTAGTCTAAAGTTAATACTACAGCATGGCCAATATAATAGGAAAAGATCGTTACTATATACTAAATAATAACAAAACTGTGGCCTGTTTAAGGACTAAAAGAATCTTAGAACAATTCAAAATAAATTTTATAAGCTTTATTGAAAAAAGTATATTTACTGTTTCAAAAGTAATTACTTAAAATCTTACGAGTTAAAATTTTAATTATTAGAAATACATATGCTGGTATGTGATGCAAATCGATCGATATTATCGGTTTTAAGTCGTTTCGTTTTCAAAATCGAGTTCCATCACATACCTAATAAAAATAAAGTAATAAATTTATGTTGTTAAGAAAGTTTTAAAAAAATATATTTATTATTTAAAAAAAAAAAGATATGGCAACAAATGACCAGCATTAAATTTTTGTAAAATTGTGTTTAATTAAAAAATTCACACCAGAAAAGTTTAAATTGAAAAATAAATTAAAAACTTAAATAACAATAACAATAAAATATGTACATACAAATAGTATAAAAGTTAATAAATAAAATAAGGTTAAAATACTGGTGCTTAGGGACTTCAATGGCTTTTTAATGATAATTAGAGTTTTTCAATATTAAAAATTTAAATTTTTCTTCATTTAGCCATCTAATTTTGGTTTTTTGTAATTAAATTTGAATAGTTTTTTCTCAAACAACTTCGTCCTGTACAAATGTTTTTTAATGTTTTTTTATAATGAATGTTTTTATGTGTATTTATAGTTTTATTTCATCTTCTCTGTCTTGAACGTTTTGAGCCATTGACCGGACCTGTGTTTGCCGTGTTTTTTGCCGGTGCAGTACCAGTAGCAGTAGAAGTAGTGTTTTGTTTTCTTTGTGTTGTTTTCTTGAGTTGATTGTTGTTTTGGAAGGCCTGATAGGCTTGATGTGTATACATCTAGAAATGTTAGGTGTGGAGGGGAAAGGATAAACTAATTAATATTGTGTGTTTATGTGGTGAGAAAGTGTTTTTTTTATTCAAGACAACAAGCAAACAATTCAACACTACTTACAGACAATACTACTACTATAAAAAACTACTACGAAATAAAATTTTAAATACACATGATTTGAAATTATTTACAGATTGCGGAAAGGAAGGGGTAACAGAGAGTAACGTAGCCCGAGTGGATAAAATTTGATTAGGAACGACTGATGAGTGAAATCTTTAGTTAATAAATAATTTAGGGTATACTTTAAATATAATCCACCTAATAGTTTAGTTTAAGACATAAAGTTTGTAGTTAAAACTTTAGTTTAGTCTATAAGACTAGTTGGTGGATAAGTTAGTAGTTTAGCTTTAACTATAATCTAACTTGTAGTTTAAAATATAGTTTAATTTGAAGTTAAGACTTTAGTCTGCTTTAAAGTTAAGACAATATTTAAGTCAGTAGCTTAAGTTGTTGTTGTTGTAGCAGCGAGAACGACGGTTGTCGTTTTTTAATTGAAGCGTCAATTTGCAGTTAAGTTTGCATATTATTTGAAGGTTAGTTTAGCCTATAGTCTAGTCTTTAATCCAGTCTGTTATCAATCTGTGCATATTAAAGCCCTCGCAAAAGAACTGTGAAAAATTGTATGAGAGTTATTCCATACAAATTTCATAAATTTGCCTGTGTGCATTTATTCAAACCAAATTTTCAACGAGAAATTCAATTGTAAACAAATCACAAGCAACAAATCCTGTTTTACTGACTGTGGTTCCCCAGGATAAAATAAATAAAAAAAGCTGTATATATTGCAAATACGGCTAGAATAAGAATATTCTTATTCTACATATAAAATTATGCATTTAGAAGAATTTATTGCAAGTAAATTAACAGTTCGTCGCACTATTTTAAGCAGTGAACTCTTACAGCTCCGAAACCTAAGAAAACCCTCCACTAAACGTTATTTGTTATGGATAATAGGGGTTATTTTCAACCTGACACTTCAAAGATAGAAAAAGAATAAAACGTATGTAACAAGAAAAAGTTTAAAGAGAAATATAAAAAAAGACATGAAAACCATAAACCAAGTCTTTTTGTTTACCCCTCTTTCCTCTCTACACCGTTCGCCAGCAAACAACACCCACGTGTGAATTGGCTGCTAATATGTATCACTTAAGGATCAGTTTGCCGGGAGTAACAGTAACCTTACCGTAAAAAAGTTAGACCAATCTATTTCTTAGAATTACAACAATCCAAAAACAACACAACCAACATAGGGTTTTTTGCAATGCATTGTTAGTGCTTATAGCTCGGAATGTCAACCATTCTTAGCAAAACAATAACAAATCAAAACAAAAAAGCTCGAACTGTCAAAATCAGATGCCTGTAGTTAATTCGCCTTGAATTGAATAAAGAATACAATTTTGTTTTTCCATTATGTTGTGTAAAAATGTAAGAAAGCGATTTTAAACGTTTTCTGTAAAACTGATATTTTTGAGTTATGACAATGTTGCAGCAAATGAGCGATATGTAATATTTTGCGATGGGAAAAGGGTAAATACACAATTGGTAAATATGTACATACAAGGTAAAATGGGAAAATTGGGTAAGAATTGCTATCTACTACGTAGGTACATACATACTTATGTATGTACATATGTAGGTATGTATGTATTTATTTTTTTATTTATTTATTTTATACCTACATATGTACATATTATTTAAAACTGGGGCCGTAACTGTTATGACTTTTATCAAAAAAATCAAGAAATAAGAGTTATATTTGATTTTTATATTTTTAGATAGAAAATAAGTTATTTTTGATTTTTATTTTTTTAAATGAAAAATAAGAGTTATTTTTGATTTTTATTTTTTAAATCAAGAAATAAAAGTTATTTTTGATTTTTATATTTTTATATCAATAATAAAAATCAATTCAAAACTCTTATTTATTTGTTGATGGCGTATGTATTATAATATGCTGATTCATTCAAATTTCTATATGAATATAATATATTATGTGACTTATCCATTACCAGCTATAAGAACATGAATGCATAGAAATAGCTTATAAGTTTTGGCTGCCATTCAATTATGATGTATGATTTATTTCTTCAAAAATTGAAAAATAACTCTTATTTCCGGTCCCTGATTTAAAATGTTTGTTTTAAAGACATAAAATACCTACATTCGTTTTTTTATTTTTAACCCGCTCGTTAACAAAAATGAAAACCTTCAACCGTTTTCAAACCAAAACCTCAAGTAAAAATAAAAAAAGAGAGCGAGAAAAAAACGTTTAAGTAGTCTCGTTCAAACGGGGCCTGTCTGGCTGTAAAGCTTAAAAAAAATTAACGAGTACTTAAGAAAAATTAAACAAACGGTTATTTTAGCAATTTTTACAAATATTTTAAAAAGATTTTTACATAAAGTTTTTGTTTTGATGAAATTATTAGAAACTCTAGTTGGTTCAAAACTTAAAACATGTAAAAAAGTATTGCCAAGAAAAAGAGCAGTAATTTGTATGCCCAAGTGTAATAAATGATTGCAACAACCATTCAGAATTTTAGCCTTAAAAACAATTTGTTGTAAAAATCTAATAATAACAAAGTAGGTACATAGTTGTTTTTAAGTTTTTTTTATCTATTGTATGTACATGTGTTTTCTATCTTGCAGATACATATGTATAGTAGAGTGAGTTTAATGTTTTTGTATAAGTAGGCCAACTTCTTTTGTTGTTTATTTTTCGTTTCGTTTCGTTTCGTTTTATTTTTATTCATTTTCTTAAAGGCCTTTCTAACGTTTTTATTTTATGCTTAAAAAAAAATAGCAAATAATTTAAAAATAACTACCTATTTACACGACAAGACACATCATATAAACATTTTTATTTTTCAATGAATTTATAAGATTTATGAAATGTTTTATTTTTTATAAAATCAAAACAAATAAAAATAAATTACGTTTTTGAGATAAAGAGGAAAAAGTATGTACATATCGTCACCTAAAAGACGAAATAACCTATCTGCAGTTTTCAAAAGTTTTCAGGAGAGGGAAAAAACGTTATAAAATTGGAACTATTAACGATATTGAAACGAAAATTACACATTTTGATTAAAATGAAACCAGTAATACATATCGGGTGAGAAAATTTTGTTTTTCTAATCATATCTTATGTTATGACACTTAGGTTTTTTTGGAATTGTAAAAATCTGAAACCAAATAACCTATCTGCAGTACTAATTAGTATGAATAAATAAAAATTTCTTTACACATGAATATTATATACATTAAATAATTAAAGTAGTAGTTTCTTTTACTGGTTTAAGCAAAAACAACAACTTAATGTTTGTTTAAATTACACTATGCAACAAAATAAAACTTTTATCGTGATTTTTGATAATTTATTTTTCTCTTTTTTTGTGCGTAACGGTCCTCTAGGTAGAAAAACTTTGTCATTTGTAATATTATATGTTCAAAATTTTGCACACATATGCGTTATCCATAAAAAAATCAATTTTGAAAATTTTGCAGATAGGTTATTAGGTCTTTTAGATGACGATATGTAAGTATGTATATATGTAAATACATATATTAAAGGTATTCATTTCAGTTTTTTTATATGTTGGAAAAATGGAAAAGTGGAAAAATTTAATTTGGTTATAACAACCACAAGGCGAATTAACTTCAGGTGGCGGCGAAAAGACAGCCGGTAATTTTTTTGGTCATGCCGGAAATGTCAAAAGTTTTGTTTACATGTGCTTTTTAAAATTGTGTTTTTCAATAAACATTTTGTTTTACAATTCATTAATTAGAAAAATCAACAATAAAGAGATGATTAATGAAACTATGTGTTGTGTATTATTGAAAATAAAACGCTCTTTGATTACTATTTAAAATATAACTAATTATAAAAGATTTATTAATTCAGTTGGACTATAAGAAAGAAAATGGTTGTATGCACGCTAGTTAACGAATGATTAGCTGATACATAAAATTAAGAAGGATAAGTATATAAAGAATTAAGAAATGACACATTATGTAGCAGGGTTACCAACTATTTATTATGTACATTACAATCTCCCACGCTAATGCTGGACGTGGTCATTGAGGTAAGCTGGTTGTCTTCTAATACGACCGGATCTTCTCACAGCATCCTCTTGCATTCTTGAAAACGGCGATTGCAGCGTTGTTCCATGAGCTTGGCCAATAGATGGGGTGGCAACCTTGCGTTCTATCTGAACTTCTTCAATTCTCGGTTTTTCTTGTACTGCTGGATCCGCAAACGTTACCGATTTTTTCGGCTTTGCTACTCCTGACTGATATAATTGGTTTATGTGGCGTTTTAACTCGTACCCATTGTCGAGCTTTATCTGATAATGAAGACGACCAAACTTCGTTTTAACAGTTCCAAATTTCCAAGTTGATTTATTTTTTTCGTACCACCGTACCTGCACCCTATCTCCCACGCTAATTTGGCGGACTCCTGGTGTGATTACTGCTGATGTAGTTTGTTTTACTGGACGCATTGCATCTAGTTTTGTTCTAATTTCACGACCAAGATATCTTTGTGCGGGACTTTGACCATTGCTTAACGGGGTTGCCCTATAACGAAAAAGGATCTCCTGCACTCTGATGTTTAACGCCAATTGATCGTCTTCCATCGCCTTCAACTTCGACTTTAAAATCTGCACGTAACGCTCTGCTAACCCGTTCGTAGCTGGATGCCCTGGGGCTATAAACTTTTGAATTATACCGTTATCGGTACAATAATTTCTGAAAATTGAACTTTGAAAAACCGTAGCGTTGTCTGAGACAATGACTTGAGGTAGACCATGCGTAGCAAAAATGTCCTGTAATAACGTTATAGATTTTTCGGACGTAGGAGCATCTTTAATTACTCGAATTTCCGGCCATTTTGACTTAGCGTCAACCAGTACGAAAAAATGATGATTCTGGAATGGACCGGCATAATCAATGTGGACCCGCTGAAAATTTTCCTTTGGGTCTTCCCAATGATGGGTTACCACTTTGGATGGACTTTTTTTTACTTTTGCACAACTGGCACATGCTCTTACCAAACGTTCAATGTCGGAATCTATGCCTTTCCAGAAACAATATTTCCTTGCTAGTTGCTTCATTTTAACGATGCCAGCATGTGTATGATGCAACTCTTTTAAGATTTCTTCTCGCAACCCTGTAGGAACAACCACACGATCACCTTTGAATATCACGCCATCGTGAATAGAATATTCGGTATCAAAGTTGTTTCCTTCTATTAAATCTTTCTTTAATTTACAAAGTTCAGAATCGGTTTCTGTTTTATTAGCTATTGTAGTGGCAGTAATTGAAAAAGTAGAAATTTCGTTAATAGTTTGATCTTGAATAACACGTACCTCTTCATCTAAAAAATGTTTGAAATTTGATGCTTCATTTACAGGTGCTCTTGATAAACAATCTACATTTACGTTTTCTTCGGCTTTTCCGTGTTCGATTTTGTAGTTGAATCCTTGAAGGAATGACGCATACCGAAGCAGTCTGGCTGATGTCATGGCTGGTGTTTTTGCATTTTGATGGAAAATTCTAGACAGTGGTCGGTTATCCGTTAGCAAGGTGAATTCCCTACCATGTAAATACATGAAGAATTTATCTACGGCAAAAATAATCGCTAATGCCTCTCTGTCTAGCTGGCTGTAGTTTTGTTCTGCTCTTGTTAATGCTCTCGATATAAACGCTACAGGGCGTTCTTCCCCATCCATTATATGAGATAACACAGCTGCTATCCCCGTTGGACTTGCATCACAAGCTAGCGTTACTGGCAATTGTTGATTATAAGGCACCAAAACTCTATCTTGCAATATTTCACGTTTTAATTTTGTGAATGCTTCTTCACATTTTGTGGACCAAGTAAATTTTCGATTTTTTTCCAAAAGTTGACGTAATGGAAATGTGAGTGTAGAAACATTTGGAATGAATTTGGAGTAATATGTTATCATTCCGAGGAATCTCCTAATATCATCCGCGCTTCCAGGCCTTGGGAGGTTTACGATCGCTTGTACTTTGGTTGGACATTTCGATATTTTGTTGTGGCTAATAACATACCCGAGATATCTAATTTGCTCTTTAAAATATTCGCATTTGTTTTTATTTACATGTAATTGATATTTGCTCAATCTTTCAAAACAATTGATTAAACGCTCTTCACACTCTTCTAACGTTGTACCATGAATGATGATATCATCGAAATATGAGATAGTACCATGTAATCCTTGTAAAATTTGATCTAAAATGCGGTTAAATTCGCTAGGAGCAGTTTTGATTCCAAAAGATAAGCGATTCATTTGGTACGTACCTCGGTGTGTCGAAATTGTTTGTACCTGTTTACTTTCTTCGTCCACCATCACGTGAAGATACGCTTTGTACAAATCTAATTTACAGAAGAATTTAGAGTTTTTTAAGCTGTTAAATATTTCGTCTATTCTCTTAATTGGGTAATGGGCTGATTCTAGTTGAGGGTTCACAGCAACCTTATAATCTACGCACAACCGCACGTTCCCATCAGGCTTCGGAATCACCACCAACGGTGACCCCCAATTACTTGTATTTACTTTAGAAATTATACCATCTCTTTCCAGACTATCAAGTTCTCGTTCCACTTTCTCACGAAGAGCAAAGGGTACTTGCCTTTCCTTTAAGAACACGGGTTTCGCTCCTTCTTGCAGCTTTAAACTACACACCAAGTCTGGAATGCATCCTACTTTTTCCTGAAAAATTTGTGGAAATTTTTGCTGTACTTGAGAAATCGAATTTATTTTCATATCTTCACTAATGCGATTTTTATTGCCACTTTGTTGATCAATTTCCGCTAAATTAATTTTCAAATGGCGAATCCACACACGTCCCAACAAAGCTGACTGTTCTTTTGACACCACATACATTTGCTCTTTTGATGTCTTGCTGTTGTATTTCACATTTACGTTCACGACACCCAACGGTATGAAAATATCCCCCGTGTAGGATCGAAAAGCAATATTAGTTTTTTCTATTTTCGTGTTTATGTTTAATTTGCTATAATCATTTTCGGGAATTAAAGTATACCCTGCACCAGAATCTACTTCAAATTGCTGCTCTTTGCCTTCAATAAACACTTTTGTAAAAAATTTTTGTGCATCTGTATGTGACACAGCTGTTTTGCTGTAGATGTCGATTATTTGATTAACGCCAAAAAAATCATCTGTTGTTGTTGTGAATGATTCGATAGAATTTGATGCGTTGTTGTCGTTGTTGGTATTTCTCGATTTCTTTTGTTTCATTCTATCCTGAATACAAACTTTTTGTATATGACCAGTTTTACCACATGAGCTGCATTTTAATTTGTTTTTATTCGTTTTGCACTCGTTTGATAAGTGATTACTGCGGCCACATCTTAAACACAAACCTTCTATGCCCAATTCGCTGTAGTTAACCCTTGTAGATGACTTTGATGTTCGATTTCTTGAAATACTCCGATTACGAGTTCTACCGCCACGATGAGTATCGCCATGTTGATGACGGACTTGATGAATATCACCTGTAGAACCAGTTGCACTGTTTGCAATTACTTTGCTGTTTATTTTAGCGGCTTCCAGTGTTTTTGCCTTTTCGACAATCTGTGTAAAAGTTGACTTTGTATCTTGTAGTAGCTGTTCTCTGATGTAACCATCACGCAATCCTCTAATTAACTGCGATCTAAGAAAAATTTCGGAAACAGACTTCCCACATTCACAAACAAAATCACACTCCGTTGCCCTTCGTTGTAAAACAGCTACAAAATCTGAAAGAGATTGCTCACTATTCTGAATTTCAGAAAGAAATTTGTGTTGTTCTACTAACACGTTCTTTTTTGGGCAGAAGTGTGTTTCCAGCAGCTTTACTATTTCGCTATATTTGAGCTGGTTTACGTTTTTAGGGGCAGCTAATGTCGTCAGCAGTGAATATGTCTCTGACCCTATATACTGCAACAAAAGTTTGGCACACATGTCCTTGTCATCAAAAATTTTCTTAATTTGAAAATGAATTTCCAAACGCTCTTTGTACATCCGAAACGATTCTGTTTTTGGAACGAATGCATCAAAATTAGAAACGATATTGACACTTGTGCTAGTTGGCTGTTGAATTGCTTGTATTTGCTGCTGTTGCTGTTGCATCGTCGTAGTCATGGCTGTTATTGCTCGTAACAATTGCTCCACCTGGGCCTCCATTTTGTTTGAGGTTAAGAACGTTCACTACCAATGTATATTATTTTTTTCCCCCTGTTTGATGAATTTGCTCTTTACTTTTCACCTTCGTCGCCAATACTGTTGTGTATTATTGAAAATAAAACGCTCTTTGATTACTATTTAAAATATAACTAATTATAAAAGATTTATTAATTCAGTTGGACTATAAGAAAGAAAATGGTTGTATGCACGCTAGTTAACGAATGATTAGCTGATACATAAAATTAAGAAGGATAAGTATATAAAGAATTAAGAAATGACACATTATGTAGCAGGGTTACCAACTATTTATTATGTACATTACACTATGTATAAAAATTAAGCACAAACCGTTTTTAGATCACAAAAACTAATTTTTACCACCATCACTATAACTTAATGGCATTTTTATCTTTAGGTGCAGTTTTAATATTCAAATGCATAAACTGGACGTAGCAAAAAAGGGTTAAGATTATTTTCAATACAGTTTCAAATTCAACCAAATTTGCAATTTAAAACCCCAAAAAATTGCACATGTTTATGTTATAAAAACTGTTATTATCCTAATTTTTGAAATTAAATTTCTTTAATTAAATTTCTTTTTATTTTTTGGCTCAAATGTTTTTATTAATTGTATTCCAGGGATGCCAAATAAATTTTTTCTTTAATCCCAAATTTAAAATAAAAATTTCTTAAATTATCCTCTCTTTAAATGAAAATCCACAAATGCATTATTTTTAAAAAAATATTTAGTTTTTAAATTAAGTTTAAGTGGGGATTATTTTATCTTATAAATTTGGATTTTAAATTTATATACAGTGCAATCTCCCTTAACGGACACTTCCCATAAGCGGACACCCCCATTAAACGGACATTGTTGCTAGGTCCCGGCAGCGCTCCCTAAGAAAAGCATTGCAGTCGCTTTCCCTTGAACGGACGCTTCTCATGAGCGGACGCGGACATCCGCTAGATAAAAAAAAATTCTCTTGGACGGACACTTAGCTTATTTTTTTCCCGAATTTTTCATGTCATAATTTACAAATAAGCCTGCCAAGACTCTTTTAATTTGTTCGCTCTATCAACAGGGCACGGTTTATCATATTTACTACATCACAAAACATAGTTAAATGTGGGTATGTTAAATATGTATAGTACTCATAAAACATTTTAAACTTTTATTACATATAGAACAAGGCCCATCTATCAGGTCTGCTTACTTGTACAAAAACAAAAAACGATTCTTTTTAGTTGTCAATAAATTACTACCTCATATACAAAGCAAAAGAAAAAAACGTGTATGTGTGGCATACCATAAACGAAAACAAACGTATACATGCACATGTAAGCAACTTTTGACAACTAAAAAGAACATAAACATTGATCATCAGGCTTCTTGCGCAGACCTTTTCAATGGGCCTTGATATAGAACTACATTTAATGATTTTTTGTTATTAAACCCAATTGAATTGTTTATTTTTTATATTTTTTTTTATAAAAGTATGTATCTTTAAATAAAAACAAACAATATAAGGCAAAGTTTTGTTGATTTAAATTTATAGTTTTCTTCTGGCCGGACAGCCCCCTTGTGCGGACACATTTCAACGGTCCCTTCGGTGTCCGCTCATGGGAGATTCCACTGTACATATAACATTACAACACTAACACAAAAACGTTATTTAACCAATTTGGTAATTATTTTTAAAATGCTGACTAATAATCTACGTTATAAGGGGAAAGGGAAATCTGATTATTCAGTTAATCTAAAATATTATCAATACATTTTTAAGTTCTTGTATGACTACTGGTTCAAAATATGTATAATACTTGAAGTATCATGTGCATATTGGTGAACATGCTTCTATCATAAATGAAGTCTGCCTGAAAATT
Source organism: Pollenia labialis (assembly GCA_949318255.1). NCBI lineage: Eukaryota > Metazoa > Arthropoda > Insecta > Diptera > Polleniidae > Pollenia > Pollenia labialis. Next base: position 1,939,669 of record OX439142.1, read on the forward strand.
CCCGTTTAATATCGTTTACAAACTTTTAAGTTGAGAACATTTTAAATGTTAAGAATTAGGTTTATAATATCGACCCCACAAACACATCAATTTAACGCGTAAAATAGCTATTGGCTATTTGTGGACATATGTACGTTTAAGTGTTTTTACTTCTTTAAGTATTAACAGGTCAACCTTAACAAAAGCGGAAAAACTAATAATTTAATTTAATTGTATTAATATGAGTTTTGCACCTAAAAAATCTTGCAGATTTTAAAATGTTGAACTGTAAAAGGAACAAAACCATCAATAATTTTCCCAAAAAGAAAATTAGTTTATTTTCTCATCATTCTCAATATAAACCCAAAATTAATTTTTGCTATCTAATTTGAGATTCGAATCTCAAATCTGGTAGCTTTGCATTAGACAACTGTTTTATACAAGGCGAATTCATATATATAATAATTCGCCTTGTTTTTGACATAATATGACCGAAAAACAAAATACCCTGTTGTTTTTTGTGTTGTAGTCTCGCCGCCACCTTAAGTAAACTCTTGAATTGTACAACTCTGATTTTAAAAATTATTTTTTATAGTTACAACCAAGGCGAATTCATCCCAGGTAATCTCGGTACTACAACAAGTACAACTCGTACAAAAACCACAAGCAATTTGTTTTTTTTTTAAATCATTGTACAATGTTAAAAACAGAAATCAAACAAAACCGAAACAAAGATAATAAATGAGAATAAACAATATTTTGACATCCAACAGTGAGTTTAGCTAATATCAGCAGGGATTTTAAGACCACCTGTAATAAATTCGCCTTGGTTACAACATTTTAAACATAATTTCTTTCTCATTTAACTTTCAAAAAGAAAAAAAAACACATATTAAGAATGAGTTCAATAAAAAAAGTTATTAAAAAAGAAATGAAATGAATGAAGTAACATTTCTGCAATTTAATATTTCCAAGTTTATATTGTTTAGTTTTCATGAAAATGTATCTTTACATACCCTTATTTTCGTTAATATTATCAATTTTAGTTAATGATATGACAATTAAATAAATTAATTAATTCACTTTTTACACTTATTTAGCATATTGAAAATATCAATTACTTCCACGAATTATTTAGCAGATTTTTGACAGTTTGTACTTTTTACAAAAAAAAATAAAATAAAAAAAACCCGTTTACGTCAATAAGAGTGTAATTTTTCTTTTGTCCATTTTTCCAACCAAAAAAACTTTGAAATGAATACCCTTATTATTGTATTTGAGGTCGTAGACAAATAAATATTGCAAATAAAAGTTAAATATGTACATACATATGTATATTACAAAGGTTTTAACAAAAATTAGTAAATTAGAATTTTGAAAAATTTTTAAAGAAAATTTTTTTAAAATTGGAAACCTTTCAAAATATTTCTGTGAGACATGTCGCAGAGTGTAAAACAGGTATTAGTTAAGGGTACTTTACGCTATCATCTTACTTATTGTGAGGAAAATACAACCCTGTCATGATACATAGTAAGTTGTTATTGTTTTTTGAAAATCTACATTTTAAACGTTTAAACAATAACAAAGGGCTGCAAAATTACAGTTTTTGGTAATTTGTTTTCTCAAACTGTTATTAATTGTTGTTATTTTCGTAAAAGTAACGGGAAACCATATTGATATGATTCATAGCACGTCACATTTGCGATATAACGGTACATTTGTGCTTTTCTATATTTACTTCTCTTTTAGGTATAATCTGAAATATTGTTCTTTAATTTTTGTTTCAATCAGATTTTCTTCTAATTGTCTTTCTTCTGTTTTAATTTATATTTTTGATAAGATTTTCTTTTAATTGTCTTTATTCTGTTTTAATTTTTGATCACATTTTCTTCTAACTTTAATTGTTCTCAGTGGCCCTTCACACATTAAGACAAATTTTGGAAAAATTGCAGTTTACGGGGCGTACGAAAAAAATTAAACACAATTTGAACCCCCTCTGAAATAAAAAACAAAACAAAACCAAAATTAAAATTTAAGGGGGCTGAGGCCCGTGGGCACCCCTAGATCAAAAAAACCGCCCGCCCACTTAGTGGAATGTGTGGGTACTGAAATTAAAGGTAATTGTACAAGAAAAACGAAAATAATAAAATTTAGGGCGGGCGGGACTTTTGGGACCCTCTGGGTCAAAAAATGGTAAAGTGCACTTCAGCCCTAATTTTTAAGCAAAAAAATGGTTTCAATCAATCACACAAGATAGTAAAATTATCTGGCATAAAATGTATACTTGTACACAGCTTTGTATGTATGTATTAGTGTTTTTTTATTAAATTTGTATGAAAATGTGCAAGTATTTGTTTTGTGCTGCCTGTGCGGGGTTGGAGACGGTTGAAATGTTACGACAACGAAAATTCGTTCGTTCGTGAAGGCCCATTTTGTAGCAATATTGGCAACCGATTTCGCTGAAATACAGTTTAATATTGAATACCGGTACCGGTTTACGTTCGAAATTGTTGAACAAGCTGTAATACTATACCGAAATTAGTTTCGGTTGCCATTAGCAAGTGTTGAAAATATGTATAAATATTTGAAAAAAAATTAATTTGTTAATTGCCACCATGTAAAAAATATATCATCTTAAGGGTAGTTATCATAATCATACAAGTCGTACGTAGTTTGAGAAAAATACAACTTTGCCATGATAAGTAGTTATTGTGTTTGAACATTTTCAAACAAATTAGATTTAGGAAACATTTTTGTAAAAATTCGTATGACTTGTATCACCGCAAACCCACCTTAAGTCGTTATGACCACTTCTACGTTTTTGCCTTCTTGTTTGGTTTGGTTAATTAAATTGTAAAACTGTCTTACCTATAATGTTCTAAAAGTTTGACGTTATGTCAACTCAGCAACACCTCTTCTTCAGGTCTCGCAGCTACAACAACAACATAATTAAAAACCGATACCAATATAACAAATATATTAATACCTATACTAAAAGGGTCTATACGGATGAAAACTAAATTGAAGTAGAGTTGCCAGCAAAAAAAATCACACCAGATGACGTTTGCTTGCTACGAAAGCACAGCTGATAACTAACCATGTTTCAAAATGGTATAACGTTCTGGTGGTTCTGGGAATCTTTCATATGTTTTATAATTTTCACTTAGAATTAGTTTTTAAATTATAACATTTTAAATTACACAATTGAAAAATAAAAAACAAAATTAACTTTTTTTTTGAATTGTTTACTACAGTGTTGTATTAAGTGGAGAACAAAATAGTCGCTGTAGTACAATGGCAAAAGTTAAAAACGGCAGTTTCAAAGTAGAGCCAACTGAATACGTAGTTGTAGAAGTCGTTGCAGTTGAAGCTGAATCGCAAAATTCGAAATTTTGAACTTTGTTGCGCTACAGAACTTCGCCAGCTTTAGCTACTACTGCAGCTACTTTATTCTGATCCAGGCCTTATTTTGACACAACGTTAAAGTACACCCACCTTGTATGAATTCGCATTGTCAGGAAAATCAGGCAACGCCGCTCATGTTAAAATATAATATAAAAAATAATTACATTTTAACATGAGCGGCTTTGCTTGATTTCGCTGCTGGCAATTCAACTTCAATTGTTTGGCCGTTTAAGTCTAATATAAATATTTTTCTCTCCTTATTTTTTTTAATTACTCCTTTTTACGAAAAATTCCCTTAATCATTATATTTCAAAATTTTTGTCTAATTTTCACACACCTAATCCGACTTTTAATTATTTACTACTCTGGCAACTCTTTTAATACAGTATATGGCTGCTAACGGAATTTCTCTCTGCACTTTTTTATTAAACTTCCTGTTTACGTTTCCTCTTCCCTTCCAATTTCATACTATTTCTAAAAAATATAATAGGTAATTGACTTCTTTCAAACATCTGTGTGTATAAAGGCGCCAATAAAAAAATTTTATTCACAGACACAAGGAAATAAAGAAAAACCATTTAAAGTAAAAAAAAACGTAATGAAAAGTTTAATAAAATAAAATCACTTTTTTTATTTAATTGAAGAATATACCTATTTGACTAAAAAAAAACTAACCTGGGATGCTATCATTTGAGCCTGTATAAAAGGTAAGTTATTTTGTTGTTGAGACATCCAGGAACCGTTCGCAATTGCCTGGTGGTAGAAAAAAGTTGTGAATTAGTTTTTAGTTTTGCTGAAGTTTAGCAAAGTTTTGTTCTTTTTTATAATAATTAAAAAATAACCACCTGCACTGTGGCCGCTTGTGCTGCTAAAGCTGCATTCGAATGCATTCTGTGAGCGGCTGCTGCAGCTGCTGCGTTCGGCTGTTGCAGTATATTTTGTGTACTAAATGCCGAAGCAGCTGCCGCCACAGCTGCTGCTGTTGGTCCTCTTTTTAAGAGTTGCTGCTGTTGTGCTGCCGCCGCCGCTGAGGAATGTTGTTGTTGCTTTTGTTGCATACTAGATTGTGATAAAACTTTTGGCGGTGGTTGTGATGGTTGTCTAGTCCAATTTACTGAGTTATTGGCATTTGATCGATTGCCTATTAGCAAATTAGAATCCACTACTTTGCTAGGCCAATAATCCTCAAATTCCGTGCCGTTAGGAAAATAGCTTTTAATATCTGTTAAGCTTATAACCGCCACATTTTCACTGGAAAACAATTCATTTCTTATACCCTGGACCTTGCAGCAGAATTTTAAATAAGCCAAATCCCAGCCAGACAACAAATCTGCCTTCTGTTTTAAATTTTCAGTTTCACCCTCAAAATAAAACAAAGGCACCACCTGTTCATTATTGCGCACCGTATACGGAACCACAGATTCTTTATTAATGCGTATAAAACCACATTTTTCTGAAGGCGATTTACTGCCCGACATCAATTTGCGATAGCAGATATCCAAAAATTGGTAAAACTTGGTGGCGTCTGAAAGTCTAACCACCAAATCTTTTTGTGTAAACAAGTCCCGGCCAAATTCACCATCACAATGTTTATGATTGATTTCTATGAAAAGTCTAGCCTCTGCCTCGGTTATGTAGTAGGAACGTACACAAGTGCAACTGGAGTAGATGTCTGGATGGAGGCAATTTAAATATTTACCCAATAATTTCATTTCTATCATGCGCACCGAACAATATTTTTCCTGTTGCCGGTAAATATAGGGTATATAGGTTTTGCCAAATGTGGTCCAACCAAAGTGGCCCTTTTGTGATTCCTCATCACAGGGTGGTTTTTTGTTTTCATCTGTGCTTGAGGAACGACCATTAGATGTTACCGAACCATTTGAGGGCTTCTGAGGGCGGTTTAAATAGTTGAGTATATTTGTTTGTCCATTGGCATTGACCGGAGGCTGCATGCCACCGTTAGCCATGGCATTATTACGTGAAGCTAATTGAGCGGCCTGTTGCTGTTGTTTGGCCAAGGCATCTTTTTGTGCCTCTTTCATTTTGGCAGCCAATTCCTGTATTTCAGCATCATCGGCTCGCTCTTGTTTGACCGGAGCCGACCAGGTGGAACCCAAACCAGTACCATGTATGGGTAAAGGTTGGCCATTCGTACCCAAAACACTTGTAATTTCTATATCGGCCGACATTTTAAAGTAATACAATGAAATACACTTTTATTTAAGAAAATTTATTTTTCTTTTCTTTATTTCAATAAATTTTTTCAACAGTTTTTGTTATAATTATTTCATTTTCATTTTTCCTTTTTTGTTTTAAACACAATTTTTTCTTTTACGTCACTCCTTTTAGTTTTTAACAGATTTCTTTAATTTTCAAATTTCTTTTTAGTTTTATTTTAAAATAAACACTTGCTCTCCTTTTCTTTCTCATATACTCATGCTCATTTTCTTTTCTTTGAATACTCATTAAACAAAAATAAGTAACTGCATTTTTGTTGTTTATTTCATTTTTTTGTTTGTGTAGTTTCAATGTACTATACTATAGTGGTGTTGTTGCTTTGCTTTTTTTTATTTACTTTTTATACGCACACACAAACATTCAACGAACACATAATTTTTCTTTGCTCATTTTTTATCCTCTTTTTTTATTTTGTACAACAATAAGGTTGTTGTTGTTGTATTTTAAGAAAGGCCGTTGTTTCTTTTCTTATTTGTTGGTGTTGCTTTCTTTCATATTTTTTTTGTTAAAATACACACAGTTGTAGTAATAAAGGCTTAAATATTTTAACTTTATATTTTTAATTTAGGCAAGTTTTTTTTGTTTTAATTTTTTAACTAGTGGCACTTTTTTTGGATTTTTTATAGGTATTTTTTTTAAATAATAAAATTTTAATACTTTATTAATTTACTTTCTTTTACTACCTATTATTATTTATTAAAAATAAACAAAACACTTAAACGTTTTAAATAATTTTTATAAATTTTTTTTTTTCTTTATTCGAAAAAAAATTATAAATAGAATTTTGTGTTTAATAACAGAAATTAAAAAATTACGCGCTTTTTGTAAATATAACCACGTACGTACACATTCACTGTTCAATAGTCAGTATACGAGTGTGATCGCTGTTTCTACTATAATTTCAAACAAGCCCCAGTCAGGCCATCAAAAACAACAACAACGACAACACCAAAACCCAACCATATACTACAGTACATATACATATATATATAACTGCATACACACACTCATACTAGCCCATTAATAACACCAGCAATTCCCTCGCATACATACTACATACATACATATATACTTCATTCATATATATACATACTTACATACATAGTATATACATACATACATACCTACACCGATGTTTTTGTTCATGATGATGACGACGCTGTCGTTCGTCGTCAACGCACGATTTTTAGTTTAAGCAAGCAAAAATTTGTTTTTTTGAAGTATTTTGTTGCTTTTGTGTATGAAATGTCTTGTATTTTGTGTAGACAGGCCCCGCTTCGTTTTGTAATCGTTTTATTCGTGTTTGGCTATACATTTTGTATACGTATTGTTGTTGTTGCTGCTGTTATTCTCTGCTGTTTATGTTTCTCTTGAAATTTATGTGTACCTACGTATGTCAGTATGTACAATTCGTTTTGGTTTTATTAACGTTTTTTCCAAATCTGCTGGTTGAAAAAAAGTATAAATGTTTATAATTTGCGCTCAAAAAACGTTAAACAGAAACAACAATAACTTGAATACATATGTACATACATATATACATATGTATGTACCTATGTAAAACCACGAAAAAATCAAACTTTTAAAGAAAAATTTATAAATAAATTAGACATAATAGGTACATACATATGTATGTACATAAGTATGTACATATGTACATATGTATGTACATATGTAGGTACTTATGTATGTAGGTAGGTATGTGCATACATACCTATGAACATACATATGTATGCACCTAATTACATATGTATCTTAAAAATTATTAAAACTTACATATGTACCTACATATGTATGTATGTACATACCTTTAATTGATTAAAATAATAGAATCGCATTAATAAAGGCCTCTTTTAAAAATTTCCCAGAAGTTAATACCTACAGTACTTTTCGCTTATAGTCACTACCGCTTAACGCTTACATATGTACATAAGTTTTTGACGTTGGTATCAGATGTGAAATGTCTAGTTATTCTTTTAATTATTTATTATAGGTAGGTACAGTATGTAACTCTGTTGCAAGAATTTTTTAGTTTCTTTTGTTCATATGTACCTACATATATGTAGATACATATGTATGTAACTTGATTACATAGGGTAAATGCAGCAGTAGTCGGCCATTTAACTTTTTTCCCATTCTCAACAGACGCTATCAAGATTGTAAGAGATAGTATTTTGTTGTCAACGGTGTATTATTTTTGAACTATTTGTGTAGTTTTAGACTCAATTAACGGTTTTCAAAAGTTTAGCTATGAAAATAGAGTAATTTTGGTTTTTTCCAACATGTAGCATTTTCCCCAATTTTCGGCACACTAGTATTTAAGTTCGGCACTTTTAAGAATTTTTTTATTAAAACGAAAGTTATTTAAAATTAACATACATACATATATACATACATATATCTACACGCAGAAAAAAAAATATGATTGGAGGTAACCATATTCTAAGAGCAACATAATATGGTTGAATTTTAACAATGTTTGTGTTTCTAGGTTACCATATGGTTAAATATATCCACAAAAATTTTCTCGAAATCAACCATAATATTGTCAAAATTTTCCCCAATTTTCGGCACACTAGTATTTAAGTTCGGCACTTTTAAGAATTTTTTTATTAAAACGAAAGTTATTTAAAATTAACATACATACATACAGTGCACTCGGGAAAACGTCAACACTCGTTTACGTCAACATCCCAAAACGTCAACCCTTTTTTTTTTACATTGCCTACTCTAAAACGTCAACCCAACTATAAAGCTCTAAAACGTCAACTCTGAATAAAATAAAATTTCGAATTTAGCAGCAGTTAAAATACACACATTTGTACAGACACACATTTATTTTATGAAATCAATTCAGAAATTGGGGATCCACCTTGTAAGTAGAGTAAAAAAAATTACAACTGTATGTCTGTATTGTCTTTTTATTTATGTTCAGTTGCTTTTTTGTGCAGACAATAAAACCAAGCGAAGCCGTCGAAATATTTAACAGGGCTTTGGATTGGGCTCAATGCGAGAATGTTGAGCAAAATGACTTAAATGTATTAAGACGTTTAAGAGAGAAGGCTCTCTTCCAAGTGTTGGATAGAAAAAAACAGCAGAAAAAAATAACAGATTTTTTTAAATGCATATGTGTGCATGTAAAATTAAAAATATGATCTCATTTAAAATGTATTCTTTTAGTTCCAGTTGTCTTCTATGGTTTTAGTCAGGTTGAATGCCTTTTATATTTCCTTTTTGAATTTGTTTATGTTTGGATTTAGTTTATAATTAATAAAAACGTTTAAAAGCACATTATCGATATGTTTTTTATATAAAAATTTTACATTCGTAAACGTCAACAATTTGTTAAACGTCAACACCCGCGGTTTTAATTAGTTGACGTTTTCCAGAGTGCACTATATATACATACAGTGCACTCTGGAAAACGTCAACTAATTAAAACCGCGGGTGTTGACGTTTAACAAATTGTTGACGTTTACGAATGTAAAATTTTTAAATAAAAAACATATCGATAATGTGCTTTTAAGCGTTTTTAATAATTATAAACTAAATCCAAACATAAACAAATTCAAAAAGGAAATAAAAAAGGCATTCAACCTGACTAAAACCATAGAAGACAACTGGAACTAAAAGAATACATTTTAAATGAGATCATATTTTTAATTTTACATGCACACATATGCATTTAAAAAAATCTGTTATTTTTTTCTGCTGTTTTTTCTATCCAACACTTGGAAGAGAACCTTCTCTCTTAAACGTCTTAATACATTTAAGTCATTTTGCTTAACATTCTCGCATTGAGCCCAATCCAAAGGCCTGTTAAATATTTCGACGGCTTCGCTTGGTTTTATTGTCTGCACATTTGTATCTAAATCGTTCTCCTCATCATCGATCACTTCCAACTCCTCAATTTCACACGAATTAGAAACATTATCCAGGTGGATCCCCAATTTCTGAATTGATTTCATAAAATAAATGTGTGTGTGTACAAATGTGTGTATTTTAACTGCTGCTAAATTCGAAATTTTATTTTATTCAAAGTTGACGTTTTAGAGCTTTATGGGTGGGTTGACGTTTTAGAGTAGGCAATGTAAAAAAAAAAGGGTTGACGTTTTGGGATGTTGACGTAAACGAGTGTTGACGTTTTCCCGAGTGCACTGTACATATATCTACACGCAGAAAAAAAAATATGATTGGAGGTAACCATATTCTAAGAGCAACATAATATGGTTGAATTTTAACAATGTTTGTGTTTCTAGGTTACCATATGGTTAAATATATCCACAAAAATTTTCTCGAAATTAACCATATTTTGGTCAATATTAACCATATTAATGGTCAAAATTAACCATATGTTTAAAATTAACCATAATATGGTCAAAATTTGACAAAAGTTACCATATTATGGTTAGAAAATTACAATAATATGGTCAATATTAATCATAATATGGTTAATTATTTCTTCTATTTACTCAATTTGTTTACTTAGTTCAAAATAAAACTTATTTCCCTTTTATAAGTGAAATCATATTAAATCATAATCATATTTCAGCCTTTGAGGACCTTCATAAGCACTCCTTCTGTTTTACATACATACTACTGCGTGAATGTATGTATGTATTTTACTTAGGGGACTTTACCCTATATTCGAATTCGATCTGGCGAAAATTATACATACATACACATATCTGGAAGTAAAAAAAGCATGAACTTAAGAGGGTTTAAATAAGAATTAAAAAATTTAAATAACACAACCGGAAACAGTTTTTTATCCATACTTATTTCTTTTTATTTAAATTTTTATTAAAAAAATTATTTTTAGTAAAATACATGTAGGGTTTGTTTACATATGGGCATTTCCATGTCGTCGTACGTGACATTTGTACGCCTTCAGAGAGGTACAGGTTTTACCAAAAATAGTAGTTATTGAATAAATTTTGTAGCATTATGTTTCATTTAGAGGGTACTTATCTATGAAAAAAAATGATCAAATTCGGAACTGTTGTCCAAAATATCGAGCAAAATAAGAGCATATAGTACGTGACCTAAAACGGAAGTGATTTTGGGATGAATGTAAAAAAGTAGAAAAATCTGCGAATTGTGGGATGTTTTTTTTTTAATTTTTAGAATGAAATTTTAAATTTACAGCTTTTTAGCGAATATTTTTATAAAATATGAACATATGTATGTACATACATACATACATAGTCCGAGCTTAGGCGAGCGAACATTTGGAGGGAAAACATCTGGAATTCTCTCTTGTTTTTTATTCGCGGTCACACAGGCGAACATGTGGCCGGAAACATTCTGTTACTATTGCAAATGTCAACAAAGAAAATGTGGGAAAAGTGTGTTTCTTCATACAAAAAAGGTACGTTTGTACCTACGAAAATGCTGATTCGATTTAAAGAAAGTCAAAGGGTAATAGAGTTAAAGGGTAACAGGACTCTTCTTAAGTTATAATCAGATCCAACAAATATTTGACAAAAAAAATAAAAAAAAAACTTGACAAGTTTATTGATTAAACTTTAGCTTAATTTTTTAACAATTTTTATTGACTAACTAATATGTAGGTATAATTTAGATAGGCACCTATAAGCTTTAAACAAATTTATAAGTTTATTACATATGTATGTGGATACATACATACATACCTACATTAGTGTGTACCAAAAAAAAAATAATATTTTATGCCCCCCATTTAAGCTTATAGGTTAAGGTATTTTTTTCAGATTTTTCGGAAGAGGTTTAGAGGTCGCTAAATTCGAATTCATTTTTTTAAAGAAAACTTCTCAAGCTTTACTTCTCTGTGCAGATATTATAAGGTTTGGTTATTTTTTTGCTCATTTGGGTACCCTTAATGACATTTTTTGTAAATTTACCATACATTTGAAAAATAATGCTTTTTAACTTTTAAAATTTATATTGAAGTTAAAAAAACTAATGATTCAGTTTAAAAGATGAATAATTTTTGATTAATTTAAAAAAAAAAAATTGAATTTGCTCTTAGTCTGCTTTTACACGTTTCATCTTTTGATGCTCAACTCTTATGTTTTTAGGTGAGAGAAGAAAGAAGAAAGGGGGTTAGTACGGAGATGCCTGTACTCGGTCAGTACGCTTTGTGTTTTTATTCGTTGGTATATGCACAACGATGGCTGCATGTATTTTTTTTCTTTTTCTCTTTGATTCGCTATTAATAAAATTGTTGTTTTGTACTGAAAAAAGTTGAAACCGATTGCTGCGTGTGAATATATTGGCATCTTTAAAAGGGAATTGAAAAGAAGTTGAGCATCAAAAGATGAAACGTGTAAATTCAGACTTACTGTTCCAAAGTTTTACCATTTTTAAATTTTGTACCTACCCATTTTGTGAAATTAAAGAATAATCAAAAAAAAAATAAAAAACTATTTTTTTAGCTTTCAATTACTTAGTAGAGCTTTTACGATTGCCTGTCTACCTGACTTTCCAATTTTTTTTTATCTGGGCTACTACTTTGGGGCCTGTTAACTGATTAATATTTTTTTAAAAAATTTCTTTCAATCCTTGGCTGGGGAGGCATTTGTATTTTTACAATTAGGTGTACCAATATACTTGAATAAATACATTTTTGAATATTTATTGTATCCATTAAGGCCGTTTTACACTATCCCACAAAGACTTTAGTAATTTACGAAAATGCAACCCTGTCATGATAAGTTGTTATAAAATGTTCAAAAAATAATTAGATCAGGGAAGCATTTTTGAAAAATGCGTAAGACTTTGTGGGATAGTGTGTAACGGCCTTTAATAACACTCAGGATTTTTTTTTTGTTTTATACCTATATTTTATTGGCCTTGATAGGCATTTGTATATTACTTAAATATATTAAAATAAATTAATAAATAACTTAATTAAATAATTGTTTTGTTGGTACCTATTGGGCGGAAATTCGCAGTGTAGGTATTCCGGGAAATTGAAAAATCGATCCCGCTTTCCCGGCATAGGTATGAAAAATTCCGGGAAAAGAAAAACTCTAGTTTGTACGCAATATTAACTGCCATTTTTATTCCTACCTATTTCCTTTTTAATTATTTTCCCTATTAATCTCATATTTTCTTTTTTGCTTTTATTTAATAACCTACCACCTTTTATGTTATTCTTCTTAATTAGAAATTAATACAAATTCTTTCGAATCTTTTTTGCTCTTCTCTTGTTATTTGTTTTTTAGTTTCTCACCTTTTATGTCTATAGGTAGGTACATACATCGTGGAATAAGCAGGTGGCATCGTTACGGCAACAAATAACACATTACAACAAAAATGGAAATTATATCACCGTGTACGTCAAAAAATACTTTAAGCAAAAACCAAAGCGTGCCTCTGAACGTAATAAAGTAAATACATTTTTAGCCAATTTTTATTTAATTATGGTCAATATCTTATTTATTTTAATTTAAAATTATCAAAAACTTTCTTAAAATGCAATAATTACAGCACAAAACGTGGCATAAACCTAGACAAACAATGCAAGAGCCAAGGTGCATTAACACAAGGTAGACTCATTTGGGAGTGTAGACATGCTGCTCTATAAAAATAACCGAGTGCAGCCGAGTTGTCAGAATTGTATTCATATAAATTTAACGCACACATGTACAAATTTTGGCTCATATACACGAAATTTGACGTTTGGGTACCAACTTAGGTAAACAGCTGACAAACATATGGGCCAACGAGTTTACCTTGTGTAAATATACCTTGGCAAGAGCCAAAAATCGTCATCTGACGTAGTGCTGCCACCTGTTTATTTCACCATGGGTACATACTTACCTATCTAAACGTTCCGCTCACTCTCTGCACAATGCAAATTCTAAGAAAAAAAAAAAAAACGTAAATGAAAAGAAGCTATAGGTACTTTCTAATTAGGTACATACATACATATGTATGTACATATTAACATACTTATGTTTTTAGGTAGGTATGTAGTATTAAGAAAGTAGGTATATACCTACATATGTACATACATATGTACATAATATTTTTTACGCAATTAAAACTTGTTTATTAATTAAAGAAAATACCTACGCCAAATTCAAACAATATTTGAAGGATTTTAATTAAAAAATTATAAGTAGGTACATACCTACATACATAAATACTTATGTATTGTATGTATGTATGTATGTATTAAGTTAAATGTCTGATCCGCCATTTAAATTCAGCTTTTTATTTGCCATGTTGCCAATTTTCGTCTTAACCATTAATCTAATTTCTAATGTTTATGGATGTACATAGGTATGTATATCTATGTTCATACATACTTTTATGTATGTATATATGTACTTAGATATGTAGGTATATACCTATACATATATATGTAAGTATGTGTGTACATATTATCCACGCCTTAATTCTTTTGTAGATATTGTTTATTGCTTTTTCTTTTATTTTGTATTTTCTTGCTTATTAATAAAGTAAGATTTTATAACGAATTAATAGGCAAAATAAAATTAAGAAAAATTCAAAGATTGAAAGATTCTTTAGAGTTAATCTTGGAAAGCTAAATTTTCGTTAATTGGGGTTTAAAACGTTGTTTCCAAGAAATTTAAGAAACATGTGCATATGAATCTACATATGTACCTATGTAAGATGTAGGTACCTACATACAAACATATGTATGTAGGTATATAGAGGAATAAAGCACTCTAACTTGCTTGGTTTTTAAAAGTTTTAACCAAAAACTTGCACAAAAAACCTTTTAAAAAATTTCCTATTAAATTGGGGCCTCTCTATCGTTTCAAAAATCCCAAAATGCTTTCGTTTTTGTTATTTTCCTTTTTACCATAGTTTTCCTTTATGTATACACATATGTACATATTTAGTGTATGTACATATACCTACATATTTTTACATAATGTGTAGGTATGTATGTGTGTTTTCATTTAATTCATTTATGTATTAAAAGAAGTTAATTAAAAAATAAACAAACAAAAAAAAAGTTTTTCTTTTTCTACAACAAATCCCATTAATTAACGTTGAATGATTTCTTTTCACCACCACCATCGCCATCATTATTAGTAAAAAAAAAATCTACTCTGTACCTATATCTTTCTCTTCTCTACTCATACTTTATCTCTTTCTTGCTTCCCTTCTCTTACATCTTACACCTTGTCCTCCCACACTCTCATTGTTTATAGGTATATGGCTGACTAACTGTCCTGCTATAGTTTCCGGTTTAAATGTATGTGGGTGTGGGTTTGTGTAAGAGTGCGTAAATGAGTTTGAATAATTTAATTTGCTTAAATTGCAGTGTATTTCCTCATTAATGTTTTTTAAGCTTAATAATAAATTATTTAAATGGATTTTTTTAAATGTTTATAAAGGAATTTTTATACTTAACACACATACATACATACCTATGCATAAATTATAAATAAGTGTATGAAATTAAATCTTTTATACACCATATCGACCCCTTTGCGCGAAATTATCGTATGTTACAAAAACCAAATTTTACAGGACAGCCATTTTTCTACTTTTCTCTGCGTTCGTTTGCAACGAAGTGCAATTCGCCTACAATATTTTGTCAGGTGACGTCTCTTCGAATGTAGAACAAGATTGCATCAAAAACTCATATACGCTAATTTCGCGCGCGCAAAGGGGTCGATATGTTGCAATAATTGAAAAGAAAATTACCTACTTAGGTAGGTATGTATATGTATGTTGTTTAAACAATATTGTGTACCTATAGATTTCGCAAATTTTTTTAGCGGATGGACGAGACTTTCTAAGGTTCTATAAACCTTTTTTAGCTGCTTAATTTAGTTTTAACTGCATGTATGAATGTACATACATAAAATGCAGTTGTGTGCCTATAGCTGGCCAGTATACCTATACATAAATGCTGTGGTTAAAAGTCTCTCGGTCACCTTTTTTGTTGATTATTTCAATGATTAATTTCTGGTGACACTTTAACGAAGTGCCTACGATTTTGCCTTTGACCTAAATGAGTAGAGAAAGTTAGACTAGTGTGGGCTAAAACTATTAAAATGTACTAGCCTAAGTCTATGGTTCCAATAGTGTCCCATTCGAACTGCCTAGTCAATAGTTCTAAGATAAATAGTGGAATTTTAATGATGAGCACATCCTAAATGTCTATAGAAGAGTTATGGCCGTTTTCTCATTAAACGATTATCTTTTTTCCCAACGAAAAACTGCACATTAATAAAATCTGGTTTTCTCATTGTCTCATTTGCTTCTATTCTGACGCAAAGCTAACCAGCACTCATCTGTCAATTGTTTATTTTCCTTTTATTTGTCGTACAGATAAATACAATTAGCTGACTTTCAACTTTTACATGTATTTTGAGAGGTGTTGCCAACTGAAAACAATGTTTTTTGCCGGTATATTGAGAAACCCAAAATCTTTAACGGACAGTTTATCGGTCTAATAAATTTATGTTGACATTAGGTAACAGACAGTTTGTCGATACATTGAGAAAATGGCCATTAGTCTAATCAAGTCTTAAATCAAAATTTTAGTACCTGCTAAATCTTTTATTTTTAATTACAATCCCTTTTTTTCTTAAGTTATAGTGACTATACAACACTTTAATACCCAGCTTAGACTCCTACTCTTGTTAGTAAGACTTTTTAATAGACTAAGGCCCGTTTTCACAACTTTAAACTACCTGGTAGGATGAACCTTAATCTACTTTATCGCTCACTTCAGGTTAAATTAAAGTTTTAATAATGGAACAATTTTTATAAGGCCGGTTAAAGTCTACTTTTAGCTATCGGGAAGTTGTGAAAACGGGCCTAAACCACATATTCATAGTGACATTCATATATACACATGTAGTATACATACACATGTATATTTAAACATTATTTTGTAAGTATTTAAACATTTATTATGAATGTATGTTTTTTTGTAAATCATCTAGAAATATAAATACATTTCATGTGGGATTTTTATTAATTCGATTTCACGTAAAGCATGAGGGCGTATTTTTAGATTATGTGCTTTTTTCTGATAAATATATATTTAGACATAAATTTCTATTAGATAAAAAAATAGGTGGTTTTATTCCCTTACTAAAATAAATTATAAAAAAATAAAATAATATTGCAAAAAAAATCGTAAATTTTCGTCCTTATTTTGTATTTTTAACAAATAGAATTTGGGAATTTTATTTTCTTTTTATAAAATATTTTATTATTTCAAACCTTTTTTAAATGTACTTTTGGAATTCAATTTAAAATTAGAAAGCTTTTTGCCATTTATTGTCCTATTCTTTTACTTTTGGTTATCAATGAAACTTCTAAAATTAAAATCGAATTTTCCAAATGTTTGAAAATTTTTTAAAATAATTATCAAATATTAGGTTTTTGTGGTTTTCAATATATGAACATACATACATACATACATAAATATGTATTTGTACGAAAGAAATCTTCTTTTCGACTTTGTGAGCCAGGTTGTAAATATTGTACTTTTGAAAGTTTAGTTTAAAGGCAAAATTTTAAATTAAAAATTGTGTACGAATTTTCGAAACAAGGCAAACAAATTTAGTTAAAAGGCTAAAATTAACTGTGTTTTATTTTTAGAATAACCTGAAATACATTTTTATCGAGGTATCGAATATTCGAAACTATGTTCGAATTTTCGAAATTGTGTTTGAATTTTCGAAGTTAACAAAAAATTATATTTTTAAGTCTAATATGCAAAATTTCATTCCTTTGAAGCAACATTTAAAATAATGTACAAATTTAACAAAAAAAAAAAATATTTTATGGCCAGAATTAAAAATTTTTCTTTTTAACAATATTTTCAACAATTTTAACGAAATTTCGATTTTTCTACATTTTTTTCGAATTTTCAAAATTAAACGAAAAAGTATTTTTATTAAGTCTCTTTAAGATTTAATAACAAAAAAAGTAAAAAGCTAAATTTCCAATATTCGTAGAAAAATTTTCATTTTAAAATTATTTTTAAATATTCAAAATTAGGATTTATTTCTTTATTTTTAGTTTGAAAGATTTCTGCAATTTTTTTTTTTTATTTAGGATTTGTGATCATTTACAATTTCGAATTCATGAAAGTTGGGCTAAAATTTTGTAGTAGAAACTTAAGTATTAAGATTTTGTATATACATATGTATGTATGTATGTATGTATGTATGTATGTATGTATGTATGTATGTATGTATGTATGTATGTACATATGTAGTACATATACATATGTATATTTTTAATATCTATGCCAATTTTGGAAATATTGAACATGAGTTTCTTTGCCTAAAAAATTGTAATTCCTGTTTTTAGTTTCTTATAATGGTCAAAAAGTCGTTGCTACTTATTGATTTTTATTTTAATAATTCGTAACAAATTTTGAAGTTAGCAACAATTTCTTTTTTTAATTTATATGAATGATGCATAATGCACATGCATAATTTTTTTTTAATAAATAAGTTGCGAGATAACTTGTTTTGCAAGTAAACAAGAAGAAAGTTTGATTAATATCTTTAAATTCAAACATTTATATTAAAGTTTACATTTAAAACCTGTTTGACGACTGTAAAAGCAATTTAATGTTTACAAAGTTATAAAAAATGTTGATGTTTAAGAATAATTCCAAAGAGTTAAAAAAAATTGTTTGTTTCTTAGGTCGTTTGATTTTTTTTTTTTTTAGTAATTTGCGCTTTTTTTTTTTGTTATTGACATAATTATTAAATATTTAGCGTCTACAAAATTACATGATCTTTATATAAAACTACTGCATAAAAGCATTTTTGTTGATTTGGGATATTATAATCAATATTAAGAAAACTGTTTCGTAATTGTATTTTCTAATTTTAAAAGTTGTGGTCTTATCAAAGTAAAATGTTTTTTTTTTATAAAAAATATTATTTTGTAAATGTTTACAACTTGTACATAATAATTGAAATGCCCTTCAAATAGCGCTTAACCAATATAAGCCTTATCAATCCAAATACGCCAACACTACATTAAAATTTTTGAAACAAAACACTGAAAATAGGTATAAAAGAAATTATTGCTAAATTCTCATGTTTTCTCATGTTTTACCAGTGTTTCTAAGCAAACTGCTTTAAAAGCTCTTTCACAACATTATTTCTGATCATCAAATGATGGCTAGTGAAGAACTAGGGTAACGTTTATTAAACATGTTTCTATAGGTACAAAAATTAAAATTGAAGTTAGTTTAAACTTAAATGCTAGGATTTGTATTTTTTTTGTGACTCTCCTGCAGACAAGCTAGTTTGCTCTGAAAGACTAGGATTATTACTAGAAATAATTAAATAAAATTTTTGCAAAGGGCAATTTTTGATTATGTTCAAAAACTCTATTTTTTACTTATAAATTTTCTTCCAAATTTAACGATTTTTGGAAGGTTTAGAACATTCGGGCTTGAAAATATTTTGTTAAAAATTAAATTTTGATTAGAAATTTTGGTTTAAAATGCAAACTTGTTTTATTAATGTAGGTTTAATTTCAGCTTTTTCTAATTTGTGCGAAGTTGATCACATTCGAAATATCGAACTTAATCAAAACTAAGAAATTTTCGTTTAAAATTAAATTTTTGTTGTGTCTTTGTAGATTTTTAAATATTTTTTGCTTTGGAATTAAGTTCGAAAATTCGAAGTTGATTTCAAATTTTCGAACTTAATATAAATATGTATATATCTACATACATTCATACCTATCAAAAATTTATTTAGTAGTAATATAAAATTTAGTTTTTATGTGAGTTTTTTAGTTTTAAAACAATTTTTATGATATTTTTGAAAATAAGCAAAAACTGTAATTTTTGAGTTAAAGTGTAAAAAAAATCTTAGTTTTACTTTCCATTTTTGTAGTTTTTATAAAACTCTTCTAAATTTTTTAATTTTCTTTTGATTTTTTATAAAAAAAGAGGCAGAAGGTTATTTAGGGTGTGGTTTTGATTAACGTTAGAATAAATTGTGTGTGTTTTTTTTATGTTTTTTAAAAAGTAGGTCATTTTTTACACTGACTAGTTTTTTCTCTTCTGTTAAATTTAATTGACTAAAGTATAATTTCACGTGTGGAAAGTTATCAGATTATTTTTGTTTTTTTTTTTGTATTTATGTACATATATATGGATGTAAGTATGTATGTATGTAACTATGTGTGTATGTTGGTATAAAAATTTTATAATTTAAGTTACCTATAATTAATCAAACAAGTAGGTATAGGTACATCCATATGTATACCTACATACATACAGACATACTTATATGTAGGTATGTATATTTGTTGGTTTGTGTATAGGTACATAAGTATGTATGTAGGAATGTATTTATTTACATATATATGTACATATATGCTGATATTAGTGTTTATAGGTAGGTACCTATTTATAGCTTTATCGGGGCCATTACTAATCAAGTAAAATATAAATATGGAGAACTGTTAGCTCGGCGAACTCTCTTGCTCATACTAACTGTATATCTCTCTTTATACCTATGTATGTATGTACATATAGTGTTTCCACTTTTTCTCCACCCCGCACTGATAAAAGTTCAATGTTATTTTCAAAAAACATCGTTTGATACCTACATAGGTACATATTTATGTAGGTATGTACATACATATGTACATATGTACCTACCTAGTATACAGAAAAAATATGATGAATTGAAATAGACAGCACAAAAAAGGCCAATACTTACATATGTAGGTACATACTACATACATACATAAGTACATTCATATGTACATATGTAGGTATGTATTTATTAGAAAATATTTAAGACAGACAATGGAGAAGAAATTTTAGATACCTAAATGAAATAAAAAAAGAGTTTAAGACTCTGCAGGCCCCTAAAAACCCCCTTTTGCAATTGGTATAACCTACATATAGAAGTATACATACCTACATACATACATATGTACATATGTACATAAATATAAATTTTCTCTACCTACACTTTTTTAATATTAAGCCAAAATTTTTAAAAATCATAAAGAAAAAATTGTGTTTAAATAAAGCAATAAATACAATAATAACTTCCAGCAAAAAAAAAAAACATCACCATAGTCAATACAAAAGCAGCAGCCAGCGTCTACTCGTATGTATACTTTAGTATACAAACAATTCCAACAACAAAAAGTCTGCTAACGACGTTATCGCTCTTAAGAGTATAAAACAAATAATAGCAAGGCAGCCAACACATTCATTCATTTACAAAACAGGGCCTCAACACGAGACTACCGTTTTTATACTTTATACTCGTTACGAAATGAAAAAAAAATGTGAATACACAATCACCATACACTCTAATTGAGTAGTGTATGGCTCTGCTCACTGTAAGGCAAATTAGTGTTGATAAGTTTAGGAATAACGGGTTTGAAGGTAATCTGTATTACACATAAACCATAGATAGGTACGTACATACATATGTACATACATACTTGCATACATACATACATATTTGAATAATTAAAATAATCAATCAGCCCAATCTCGAATAAAAATTTTGAGGGTAATTTTTCTCTTTCCCCATTCCACCAATTACATATCGTTACCTTAATATAAAAAGGCCCCAACTCATCAAAAACACTTTTTACAGGTGAAGGAAAAAACTTAATAAAAGCTGAAATAATATAGCTACACAAACATTGTCAAAAAACATCTTTATTAAAATTAAACGAGGAATTCAGATTGAAATAGATTGAATATAATATAATAGATTGAAATGTGGGCTTTTTTTCTTTAGAAAAATTGTGTGTATGAGTTAGGGCTTTTTGTGTTCTGCTTATAACTTCTTTATTTTTAATCTAATTTGCTTGAAATTTTAATAGAATGTGTATTAGCAACCATTCTACAAGAATCAATAAAAAAACGGATTTCCAAAAATAATGAGTTGGGGCCTTTTTATATTAAGTTCCGCCTTAAATTCCTCAATTTTTCAAAAAAAAAAAAATGTTAGTGGGATTTTTGGAGGGATGCTGAAAACGAAAATAATTGTGTTACTGAGTGGAAAAATGTTTGTAATTAATACCTATGTACATATTTGTAAAAGTAATTAAATGACCAATTAAAACACTAACAACCGTATTCAAAACGAAAATGTCTGTACTCCGACAATACTCCGCTCATCGAGTGAGCAACTAAAATGTTAATTAAGCATAATCGCCATTTAGTCATGAGGTTATTCAAAACACTTTTAAATCGCCCGATTAAGAAAAATTTGTACATCTCTATTTTAGTTAAATTCAATTGATAGAAATAACAAATTGACAGCAGTTAATCAGGAGTTAAAAAGTCTTTGAACATTCGATAATCATAGTTTATTAAAAAGTGTTTTGAGTAACTAAACTCGGACTAAAGAACTTGCAAGGCAATTTCATTCTTTTTAATTTTTTATTTTGAATAAAATTATTTAATTTTACTTCTACTTGCACAACCACAAAACAAAATTCAATGCAAAATTTGTTTGTTCCCGCCGCGTTTATAATTGGAGGATATTCTCGAGAAATTAAACTTCCGTTTAAAATTTATTTAATATTTTTTAAAGCTTCGTTCAGAAAAGGCAGCAACGTTTTCACTGGTGCTCAAAATACAGCAACAATTTTTTTCAAACTCACACATTTTGCTTTTAAAAACCGTTTGCAAATTATTATAAACGTTATTTTCAATTGAAGCTTAAAGCTTTGCTCACAATTGGAGCAACAATTTCGTTTTTTTCTTGAATCTTATTTCTTCCCAAAGTATTTCATATATTTTCCTATAATTTTTCGAACAAAAATGTTTTTAAAAAAATTGAGTCTACTTCTACTTTAGCAAAAATTTGTATGAAATTATAAATGACGTTTATAATAATTTGATTTAGTTTTGAATAAAAATTTTAGTAAAATATTTTAAAAAATAATAATTAATACATAATATTATTGTGGGCAAAATTTGCAAACGGTTTCCTTTTGCAAAATGTGTGAGTAAAATACACCAAACTATGTTTTTTGGATTTTATAGATTATAGCTGAACTTGGTAAAATTGTCCGTAAATAGTTTAAACATTTTTTGAAATTGGAAAATTAACTTAGGACACACACATTTTCTCAAATTCTATATGATTTGTGCAACTATGTGTGTGGTGAAAATTGCTTTAACTACCAATATGCTTAAAGAAAGACCTACTTAAACAATCAATAGTTAGTTGATTTAAGCTGAGTTAGGCTTCTCTTCTTTCTTATATGGCTGTCAGGAATGTTATGGTTTTGCTCTCTTCAAATTAAAAGAAACATTTAGGCCAAATGCTTTGTTTTAGTGTTTTTTTTAACGCAAATGGAGTAATTTCGTATACGTATAAAATGCAATAAAACGGAAATCATTCCTTTGACGTTACACATTTCAAGTGTTTTTCGTTATATAATTGTTGCATATTCAATCAAAAGTTTTAAATAGGTATATAATAATTTAAATAAATAGTTGTGTTTTCGCCAAAAAAAATGTACTGTTTTTTTTTTGATTGTACTGTTTTTTTGTGCTCAATGTACTGTTTTTCCGAATTTAAAATCTGGCTACCCTATTATGTACATAGGTAGGTACCTAGTTTAATTATGATTTTTCTATTAAATATTACTTTTTAACAAATAGAATGTGGGAATTATTCTTTCTTTTTATCATTTATATTATTTTATTTATACATTTCTTGATTAAATAGGAGTATACATACATATATGTACATACATACATACCTACATATTATTACAAAAAAAACTTTATAAATAGAAATTGAACTCAATTTTTTTAAATTTCTCACATTCCTTTTATGTATGTACCTTTTTGATTGCTTTAAAAACTTAAATTATCACTAAATAACCATAAAACCGAAAACGATTATGTTAAAAAATAAAGCCACACAAATTTTGTTAACACTAGCACTCGATGCTATTGGAATATGCACATACATATGTATGTATATGTACAGCAAAAACAAAAAACAATAACATCAACTACAGCAAGCAAGAAGAAGATGAAGAGAAGACAAAACCAAACAAAACAAAAAATTATACGTACGAACACACTGGCAGCAACAAAAACAAGCAACGGCAAATATACTGCTAGTTCACGATGTTTGTCCTCATCCAGACTTGCAAGTTTTGTTGCAACATTTTTTTTGTATTCTGCTTTGAAATTTCATAAGTGCTGATTAATACGTTTCGGGTTTTAGTCGTCAAGTCTTAAGCTTTTAAGAGATACCTATAGGAAAATAATTTGCTCTCACTTATCCCTTCTCTCCAAAAACTCAAGTCTGGGTGGCAAAAACATGAAGCGAGCGATTCAGCAATTACTACCGTATTCATAAAAAAATAAATTTCATTTAAAATCTATAGATAGAAGTATAATTATGTATGTACCTACATATGTTAGGGCAAATTTCTATTGAAATTAGTTTTTAAATTACGCTTGAAATCTTAATTAAATTTTAGGAATACTGTAGTTGGCGCCCACAATTTGAAATTCTAGTTTTTGTATTCTTAGGTCTTCATTTCTATTCTGCTTATTTTACATAGTACATATGTACTTACATATATAAGTATGTACATATTTTATATTTACATATATGTATGTACAAAAAAATATATTAAACATTAGTTTTCCAAAATAAACCAGAATTGCAAAATAATACCATGTTCACACGGAGAGTAATATTCGTGTTTCACTCTCCCATTCCTGTTTCGCGCCCAAACATGATCGAAACAACATGTTTTGCCATACACAATTTTGAATAAAATCACACAAACAACACAAAAAAAAATGTCAAAATGAAACGAAGAGAGCGAAACGAGTGGTTTATATCAAGGCCCATTGAAAAGGTCTGCGCAAGAAGCCTGATGATCAGATAGATGGGCCTTGGTTTATATCGTCGTATGAATATAGCATAAGCTTAACTGTGTACTTCTCCCCTATTTCCGTAGTGTAGGTTTATGCTTTTTAACTTGTATAAATGGGTACTATGTATGTATGTGAAAACATATTGCTGCGTCTGGCCATTTTGGCAACTTGAAAGGAATATTGGAAAGGAATTGGGCAGCAAAAGTTGAAGCATGAGAACCCTGGCTTAGTCTGTGTTTATACGGTTCATTCTTTACTGAAAAGATTGCTACTTTATTGGCGAGAGGGGAAAAGAAACGAGTACACACATGTCTGTACTTTCCTTACGCTTTGCTTTTTCATTCGTTGTTTAATTTTGTTTTTGTTTTCAATATCAAAAAAGCACATGCATACGCACGACTATACAAAATAAAAAACATGGCGTAAACATGAAATGAATAATTTGAACGCCAATTCTTGTTCAAAGAAGAAAAAGGAAGAATCTTTTCAGTAAAGAATGAACCGTCTAAACTCAGACTTACCTCTCACCGATTAACTCATGAATTGCTGCAATACAAATTGCAAGTGTGGACGGGGACTTAGCTGGCGGCTGGTGATGACGATGACGATGATAAATTAACGAACAAACAAAAAAAAATACACACAATACAATACCCATCAACAGTCAGCAACAAAAAATGCAAAATACATACAATATGATTGTACAATGTACACATAAATACGACTAGGTACGTATATAAAAAAACACACCAACAAGAAAATTCATTCGTATGCAATCGTTTTAACAAACGAACCAAAACTTACACGATTATATGTACATATATTGCAAACGATTGCTTATAAACGTGCCTCAATTCAACGATGTGTAAGAGCGAGTCAGCATGTAGAAAAACAAATATAAAAAAAAGACGATGAATATACAAAAACAGCATGGTTTTCTACTACAAAACAAAAACAAGTGAGTGGTGTATAATTTTTGTTGTTATTTCTAACCTGTGTTGCCACATAAGGAACTGGGAATTTAATTTTCTGGCTCGTTAGCAAATATGGAAATCTGTAAACAACATTTTAAAATGATGCTCGAAAACTGGAGCTGCAAAGTATTATCAAGCCCTGAGTTCTCTAAATAATAAATATGGCATAAAATAAAATGTGTTAAGCATTTTAAAGTTATTATTTCGGAAAACTTTTTTAAATAAAATGATCAATTTTGCAGGTTTTCCAGTAATCAGTAAATTTAAATAAATTAGGAATAGTCAAATAATATGGGAATTTGTTCTAAATATTTTTTTAAAGCAAAATTTATAAAAACAGATTAGGTAGTTATTAAAAAAAAAATTAAATCTTAAACTAAAAATAATTCCTGGTGTGAATAGCACAATAAATAGAAATTGCGAATCAAAGTTTTGAGATGGGACTTTTGGGGGCAAATTGGGGACATAAGGCCAAAGTTTTCTGGCAACACTGTGTGTACCCACCAATATGGCAAATAGTGATGATGATATTATCGGTGGTTTATTTTTTGGGAATACAGGGCAAACAAAGGGGGGTTTGCTTCTTTTTTTTTGTTGTTTGGGTACTATACTGTATGCTTGAACTTTGTCATTGAGTTGTGCTGGGTTTAAATGGCTTGTTTTTTGTTTAAAAAAATGTTTTTATGTAAGAAATAATGTACGAAATAAACATACATATGTACATACATACCTACTATGGGAATGGGAAACAAATTTGAAATTAATTGAAAAGATCAGTTACTAAACAATTTTTAAAAAGTACCTTAAAATGAAAATCTGCAGTAGGTATTTAGAAACAATAAGACATTTTTTGGCTTTTGGATTTTTTTTTAAGTTGCCTGCTAGTTCAAATGATTCTTGTCTTGTTCGAAAATGTCAAAATTTCTTTAAATTATTGGTTTTTAATAATTACTTATGTATGTATGTACTATGTTCCTCTAAGTTTTTACCTATAAAAAACTCGATACAAATTTTTATTAGGTAGGTAGGTACCTATTATGTTTAGGTATTTTTGATTTTTTTTCGTCGTTACCCCCGTTTCCACAAGCAAGTGCAAGTTCCAGGCCTGCTGAAGAAGGGAACGCAGAAGAATATCTAGAGTGTAAAAATTGCTAAGAACTAGGTAGGTATTTTATTACTTTTCTAATGCTATAAATTTTGTTTTGATATTGAATGTACATAAATACATTAATCGAAAATTTCTCTCTATCTTCGCTTTTCCCTCCCTTGTTTTCTAAAAACTAATTCTTACGTAAAAAAATATTGCGCTTTAGATTCTTGTTATTTTATATTTGTTCATATTATAAATACCTATACCTACTTAGACATTGTAGGTACCTACATACTTATATGTATACCTACAGTTAGGGACAAAATTGTTCATAAAATTAGTGTTATTAGTAAAATAGGCCAAAAAATATTGTTTTATTTTTAATTATTTAATATTTTTTAACTACCTACCTATGTATGTATATGAAATTTAAAACATTTAAATAACTTAAAAATAACAACTTTCCAAAAAATATGTGTTCATAATATTTTACACGGTAATAGTATTGAGTTCTATATGTGAACAATTATGACCGCAGTTAGAGATTATTGTTGCATTTGGTTCCAAGCGTTTGGTGCGTTGTCCCTTGACTCGTTTAAGCTCCCTTAATCCTTTTTCCCATACTTGCCAAGCTTTAGCGGCACGCTCCCAAAGCTTATATATAGGGTAGCCAGATTTTAAATTCGGAAAAACAGTACATTGAACACAAAAAAACAGTACAATCAAGAAAAAAACAGTACATTTTTTTTTTGCAAAAACACAACTATTTATTTAAATTATTATACATATATTTAAAACTTTTGATTGAATATGCAACAATTATATAACGAAAAACACTTAAAATGTGTAACACCAAATGAATGATTTCCGTTTTATGGCATTTTATACGTATACGAAATTACTCCATTTGCGTTAAAAAAAAACACTAAAACGAAGCATTTGGACTAAAGGTTTTTTTTTATTTGAAGACAGGAAAACCATAACATTCCTGTAAGCCATATAAGAAAGGAGAAAAGTCTAACTTAGCTTAAAACTATTAACTCGTTGATTGTGTAAGTATTATATTGGTATTTAAAGCAATTTTCACCACACACATAGTTGCACATATCATATAGAATTTGAGAAAATTTATGTGTCCTAAGTTAATTTTCCAATTTTAAACAATTCTTTAATTATTTACGGCCAATTTGACCAAGTTCAGCTATCTATATATATAAAAATGAAAAATGTTTGTATGTTTGTGTGTTTGTGTGTTTGTGTGTTTGTTGGCTTATAGACTCCGAAACTACTGAACCGATTTTCTTGAAATTTTTACAGTAACATCACGTGAGCCCTAAAAATAAAATAGGCTACTTATTTTTTCGATAGGGGCAGGGAAATTGGTACCCCCCATAGGATGCCAATATTAATTATCGCATATCTTAAGAGCCGCTGGACGCATTTTGCTGAACTTTTTGTAGTAGGATCTTCTGAGCCCCGAAATTGAAATAAAATAGCAGCGGGGGAAGTGGTTCCCCCCATAGGACGCCAATGATTAATATCGCATATCTTATGAACTGTTATAGTTAGAATGTTCAAACTTTGTGGAAGTCACTCTTATGGTATACTACACTTTTGAAAATAAAAATAAAGCGGGTAGGCGCAGGGGGGAAAAACCTCCCATAGGATGCATATATTAAATATCGCTTAACTGAAGAACTATTAAAGGGGGAGTCTTCAAACGTGGTTAAAGCTACTACTATGGCAAACTATAAATTTCAGTATTAAAATGGGCGGGGTAACCAGGGGAGGAGCAGTACCCCTCATAGATAGAAATATAAATAAGAGCCACAGCACGCATTTTGTTGAACTTTTGGTAGTAGGATCTTCTTAGCCCCAAAATTTAAATAAAATAGCAGCGGGGGAAGTGGTTCCCCCCATAGGACGCCAATGATTAATATCGCATATCTTATGAACTGTTATAGTGAAAATGTTCAAACTTTGTGGAAGTCACTCTTATGGTATACTACACTTTTGAAAATAAAAATAAAGCGGGTAGGCGCAGGGGAAAAACTACCCATAGGATGCATAAATTAAATATCGCTTAACTGAAAAACTATTAAAGCTACTACTATAGCAAACTATAAATTTCAGTATAAAAATGGGCGGGGTAAACAGGGGAGGAGCAGTACCCCTCATAGATAGAAATATAAATAAGAGCCACTGCATGCATTTTGTTGAAGTTTTGGTAGTAGGATCTTCTGAGCCCCAAAATTGATATAAGAAAGCAGCGGGGGAAGTGGTTTACACCATAGGACGCCAATGTTTAATATCGCATATCTTAAGAACTGTTATAGTGAGAATGTTCAAACTTTGTAGAAGTCACTCTTATGGTATACTTCACTTTTGAAAATAAAAATAAAGCGGGTAGGCGAAGGGGGGAAAACCTCCCATTGGATGCATATATTAAATATCGCTCAACTGAATAACTATTAAAAGGGGGAGTCTTCAAACGTGGTTAAAGCTACTATTATGGCAAACTATAAATTTCAATATACAAATGGGCGGGTTAGACAGGGTAGGAGCAGTACGCCTCATATATAGAGATATAAATAAGAGCCACTGCATGCATTTTGTTGAACTTTTGGTAGTAGGATCTTTTGAGCCCCAAAATTGAAATAAAATAGCAGCGGGGGAAGTGGTGTGCACCATAGGACGCCAATGTTTAATTTCGCATATCTTAAGAACTGTTATAGTGGGAATGTACAAAATTTGCAGAAGTCAGTCTTATGGTATACTACACTTTTGAAAAAAGAAATAAAGCGGGAAGGCGTAGGAGGGGAAATACCTCCCATAGGATCGATTTATTAAATATCGCTCAACTGAAGAACAATTAAAGGGATAGTCTTCAAACGTAGTTAAAGCTACTATTATGGTAATCTATAAATTTCAGTATAGAAATGGATGGGGCAACCAGAGGAGGAGCAGTACCCCTCATAGATAGAAATATTAATAAGAGCCGCTGCAAGCAATTTGTTGAACTTTTGGTAGTAGGATCTTCTGAGCCACAAAAATGAAATAAAATAGCAGCGGGGGAAGTGTTACCCACCATAGGACGCCAATGTTTAATATCGGATATCTTAAAAACTGTTATAGTGAGAAAGTTCAAACTTTGTAGAAGTCACTCTTATGGTACACTTCACTTTGCAAATAAAAATAAAGCGGGTAGGCGCAGGGGGGAACTACCTTCCATATGATGCATATATTAAATATCTCTCAACCGATAAAGTGGTTAAAGCAGTGTAGCGAAGCGCACCGGGTTAAGCTAGTAATCTATAAAATCCAAAAATCATAGGTTGGTGTATTTTTATTTAACAAAATATTAAATAGTAAAAAACAAGTTTCAATAAAATTTATACGCTGAAGATTTTCAATAAAATTTTTGTAAAAATTAACGTAGCTTTTCCTTATTTCAAAAGTAGTTTAGGTGGAGAAAAGTGATCCTGAAAGCAATTAGGTATTTTTATAAATTTTGAGCCCGGAGAATTTTTAAATTTGTACGTTTTCAATTTCACGTGATTACGATTTCCAGAACTTGCCCGAATATTAAATTAAAGGAATTAAAGATAATTGTGTTGGAATAGGTATTTAAAAAATATAAAATTTTTAACAAAATTTCGATTTTGTTTTTGTCTTTTTCAGGTGTTTAAAGGAAAAAACTATTGGAAGAGGTAGCCATAAAATCATATGTCCTTCAAATAATAACATGAAAATATACAACTGCTGCGAGTCACCCATTATAATTAAGATTTCTACTGCGTATTTATGAGAAAACAATGACCACAGCGTAAAAAGTCTTATTATTTTAGAGCTTTTTTGTTTGGAACACAACATTTTTCTTAAGCTATGTACTGTTAAATATTAGGATATTTTCAAAATATGAGTTTAACAGGGATTTTCTTAATATCTTGGTTTTTTGTAGACAGGACACAAAAAAAAACAGTACAAAAAGCAGTACAAAGTGTAAAAAACAGTACATTTGCGTACTGTTTCGGACATTATGCATAAAACAGTACAATTGCAAAAAATCAGTACATGTACTTTTTAAAACAGTACGTATGGCAACCCTACTTATATACGGTGTAAGGTGGGTTCCTCTGAGCAAAAATTAGGCGTTTTGGAATGAACCAAAGGTACTCAAGTTGGTTCAACTCTGGCGACTGAGGAGGTCCATTTATTTACGCATTTCTAGTTTTCTTCAAACAAACGTTTAGCTATTTCTGAAGTATGCTTGTGATCGTTGTCCTGCATAAAGATTTCACCCGTTGTTGTCTTTTATACCCATATTGCTCTATTTAAAACGAAGGGCTGTCACCCCATAGCATTTTTGTCAAAAAGCGGAAACACGTATTTAATTAAATCGACTAGAGATTAAAATATGTTATTTTGGCATTTTTATTACAAACAACCCCGAACAAAAAATTCAAAAACCGTTTTTTTTACAGAAAATCCTTAAAAAAGGACATGGATGATCGTCCTTGGACAAATTGTATATACAGTTGGACGCGCCTTTAATTATGATACCCAATTTGTATATGTTGGTAAGCAAACAGATTCTCAAATTAACAAAACATGCAAAAATAGACCCTTTTTCAAAATGGTCCAGCTCACGAGAGGTCAAAGCTGGAGCCGAAATATTTAAAATGGTAGGTATCTTCCAAAAGTCCAAGGTTCATTTTTAGGAGGGTACATCGAACACTTTTTTTGGTGAGTCGCTCTAATGTATATACATTAGACTGGTCGCAATTTTTTTTTTTTTAAATTTAATTATTTGCGCTACTTAAAATATGAGGTTTGGTGTAAGAAATCATGTCCTAATTTTTCAGCTCGATCCGACGGTGCCTAGTCGTGCCAAGTGGGGACCAAAGTTCCCCATATGATGAAAAAAACATCTATTCAATCAGATACTAGTTGAAAAGCCGGTCCCAAGGACCGGTATATCACGAAAACCAGAGCTAACCTAAAAAAAAACGGCTAGCACCACTGGATTCAGCGTACCTGAATTAGGTTAAAAATCGTTCGTTCGTATCATACTAAAATATTAATTAGCAGATACTTTAATCTATCTATACAATATATAATTTCTTAGTATTTGCGGATGTTTGTATGTATGTCCTATTATTTCCGCAACTTTCTGAAGCCATCGAATGATATATGAAGCTGAAATTTGGCATACTTAAAGTACTTTCTCTGCGGAAGATCGTAACGAAGCCAGATTTTTGATTTTCTGTCTTTGGGACCGGCTTTTCAACTAGTATCTGATTGAATAGATGTTTTTTTCATCATATGGGGAACTTTGGGCCCCACTTGGCACGACTAGGCACCGTCGGATTGAGCTGAAAAATTAGGACTTGATTTCTTACACCAAACCTCATATTTAAAGCAGCGCAAACATTTAAATTAAAAAAAAAAAAAAATCCCATACAAGATGTGACCAGTCTAATATACATACATACATACATATGTAAGAATGTACACACATATATTTTTTATAATTTCGTAAACAATATTGTCCCTAACTGTATTTTAAAGAGGTACATACATACATTATATGTACATACATACATACATACATATGTATACATGTATGTACATATGTAGCTAATTCAATGCATTACACTGATAAATGATTATGATTAAGTTTAATAAGATAACAAATAAACATTAATAAAAGCACGTTCATCATACAACCTACATACATACATACAAAAACTACATACACTACATGTACATATGTATATATGTACATAGATATGTGTTTATGTACATACCTACATATAATTATAATTCAAACATGCTGGAAAAAATGGCTGCTTTTATGTAGCTTAATATCTTAAAAAACATACTACATATGTACATACATACATACATACTTATTTATGTATGTACATACAACCTATTTTTAAATTTATTTTGTTTAACCTTTAATTCCATTTTGTAGCTAAAAGTTAAAAATGACGAAATCAGCGAACAAAAATTCTCAAGCAAGGCCTTTCGTTAGTCTTGTTAGGTCTTACAAATTCTTGACTTCGTTATGCGGGGCAAAAACATTTTTGTTTCAAGAAAAAAAAAAAAATAAACAAAATGAAATAAAAAAAAAAAATTAGTTCTTTTGTATTCTCTTCACAGTTCAACAAAATTCCTCTGACGACAGACATTAAACAAAAAGTTTGTTGGTATTTTGTATTTAATCAAGGCCTGTTTGCCATCTGCTGTAAAGTCAATGTTAAACACAGAGAGAGAGACTTTTTGTTCGAGCAAAAATAAAATTAATTTCACTAGAGGTTTTGTGTAGCAACAACAACTAAAAAAAAATTTTATTTGAATCTGTTTGTGTGTAACTGATTTTAGATAAGGGAGTGTCAAATATTGTGTTTAATAATTGGTTATTCTTATTTCATTTTCATTTGTTTTTCGAGAATATTTACAAATGAAACGTGTTTATTTTTAATTTCTTTTTCCACAAAAAAGATAGTTAGGTATTTATTTAAAAGGTTATTTCGTCAGAAAAATGCTGTAGTCAGCAAGAGTAAAGCCCCAGTTAGTTGACAGTAAAAGTGACGTTGCAAATCAGCTGCTTCTATATGTTTACATCTAGATAATATTCGGCGCAAATAACTTCCCTACAAGAAATGTATGAGCGGGTAGTCACATTTTTCATTTTGGTGTCAAGAAAATGATAGAAAGAAATGACCGAATGTGACCCAAAACCTGATTTCTGTCATTTCTTTCTATCATTTTCTTAACACCAACATGAAAAATGTGACTACCTACTCGCTCATTCATTTCATGTAGGGTTCTGTATGAATCTTTACGACAATATAAATTTGTTGGGCTGTGTTTTCTACAAATAGGGAACTCTGGGATATTTATCTGTTTTAAGTTTTTATTTTATGTAAATATTATTAAATTGTTGAATGTTTAATAGTCAAATAAGTCATTTTTGTTTTTTATGGCATATTTTTACTTTTTGAGGGCACATTTTCATGTCTTTACTGCTTACTTAATGCGCATAAAAAACTATTTTTATATGTAGCATATTTCCGGTTTCCCTGCTAATAACAATTATTTTTTTAATCAAAAACTTTAGATACACTAATGGCCATTTTTTCAATGTATCGACAAACTGTCTGTTACTTAATGTTAACATAAATTTATTAGACCGATAAACTGTCCGTTAACGATTTTGGGTTTCTTAATATACCGACAAAAACACTTGTTTTCAGTTGGCAGCACCTCTCAAAATATGTACATGTAAAAGTTGGGAGTCAGCTGATTGAATTTATCTGTTCGGCAAATAAAAGGAAAATAAATAATTGGCAAATGAGTGCTGGTTAGCTTTGCGTCAGAATAGAAGCAAATGAGACAATGAGAAAACCAAATTTTATTAATGTGCAGTTATTTGTTGGGAAAAAAGATAATCGTTTAATGAGAAAACGGTCATAACATAAATAGAATGGGAACTTTGTTGGTAGGTATGTATGTATGTATATATTTATGTCACATTTGATCCGTTACATGTTGCTATTGAAATTAAGATTGATCTGTTCACAAATGGCTGAGATATGAGGAAAATCCATTGTTTTTTTTTTTTTGTAAAGCTGGAGAACAGCAAGAGCCAAAATTTCCAAATAAGGTCCATACAAGCATCTTGGTTATCAATACACAACATCCTATGTGGGCGGGATTGCTGAAGTAGGCGTGGCGCTTCACAAACAAAGACACTGTGGATTTCTGTATATCTGGAGAACGGCAAGAATAAAAGTTTCGGTACAAGGCAACATGCAACAAAATGGGGGTGGGAGTGGAATCATGGCACAAAATAGATTTACATATTTATATCTAAAGAACGGTATTTATTTAACTTAATGTTCCATCTTGAAGGGTATATGAGATTCCGCACAGC
The DNA here is from genome assembly GCA_949318255.1 of Pollenia labialis. Lineage (NCBI taxonomy): Eukaryota > Metazoa > Arthropoda > Insecta > Diptera > Polleniidae > Pollenia > Pollenia labialis. Next base: position 1,974,162 of record OX439142.1, read on the forward strand.
CGAATATAGCACTCTTACTTGTTTTTATTACAAAAAAAGTATAATATAAAAACATTTGAGGGTTCCCCATTCATTATGCAATAATATTGCTTATTTGGAAATAATATTGCAAGTATATGGGCCGGTTCATAGGTACATACATACATACAAATGAACACAAAGTAAATTCATTAGGTTTTTATTTCTATCCTAATTGCCAAGTTTGCCTACATTCACAAACACATTCACATTATTTTTTGGCCAATCATAATACATACATACAAATGAAAAACAATTTTAGATATTTTTGCTAAAAAGGACCCGAGATACATTAACACAAGGTAGACTCATTTTGGAGTTTAGACATGATGCTCTATGTATAAAAATAACCGACTTGTCAAAATTGTCTTCATATAAAACAAAAACAAATTAACGCACACATGTTCAAATTTTGGCTCATATACACGAAAATTTGGCAATTGGGTTTTAAAAGGGGTAAACAGCTGACATACTTACATATGGGCTAACGAGTCTACCTTGTGTAGTTGTACCATGAAAGGATTAAGCAAACCATACCGCTGTATATAAACTTATGAAAAAGTATGGTGCATTTTTCTGTGAATGTCTGTCTACCTTACCCTCAGACCAAACGAGCAATAAGTTTGGCAATTATTGCCGTGGCAACTGTCAAATTCTATTTTGTAACACAATATATTAACGTGTGCTCTGCATAAATATGTACCCTTTAACATATTAGAAATTGAAAGGCAGACCGACGAAGTTTGTAGGCGACAGGGGAAAAAGTAGAGTTTGTCACGCATACAACGTCGCACAGTGGCTGAAAATCGTTTTTCATCGGCCAAAAATCTGTAACTTTTGAACCGATAGAGATAATTTTGCAATTTTTTGCGGGAGAGAAGACTTCTTGAACTTTTTTACAGTGCTAATTTTGTTAAAATCGGTTCAGAAGTTGTTGTGAAATTTAAGGTCAAAGTTGAACTTTTGATGTTTTTAACATTTAGTATGAAAATGCTAATGATTGAGAATTATGGTATTTTTTATTCAAAAAGTGGGATGTTTTTCAGACCACTGTTTTAAGAACTTTTTACTCTACATAACTGCCAAACCGTAAAAAGTTTATAATTTCTTAAGTTATCTATTTCGCAGCTGATATTGTACAAGCAAACGCAACTTGTGCATTATTTAAATTGACGATACTTTTGCAAAGTTTAAAATGACAATGCCAGAATGTTTTTAATTACCTCATTCCATCATGAACAGATGAGCAAAAGATAAACTTGCGCATTATTTAAATTGACGATACTTTTGCAAAGTTTAAAATGACAATGCCAGAATGTTTTTAATTACCTCATTCCATCATGAACAGATGAGCAAAAGATAAACATTGATACCTGCCTTAAGGCCTACTCCATTGTGGATCTTAACCACTGGATGACCAACAATGCTTTTACCAGATGCCTCCCGAGGGTGAGAGTTACCAGCACACTCAGGTACCAATTTGAGTGCATAATCCGGCAAGATTATATACTCGCCTTTAAATAAGGAGCTGGAGCAGCATCAGTAGGGAAGATCCTTCCTTAGGTCAAACTCTTCCACAAGTTTGAAAAATCAACAATTGAGTCGGATTTTCAAGATCTTCTTACCTTCGACTTTGGCTAGTAAGCCGCAACCACCACGTGATCTCCGAAGACCTCTTTTCAACGGAAAAGCAAAACTCCGGCAAAGACAATATTCCTGAAATACTGAAAGCATTACTAACGGAGGCCTCAATTAATTGTCAGTTCACTGGCAACACACTGGGGATACCATCTGGTAGATGGTACCTCTGGTCACCTGCGATCGCAAGAGATCGTAAAGTTCTTAGTATGCTCTAGTAAAGATCTGCCAATTTTGAATTTTTGCCAAATCCCAGGTTGACTGCACTTGATTTCCCAGGATGATGTTATCTTTAATATGATCCCAACAAATCGTGGACAATGCGTTTTGTATGCAGTGTTGTAAAGTATAACTGCTGGATTAAGGCACTGCTTTGACAATGCATACAGAAGCTTAGGAAGTCAGCAAATATTAAATTTTTTTAGTATCCACACGAACCTCTTGTTGTTGCCAAACTGCTTGTGTAGTTTAGTTGGCTCTTAACATAGATAAAACTGCTGCTGATCGGGCAGGATCAGCTGATAAATGCGGCTTAAGCCGGCGATTCAATCGTAAGATTTTCCAAAACAAATCGTGTGTGCTCATAAAGAATTGAGTGGCTGATTTTTTTGTCAAGTCCGTCTAACTTGCAAATGTTTATGAACATTTTCATAAAATGATAGATTCTATTCAATCAGAGTTGCATTTTAAGTAGCTGAGTCATATAACTACATATTTTTTGCGAGACAGTGTTGCATTGACAAGAATTATGTCAGATATGCATAAGTGTCTGTGTAGGATAGTGAATCCTACTCTTCAGTCCAGACTATAAAATTAACTATAGTCGCGACCAGCGTTGCCAGTTTCTTAGTAATAACAAAAAATACATTTGATTAAAATATTTGTATAACTTAGTGCCGGTTCACACACGTCAATTTTTTCTCGTCAAGTCTTGAGCTTTTAGGAGAGAAGGGAAAAGAGAATGCCATTTCTTCTCCCCTCTCTCCCAAGAACTCAAGACTTGACGAGTCAAACTTGACGTATGTGAACCGGCACTTACATATGAACTGTAATATTTTTTCAGCGTTTAAAAAACTGCAGTCAATGCAAAAAACTCTCATTTCTATTACTTCTTCATTTGTCATTGGCCAAAAAATAAAACTGTTGCTTTTACTTCTGATTCATTAAACAGTCGCTGTCAAATCAACTCAAAAAGCGAAAAGTTCCACACAAAATTTTCGTTTTTTGTTCACAGTTTTTGGTTTCGACTGCAGTTTTTAAACCCTGATTTTTTTTATATGTGTATACATACTATGCTTCGTTATTTCTAGATCTTACGAATCAGTGTAAATGCAGAGTATGTTCGTTTGATCTTTGCATGCTTTATTACTTTTAAGATGGCAAAACAAAAAACACTGAATCAGCACGAACAATCGACAATAGTTTAAGCTCTTTGACAAATTTAATGGGAAGACAAAGTAAATTGAAAGTATGTGTGTGTATTATTAAAACTTAGAGAGACAAGTAAATTTCACGTCTGACACGTAAAACTGACAAACTTGTATGTATCTTCGCTCAGAAGCGTTTTAATTGATACTTATTCAAAGATTGTTAACTTCGAGACGGCTGTACCTATGAACTGGATTTTTTTTCGTGACGGAAAATGCCAAGTTTATCTGCAAAGACTATGGCTTAAATATATAAAGCTTTTCTTTTTAACATTAAAATATCTTCATACAAATTTAAATTAAGTTTTATTGGTAAAAATAGCACACTATTATTCATTACTAATTTTTACATAAAATTAAAAAAATGCGTTAAAAAGTAAAACACTGGAACAAATACATACATACATATTTATCATTACAATTCCATACTGGAAAAAAAAATTCAATTATATCAAATGAGTCATCAAAAACAAAACAAATTACCGGGACTACTTAAACCCAACCAACCGAACAAGTGCTTTTTACAACGTTCTTTGTTTGAAATATACATATGAAAAAAATAGCGGTGTTCCGTGTTTGATGCAAAAGGTCTTGCGAAATAGCAAATGCAAACTGTCAGCAACAAACCAACAATAAAATACCCAGAGTTTCCGCTAGATTTCAAAAAATATTTTAAATTTGCTTTTTTGTTAGAACATTATCACCAAACACTGAATTCCGTTTATATATTTTTTTTACTTGTAAATAAGAAAAAAGCAAAGTAAGAAAAAATGATTATAGAAAAATAAAGCAAAAATGAAAAAATCAATAAGAAATTTTCTTTAATATAGAGATTCTTTTCAAATATTTTCAGGAAAGTCATACATTTTGCAGAAGATATTTATTTTTTTAATTTAACAGCGTTTAACAAAATTAAAGGGTATTTACACGGTGTCTTTCCAGAAATGTCTGTATTTGATATTCTCTTTTGAACATGCTACGAAAAGACTTTTGTTTTTTCACGATGTCTTTCGAAACATGTCTGTTTTAATGTACAATTGTCTAATCTTCTTTATACACAAAACATTAAAATACATTAAAACTCGTTCTTCTCTACCCCGATCACCTACAAACAAAACAAACATGTTTGTTAGACATGTCTGAAAAGACAACGTGTGAACTCCCTCAAAGAATAATTTTATTGAAATACGTATGTATGTAGTTATGATGATTTAAGAAAAATTTGCAGTTTGAAAAATTTAACAAATTTTAAAAGATTTAAATTTCATTATATCGAGCTCTTACCGCAAAATAAGCTTTAGCGACAAAACACAATTTTACAGGAGAAAGTTTTTTTTATTTTGCTTCATAAAATTTTTTATGAAAGCTGTAGCTAACGCTGGGTCTCCACCTATCAATTTTTGTTTTGCTAAGCACAAGCAACACCGTCGGCTGATCAATGGCAGAACAATGGCGCAATAATTGCTGGAGAACACGTGAAATTGCTTTGCCATAAACAAACGTACAGCAGATTGCTAAGCAATAATTGCTCAAGCAATCAGAAGAGCAATCATTGCGCAACGGATTGACACTCATGGCAATATGCGGTCCACACGTCGCACACTGGGGCCAAAAACCCTTTTTTCGAGGATTAATTCATAACTCCTACCACACTAAATTTGATGTGGGTCCCTCTTAGATCAAACTTCATGTTCTAGCAAAATATTGCGGGTATAAGAGGGGGAAACGGGTACCCCTATATAAAAACATTATTTTTTTTCTTATATCTGAAGAATTACAATAGTAAAACATACTAAATTTGATGTGCGTAACTCGTTGAACAAACTTCATGTTCCCACAAAACCTTAGTGATATAAGATGGAGGAGACGGGTACCCCCCATACAAAATAATTATTAATAAAATAACAAATTGATTTTTTATTCACGCACACTCCTGCTAAATTCCCTGAAATTTTTCATCTTTACAATTGCAATTTTTCAAAATATCATACAAGCTTTGGCGACTGAAAAAAACAACGCTCGAGCTTGTTCCTGCAAAATGTTAATATATTGCATTGAAATACACAGTGCAACACGAAAAAAATTACCATATACGGACAAAAAATAACCCTAAACGACCAAAAATAAATACTCGTGTCTCCCAGTTTTGCCGAAAGTCATGCACTTTTTTTTATTGGCCCTTAAAGATTTAGGGCCTCGGTGTCATTTTTGTCATTTTTCCCCTGTTCAGGTCCATAGGTAATACATAAATTTAGAATTAAGAATTAAATCGCTTAATTCTTGTCATCAATTCTCTACGCGTAAAAAATTATTTGTTGCCTTTGGTATCAATTATGAAATATCTTGTTATAATTTTAACTATTTTAACAACTCGTTTGCAAAACTATAAGCCTGATGACGGTATAATTTACATGAATTTGTTATTTTCTATATTCACATAACTTGATTATATTCGAATTCGGTTATAAGCCTCATAGTGGCATATATGTATGTGTATTATTAGCCTTATAGTCACATTAGCGATATAGTTTACCTTTTGTCAGCAACTAAAGGTTGTGACTATAAGCGAAAAGTAATGTAATAACTTTATGTCCACTTAAATTGAAAAAGTTATTTATTTTTTTTTGCATTTCCCATATAAACATAAAAAATAAAACCACTTCCACAAATATTTTTTTTAACAACTTTAAGCTACACATTTGAGTAAACAGCTGAGCTTGATAGTTGCATGGTTATATTACCCCGGGTCTCTACGTAGCAATATTTATTGCGGCAAACGTCAAATTTGATTGCTCCATTAAATTTGCGACGTATAGACCGCATATTGCCATGAGTAGCAATGTATTGCGCAATGATTGCTCTTCTAATTGCTTGAGCAATTAAGACCATGTCAGATAAAACTTTTGGTTCGCGTTGCGTTAGAGATTCGCTTTGACATCGATGATGAAATGCTCATACTTATACGAAACATGTCACATAAAGAACTTTTAACGCAGAGCGAAGCGACTTTTTTTATTTTCAACAAACCATTCGTGTGTGTTGTCAAAGTGTTTATTGTGACATACACCTTTTGCGTAACGCTTTTCTGTCAAAGTTAGAAACGTCACGCAAAGCGGAGTTTTATCTGACATGGGGCCTGTCCGGAAATGCATCACTGCGCTGCATCAGAAAAGCAAACTTTTTTAATGCCGATAAAAAATAATTACAATCTTTTTTTTTTTTGTGTGTTTAGAACAATTTGATATACATATGTACATATACTTTATATTTTTAAATACATTATTATACATTATATTTTTAAATAAACGTCAATATCAACAAAAGCAAACGGCGAATTTTTTATTTTTTCAGTAGAACAATACAATTTAAGGTTTTTTTCAAACGCAAATAAACACACAAGTAATACAAAACACAGCTACGGCAATTACAATTAATTATTTTTTTAATTAAAAAAAGAAAATTTAACAACCACTTCAAAATACAACATAAAACATTTGTTGCAAATACAGCCACAAAAGTTTATACAACAATTCGCGGTGAAAATTGCAAATTTATGGCAAAGCAATTTCAAGTGTTCTCCAGCAATATAATTAGCAATTATTGCTCCATTGTTCTGCCGACGTTTTTGCTTGTACTTAGCAATAATACTTGCTACGTGGAGACCCAGTGTTAGTTACTTTTTGATTTCACTTTTGGTAAATCGGATTTATTTACGAAAAAAATTTAGCTTTTTACCTATTTTTTTTTTTAAATTTTTTGTTACAATGTTTAATATCAACGCCTCACTACAAAAGCACCGTTACTGACATTTATTTTCTTGCTGATGCAGAATTTTGTGCACTTTAACCGAGTACTTTTAGTTTTTACAGTACTTAAGGTGTTATGATACTTGCTATTTTTTGTATTGGATTTTTTTAGGATTGACTGAATGAAACAACAAATGCGAGAAAGAACAAGAAATACAATTTGATCAAATGTAAACAAAACAAACAATACTGCCCCCCTTTTTAACCCCACAAAAACCCGTCATTATAGTTAAAAATCGCAACAAAAAAAAGTTAAAAACCGTTTCTTTCGATCAAAAACTAAAAAAATTGGCAACAGTGCTAACAATTAATCTGGAAATGTCAATTTTAAGTTAAAAAATTTTAAAATATAATCATACTCTTTACACTTAGTCAGTTTGCCTATGCAAATATATTTGCACTGTTCTCCAATATAAAAAATACAAAAAATAGCAAGTATCATAACAGCTTTAGGCTTATTTTTTAATTAATCCGTGAAATCACTGCCTTTGGCCCCTGTATGCGTCGCAAATTTAATGGAACACAATCAAATTTGACGTTTGCCGCAATAAATATGATGATGATCTTCGTTCTGTGATTTCAAGATGTGGTCTAACCTGTGTGCACAACTGTTTGCCCACACATCTTCATTTGCCTACTAATACTACCTCGCTAATAGACTACTTTCTCCTGAGTCAACCTTCCACTATGGCCTATAGTAAACAATTCTTTTATCCATTTTTTTCGTCATACCACAGCTTTATAATCGTTTCGGTTAAATTCTCATCTCAGAAACGTAGAAATTGTTTTGAAATTAAGGATTATAATCATGTAAATTATGAGGATTTTAATCGGCATCTTGAATTTTTTGATATATCTCCTATTTTTACTACGAGCGATGTTGATTTGCAACTTTCTACAATTAATAACTTAGTGAATGGTCTCCACGACTGTGTACCCACAACTATTGTAAAATTAAAGTCTGATGATTCAAATTGGATGTGTTCCAGACGTATTGTGGAAGTCAGATCTTTAAGAGATCGAGCTTATGAAGCCTATCGTAGGGATCGGTCTGAGATTAATTGGAGGAAATATTGTAGGCTAAGGAATAAAACGAAATCTATTATTAGAAAATCTCGAAAGGAGTATGGTGAGAATCTTTTTTCTGGTGTTGATAATACTCAAATATGGAAGAAGATTCGCCAACTGGGTTGTGCTGGTCGTGATAACTCTGAGCTCGATCCGTCAAATGTGGAATCCATAGCTTCTAGTTTTTTGAATAATCAAAATCCTAATTTTTTAGGTGATTTAAATTTTGATAATTTTACTGAGAACTTTAATGGTTTTTCGTTTATTCCTATAACCGAATATGATCTGGTACTTGCTATAGGCTCCATAAACTCTAATTCGACAGGCTATGATAGATTTCCCATTAAGTTCTTAAAATTTATATTTCCGCTTATAAGTAGACCACTCCTCCATCTTGTTAACTCTATATTTATGACCTCAAAATTTCCCACTGCGTGGAAAATGGGTCGAGTTGTACCTATTTTGAAGAATGGTAATGTGGAGAATTTAAGACCGATATCTATCTTACCTGCGATGTCAAAAATAGTTGAGACTATAATGAAAACGCAGATTTTGACCCACTGCGGTTCAATGATTAGACCTAATCAGTTTGCTTTTAGGCAAAATCACAATACGACATCGTTACTACTTTCTTTAACTGATAATATAAGAGGGCAACTTGATAATCATCAGCACTGTGTTTTAGTCTCTCTTGATTTAACGAAAGCGTTTGATCGAATCAACCACAACGTTCTTGCAAGGAAACTTCATGAAAACTTTAATTTTTCGAAATCTGCATGCAGATTGATTTATAATTATTTATTGGAAAGATCACAGTTTGTTTCAATAAATGGGATAAATTCTTCTATAGGTGCAGTAACCTCTGGTGTACCTCAGGGATCTATACTGGGTCCTATTTTATTTATTACTTACCTGAATGATTGTATCCCCCTTATGAACAACGGTTTTTGTCAATCGTATATATTTGCGGATGATATTTTACTCTTATATACATCTGATTCTCATCAAACTGACCTTTTTGAGATCCGTCTAAACAACCACCTGAGTTCAATATCTAACTGGATGTCTCTTAACTTTCTTGAGATTAATTCTACTAAGACTAAGGCTATGACGTTTTATTTGCAGAGCCGAAATTGGTTTGGTCCTCGGATTTATGTAAATGGACAATTAGTTGATTATGTTGATGTTCTTAGATGTCTTGGTGTTATTTTGGATTCGGGCTTGAATTTTGATAACCATATTAATTCGCTGTCAAATAGGGTTTGTCTCACCTTGAGAAAGTTATACTCCCTAAAACCATATACACCTAGACATGTAAGATACCGATTGGCTCACTCCCTAATTATGTCTCAGTTTAATTATGGCCTTGAAGTTTTTTCAGGCTCTTGGTTATACAATGTGGATATACTTAGTGGAATTATAAGAAAAGTTGTTCGTTTTGTTTTTGATGTGAAAGTTTATGAGCATGAACGTACTAGGGAACTTGTTCCACAATTTTTAAAATGTAGTTTTGATGATTATCTAAAAATACGTATTTTGCTTCATTTTTATAAAATTATGAAAGCTCAACAACCGGAAATTTTAGTGAATAAATTTTGTTTTATCAACTCCACACGTAATATTCAGATTTATGTGCCGTTTAGACATCTTTCAATATCTGACCGCTCTTTTGTAGTGCGTGTCTATCGAGCTTGGAATGTTCTACCTAATAGTCTCAAACTCTTTTCCTATTCATTTTTAACATATAAGCGAAAAATAATTGAGTATTTTAATGGAATTATGACCTAATATATTGACACTTAACTATTTTTTCTTTCTTCTGCCTCTTGCCACTTTTTAAATTTTTAAATTTTTAATTTTTATTTTTTTTCCTTAATTGGATTTTTATATTCCAATATTCTTATGGCTGGGGGGCCACTAATAAATAAATAAATAAAATAAATAAATAAATATAGCAACGTGGAGACCCGGGTTTAAGCTTAAATTGTAACCATGACATTTTAGGAAATGCTGCAAGTGTTGCCAATAAAATAATTTGTTAAAAATGATTCCGGCTATGCGGAATCTTATTTGCCCTTTCCCATGGTCTTTCGATACAATCTCTAATCCCGCTTATATTTTCGGATATTGTGTATTGATAACAAAGATGTTTGTACCTTATTTGGAAACTTTGGCTCTTGCCATCTATAATATCTTTGTACACAAATCTATAATAAGTTTGTCAGGGAGGTGCCACGTCCACTTCTACAATCCCGCCAGTTTTTAAGAGAAATTGTGTTGGAAACTTTGGCTGTTACTGTTCTCCAAATATACACAAATCTATAATTTCTTTGTGTGGGAATTGCCACGCCTACTTCTCCACTCCCGATCAAAATATCCGACTGTCTATTGATAACCAAGATGCTTGTACCGAATTTGGAAACTTTGGTAAAATTTAACGGAGTATACATATTTGATAGAAACACGCAGAGAAAAAATATGGTTGGACATGGTTACGGCAACCATGCTGTGTTTATTGTAACAATATATTGTTGTTGTACACAAATAATTGTTATTTTTGTTAAATATCAGCAATATTATAGTTACTGTAAACATATTAATGTTTATCGCAATTATAAATTTGAGTATTGTTGACCGAAAAATAATTATTTTTCTAACAACTAAATTATGATAACTTTCAAAACATATTATATTACTCACAGCCATAACATGATATTTAATAGCCATAACATGATAACTTTATATACATTTATCATAATAAGTTTAAGATGCAATCAAAATATCGTTACTCTAATAATATTTTGGTATCGCCATTTGTAAAATAATTTTGTATCAGTTGTGTCGTGTTTTACATAAACATATCGAATTATTTGTTAGTGAGTGGCTAAATAATAAAAAAATAACCATTAAAATAAACAAGAAATTAAAAAAAAATAAAGAAAAATATTAAAAAAGAAATAACAAAATAACCATTAAAATAAACAAGAAATTAAAAAAAAATAAAAAAAAAACATTAAAAATGGGTTGTAGTGTCACAAAATAAAATATCTTTGCTTAAAAATTTTAATAATCTTAAAGTGGTGGAAAAATTTGTGAAATATTGGTGCAAAATATTGACCATTACTGGTAAGTTTTGTGTTATTTTAAGAGAAAAATAATGAAAACTCCATAAAATAAATTATAAATAATTTCGACCTACGACAAAAAGATTACAGTAACTATATTATGTTTTTTATTTTATCATAAGTATTTTTTTCCAATAAAAATATTATGTTTAAAGTTGTATCATATTATGATGTAAAAAATGTATGTATAACAGTTCATATCACTTTGCATCATAATATGATTACTTCTAAACTTATTATGATTGCCATGACAATAATATGATTACTTCTAAACTTATTATGATTGTCATGACAATAATATGATTACTTCTAAACTTATTATGATTGTCATGACAATAATATGATTACTTCTAAACTTATTATGATTGTCATGACAATAATATGATTACTTCTAAACTTATTATGATTGCCATGACAATAATATGATTACTTCTAAACTTATTATGATTGCCATGACAGTAATATGATTACTTATTAACTTATTATGGTTACCATGACAACAATATGATTACTTCTTATCTTATTATGATTACCATGACACTAATATTATAACTTCTTAACGTTTTATGATTAACAGGATAACAATATGATTAAGGGAAAAATATTATGATGTAATATTACGAACATACTTGGTCATAATATGATTTAATAACAATCGTAATATGGTGACTACAATCATGAATCTTATCATAATATGTTGCTCTTAGAATATGTTTACCACAACCATGTTTTTTCTTTGCGTGAATATATGTATACAGACCAAGTCTCCTTCATTTCTGGGGTCTTCGGAAAACCAATTTCAGCAGGCAGACGGACAACGTTAAATCAACTTCGCTTCTCCTAAGGACCCAGAATATATATACATACATACATACTTTATAGGGTCGAAGATTAAAATTGTAGAAATTTCACCTTCTGTTACGGGTACATATACATACATATAAAATTGTTTAAAATTTGCGGCATATTTATAGTTTATAGTTCGTATTAAGCTCTTCAAGGCATAATTTGATACTTGTTGCTAGTTCGAACAAAATATGTACAGGATTAAATTTTGGTTTCTAGATTGCTTTTCTATTTATGCCTACAAAGCCACAGATGTGTTACACATACAATATAAAATGGTTCTAGACCAGCCATCGGCAAAATCAGGGCGCCGCGTTTTCTATTTTCTCTTTTATTCTCTTGTATGCTCTTTTATTACGTACATGTGCACACATATTGCAGAGAATTTAACAACATTAACAACAACATACGTAAAATTCATACAACGCATATAATCGCAAAATGTAATAGTATAGGTTGCCGATGGCTGTTCTAGGCCCTACTTTTAATATACGAGTCGACTAAGAATCACTTTAAGGTGGTTGTCTGTCCATGTAAAATTTGTGCAAAAATCGCAGAAACTGAAACTGCCTTCGTGTCCATACAATAAAACTTTTGTTTTGTAGCCTTCTCTCTTTCTTCTTCTTCCTTTTAACAAACTCACAAAAGCTGCTTGTACACGAAACAAAGAACACTTTTCCATACGTCTCTTTCCTTTTCACTATCAAACTATCAAATGTTTCGCAGTAAAGGCTTCATAATATAGACGGAGACTAAAGTTCCTATTTTTTTTTCTTTTTAGACGTTTATTAAAATTTTGTATTTTATGAGCTTCGAGGATGCTGGCATAGTCAAAAACATCATATTTTTACTTAAAAACAACATACTTTTGATATCGTACCAAGAGCTGGTTTAAGCTTAAACATACACGGTCAATTGCTGTCACAGTTACCTGATTGTAAATGTATGCTGGATCTACACGCCTATTAACCCTTCCAGGTATGTACATACACATAATGTTCCTATTTTAAATTTTTTTAATTTTTTTTCCATAATACCCACCATTTATTAATTTTTCCCCAAAAAAGCTACAGTTTACACAAAATTTTAGACAAAAATCTCTAAAAAAATTTTATAAATACATCCAAACAAACACGCATATCTTAAAAAGTATGTAATAGATGTACATATGTGAACTACGTCATTTGTACACTCAAAAGAAAAATCAATCCATCCGTACTCAAATCAATCCGAAGAATAGTACGGTGAGTACGGATTTTCTTGAATCAAGTACAGAAAGATTGATTCAAGTACGGATATTTTATCGCAAAATGCTTAGATTATTTATATGCAATCCCGATTTCGTACTTGAAATAATTCGAAAATGAGATTGATTTAAGTAAAACTAAGATTGAATCAATCTCAAAATGCGCTTGATTCAAGTATTATAAAGTTGATTTTATCCCGAATTCGTGCTTGGAAAAAAGCAAAAGAGAAATTAGAAAGAAAAAGTTACAGAAAGATAAATCACCAACATTGTGCCTGATATGGGTTTTACTTTAGAAATCATATGTACATAATTAAACAAAATTTAAAACTAAATGAGCAGCAAGAGTTAAAATTTACTATTCAACCCTTCGTGGTACACATGAGTCTGGTCAGACCTGTTTTCAATGTGTATAGAAAATCAAAACATGCGTAAGCCGGAGGGTTAAACCCAACGAAAAGTTTAATCTTTTTTTTTAGTTGATTTAAGAATTTTATACTTATTTCAAGAAATTCCGGGATTGATTTTCTAAAGTAATCCCATTTAGGATTGTGTTGGGTACGTTTTAGTGTTATTCGTACTTGAATTTTTGATTACAACTCGTACTTAAAGTAGTCATGAAACACTTTATCCCGAGTGTCTTTTCTTTCTGTGTATGTTAATATGTTTATTTGCACTGCAGTCACTGCTAAACAGGGATTTCAATGTGTGTGTTCGCTTGTGTGCATGCATGATTGCTTTTATTTCTTATTTGTACACCCTTCACATACATTTATAAGTTTGTCATTCCGTTTGTAATTAAATACTACAATATTGATCGTAGACCCTTAAAAGTGTACTTATATAGTAAATTCTGGGTCCTTATTAGAAGTAAAGTGGATTTAACGATGTCCGTTGAAATGGGGTTTGCGAATGCCCCAGAAATTGTGGGTACTAGGTTGTTATATATTTGTATCATATACAGTCCCAAATGGTTTGATATTAAAATTTAGCAAAATTGGTCTTTATATTACTGAGGTAAGAGCAAAAAACAACGACTGCCTGTAATTTTATCCATCCATTGTTGTTTTTTTTCCTGTATACATATCTGGAGAACGGCAAGAGCCAAAGTTTTCAAATACAAGGATACAAGCTTGATTATTAAAATACATCATTCGACAAAATGTGGGTGGGAATAGAAAAGTGGGGATGACAAAAAAAAATTTATTTATATCTAAACAGCGGTATGAGAAAAATGGTCCAAATGTAGCACTCGTAGCTGCTTTATCAATAAACAAACACTTGAAAAAAATGGGGGGATTGGAGAAGTGAGCGTGGCACTTTCCATACAAAGATAAATTAGATTTCTGTATATCTGTAAAGCGGCAAAAGCCAAAGTTTCCAAATTAGGTACAAGCATCTTCATTATCAATACAAAACATCTTAATAAATACATATGTATGTATATCTTAAGAACGGTATTTGTATAACTTTCTTCTCACATCAAAACATAGTGAAGGGTATATAAGTTTCGGCATAGCTGAAAATAGTTCTCTTACCTGCTTTTTTATAAACATCCATCACATTCAGTAAAAAAGCTTAATACATACAAATAAAAGTTAACAGTTTTCTTACTACATACTAAAAAAGATAGTTATATGTGGTTGAGTAAGTAGGAGTGGGGGAGAGAAAGAGCATAATTATATCAGTAGCTGTGTAAAGAGAACAGTGTTGCCGGTATCCAAATTTAATTTTTTTTTTTTTTTATTTATTTATTTAATCAATACAAAGAAAGCCCATAAGGCCAATTATACATGTATTGTAAGATTAATATCCATGTTTAATTAAAAACATCAATAATAATAATAATAATAACAAAGAAATATTATTAAGTTCTTCTATAAGTAAGTTTTTATATACATAAGTAGTATTCAATTACTTAACATAAGTGGCTCCCCAACCACATAAATATTTTCAAACATAGACAAAGAATCAAAATTATCTAAAATTTTAAAAATTACACAAAACAAACTTTGTGTTTAATAACACCCCGCCGTCCTCAACAGACATGAAATGCTTAACATTAACACTATTATAGTGTTAGTGTTAAGTCTTGTTAGAGGTTTTTTCATGTTTTAACATGGTGATTGCAATTACAAATTATTGCAATCTTGTGATTGTTACCATTGAAAATGAAATCATGGCCATTGTACCCGAAATTTTGCAAAAAGTTATATAAAATGTGGTAAATAGTACGTACTTACATATGAGCCAGAGCTTTTACAAAACTACAATCAATTGGGATGGCAATCAAAATGATTTCAACCAAACTGATCTCGTTCTTTGATTTCAGATTTTGAATAATTGCAATCACAAAGAATAAAATCAGTTTGATTGAAATAATTTTGATTGCAATCCTTATTGATTGCAGTTTTGTAAAAGCTCTGGCACATATACATACATACCTGCTCTATTTACCACTTTTAATATAACTTTTTGCAAAATTTCGGGTGCAATGATCAGGATTTAATTTGGAGGATGTTTTTCTTTGTCTTGGGAACAAACATAATTTCTTTCAAATATTTCCAATGCAAACTGCCTGGAATTAAATCATGTGAACGTAGAGTCCTGTTAAATGTTTTTTTGTTCCATATTTGGATAATTACACAGAAATCGGCAACACTGTTATAGAGAAAAAATAAAAGTAAACAAACATATGCATACAATTGCAAGTACATATCTACATTTATGATACAAGTGGGTGCAATGTCGTTTGTTTATCTTTTGTTATGGGTTTCGAGTAGGTGTTGTTGTTGGTGCAATTTAATTTTTTGTTTTTTTAGATGGTGATGTGCATTTTAGTTTGTTGGTTATGTTTACTTAAATTTTTGTTATTGTTGCTGGTGGTTATTTGGTCTGATGGCAACATCATTATTTACTTCATTCTAAATGATATTGTATAGAAATTAAGGCAAAAAAGTATTGAAAAAACTCAGACTCTCATGCACATACATACATACATATTTACACTTAATTACAAGTTAATATATGTACATAAGTACCTACCAATACAGTCGTTATAAAAAGCAACAATCGACAATTTAAACACAATAAAAGCGTAAACCGCATCTTAATTCAAATTTTCTTGATACAATTCATTTTGATTTAATCCAAGTTTCATTAATGACAAAAAAATTTGATGATGGGTACGTATTTTCTCTTATGTAATTGTTTACCTAAGTGATAGATAGCATCGACACCCTCCGAGTTTTTTATGAATTCGTCATTCAAGGTGTTTTGAACGGAAAAGTTTAGAGAAACTAACTTTTTTGTATCTGTAAGCGTGGAAATCTTTACCAAAAAATTTGAATTCATGTTTGTGTCATTAGACTCTGACCTTACACTATTATAAAGAGTGTCCGAAAATGAATTTCATTTTAACTTAAATAAAAAAAGAGTTTTTTTTTTTTGAGATATTAAAAATAATGTTATTTCAGTTTATAAAAAATAGGTTCCAATTAAAAATTATTAATTATGTCGGTCAAGTGACACCCCTTAGTGGCTCGGCAGGCCCCCAATCTTTAACCAAAATGCTAAATCATCTTTTTCAATAAACTGTTGTCAGTGGTTGATATCAGCTCGATAATGTTGACT
This sequence comes from Pollenia labialis, assembly GCA_949318255.1. Classification (NCBI taxonomy): domain Eukaryota; kingdom Metazoa; phylum Arthropoda; class Insecta; order Diptera; family Polleniidae; genus Pollenia; species Pollenia labialis. Next base: position 1,990,969 of record OX439142.1, read on the forward strand.
TTAAGCTCTTACACTGTTGTGGTATTATGACTGTACACTTTCGATTTCAAAAAATAGTCTAATGCCCAATTTTCAGGATAGTATTTAAATCTATATTAAGTAAATTTTCATAAAAACTTAAATCGTATTTAAATACAGACTGGTTTTTTGAGTTTTATTTGAAAAGTCTTATTTAATTAAGATAAAAGTATGGTAGTATTGTTGTGATATTGAGGCCACCTTACTAAGATATTACAATGGAAACTTAAGTTGAAGTTAAGTGTACCACATCGGTGACTTAAGATCCACTTAAGTTTTTAGTAAAGAAGAGAATTTTGTATTTAAAACGATTTAAAAAATAAATGTGTTTTAATATCAATCCTGAAAATTGGCCATATGGGTGTCAAATCGCACGATCTTGGTGACCAATTCACTCCTCCTCTACGAGATATACGCATATAATGCGATTTTCAAATGATCCATTGTTTCTCTTGCTGTGCGGTAAGTGACACCATCCTGTAGAATCTTCATATTCTCTAAGTCTAAATCATCAATTTTCCGCCACAATAAGCGTCGTATCATCTCCCTGTATCGATTTCCATTGACCGATGATAACTCAAAATTGGACACTATATAGACTGTAGTAAATAAACACTAAACGTAAAAAAAAACAAGCGTTTTTTTTTTGAAACTTGAAAATTCTATTTCTAATACACTCACAATATTATTACAGTAACGGACTGTAGTTTATTTAAGAAATATTCCGTTCAGTCATTTTTAAATAAATAAACATTTAAAATTCCAAGCAAATTTATTTTTAACTGATTCTAACAGTTATTCAAAAAACTAAGTGCATATTAATACGGATTTTCAGTTGCAGTTAATATTGTCCGTTGATTGAGTTAAATTCTTCTTTATGTTAAAGTAACTAAAAATGTAATTTAAAGCAACGAAAAGTTCATTTAATTTCTACTGTCAAAAATTCAACCGCGAATTCCGTAAAAACAAATCAATATTCAGTTATCTTTTATAAATTAATTGTCAAAAAATTAACTACATATTCCATAAAAACAAATAAATATGCAGTTATTTTTTAAAATTTTACTGTCAAAAATTCAACACCATTTTCAGTAAAAACAATTAAATATTCAGTTATTTTATATAATTTTACTACCAAAAATTAATTTTTACTTATCTATAAAAAATGAATTGCTTGTTTTGTGTAAGTAATACCCATTTTCTATTTGTTAAAATAATTTAGTTAAATACGTCAAATTTTAAAAGTAAAATAATTGCGAAGCCATATCGTTCATGCTGCTGGTGTCTTATAATTGAGAGTTCTTCTGTAAACAACGTGGTCAGTACAACAAAAGTAAAACAAACGTGTGTAACTGGGTAAGTAAATAAAAATATTCTCCCTCTCTGGCTTATAAGAAAAACAAGCGGACAGGTGTCTGTCTGGAATTTTTTAGAAATTCGGCTCTTTTGTGGAGTAAACGAAAATTTAATAAAATAACTGAATATTTCATTGTTTTTACTGAATATGGGGTCAATTTGACAGTTAAAAATTGACAGTAAATATTTAATAAATAACTGAATATTTAATCGTTTTTACTGAATATGGTGTTGAATTTTTGACAGTAAAATTTTACAAAATAACTGAATATTTATTTGATTTTATGGAATATGGTGTTGAATTTTTGACAGTAAAAATTAAATGAACTTTTTGTTAAAAATAAATGAAAAATAGGTAGACCGGTTTTTAATTGAACTTTCATTTATTTTATATTACAATTTCAGTTAATTTTACGTACAGAATATTGTGAGTGTACAATTTTCTAATACAATATGGTTGCCAGTGTGAGGATTGCGGGTTCGATTCCGGCCAGACATTCGGGTCTGTTTCACTACAACGGGCTGAAGGTTGTACGTTACTAGGCATGGCACCTGAGCTGGAGGGTATAAAAATTAATGTTTGTACGAAATATGTTTGTGTTGTTTATTGGGGAACAGCAACCGAAACAGAAACAAAGTGTGGTTTATTTTGTCCTTAAGTTGAAATTGTATTAATTTGGGAATATGTATTTCTAAGTTTTATTATTCTTATTTTTTTAAATATTTTTTACTGTCGTTTCACTGCCGTTTTATACCGGTTTTTTATAATTTTTTTGTTTTTACACCTTAACTTTGGCCTTTTTTTAAGTAAAAAACAAATATTATTCTTAAATTTTTTGGAACATTTTTGTTTTTTTTTTGTATAGTTGAGAATGAGAGTGGGTGTTGGGGAATTGGTTTTATTGCTGTGTTTGTATGTTTGCTTTTTTTTAACTTTACTTAAGAGCTTATAAAAGATGATGTTGCTTTTTCTAGATGAAATAAATACGAGTTATAGAAGGCATTTTTTCCTATTCATTTGCTTTACAAATTTACAATGTATTGGAAATTAAGTGTCAAACAACAGGTTAGTGTTAGAGTAAGAAAAAACATTATTTGAAAAATGTTTGTCTTTGCAGCAAAATTCCGCATATTATTTGAGTTTTTGTTAGAGGGAAAAAGAAATTAAATGATATTTGAAAAAGCATTAAAGTAAAACATAAACATTCGTAATAATTTAAAAGAAATATAAAAATTTTCAATGCCACTTTAGTTTTAAGAGGTTTAATTTTGTTTCAAAATTTATAAAATTGCTTATTTTATAGAAAAATTCCAAGGTTTTCTTCAGGGGTTCAACTTGGTCCTTTTTTTATTTTTTTTTTAAATAGTAAAATTTTTAATATGTTAAAACTTTTCAAAATTCTTAACTTAAATTTATGTATATGTAGTTTAAACTCAACAGCTGTAAGACAGTATCGCATGTATTAAATGTAGCTCAAAAATAATATGTGGCAGCACTACGATACATGTTGTCAAATTCAAATGGTCTGAATTGGTAGTTTAAACCAGTGTTCGGTTCGGTATATTTGTGGAAAACACAAACGCTAATAGTGTTTGTGTAGAAAATTTATAAAAAAAATAACGTTTCCCTCCTTGTAATTTTTGGAACACAAAAATAAACCGGTTTTTATCAAATTCAATTAAAGATGAGAACATTTAGGCCCTAATTTTGTAAAACACAACGCACGCCAAAGTGTTATATTGAAAGCAAAAACAAATTCATAAATATTTTGTAATTTTATTGTTGCTTTGTACAGAAATTTTTTTACCGTTTTAAAATTTGCAACGCCACAAGCAATGAGGCGTATGAAATCGTACAAACCAATGTGAATTTCTGTTAGAGGCAACAACAAAATTACAAAATATTTATGAATTTGTTTTGGCTTTCAATGTAATTCTTTGTCGTTGCGTTGTGTTTTACAAAATTAGGGCTTCAATTCCGTTCGGTTTTTTTTTAAATCCACAAACTTCATTGTGTTCGGTTCAGCTCATTATTGTTCGTCCCTTTTGGCTGGTAAACAAAATAATTTTACACAAACAAAACATATACACAATACACACACAAGCTGTTCGTGGGTTGGTCGTTGCTAAAATGTTTTGTTTGTTCATTTCTTTATCAATGTAAAAAAGAAACGTTAAAATATAATGTTTGTCTACAGTATTGTTCGGCTCTTTTTAGTAAATATGTAGTTACGAGCGGTATTAATGGTAGTGTTCGTCTACAGAATCACTAAAAAAAATAGATATCGTTCTTGGGTGTGTGAGCCGAACGCTTAATAATGTACTGTTTATTTTCGAACGCTGGCTTAAACGCCCAACTTTATGCGTTTAAAGATGGTTTATATGTTTACTGATTTATAGATTTGTTGGTTTAAACCCATTTTAAACAAACAAGAGAGTTTAACTTGCTTTGATTTATTAGCCCTTAATAATTTTAAACCAACTGTGCAATACAATGAGAAAAGATTGACTTTTTTTCCTAATGAAGTTTTTTAAATTTTCGTTATTTTTCTTTTATTTCTGCTAATAATCAAACTTTTCTGGAAGTTTTATAAAATTTTTCTTAATAGAGTTTTGACAAAATCTTTTCCTTCAATGAAGTGCGTTTTAATGTTTAATGAGGTCATTTGTAAAGTACATATTTTTTTATTGCAACTTTTATTTGTAATTTTTTATAATTTTGTTTTTACACAATTTAGTTTTTTTTTTTGCGATTTTTACAAGGCAATAAACAACTACATGAACAAATATTTTACATAGATACAGACATCTACATAAGAGAGTGTTTTAATTCATTGAGACAAAAAAAAAAATACATTCTAAAAATATGTAAATATGTAAAATTGTATTTATACATATTGTTTACATATACATATACATATGTATGTATATGTAATGATATACTTATGTGTAAAGTATTCATATGTATGTATGTATGTATCCATTAATACTAAGGCACTTCTAGTTGTATGTTTTCAGTGTGTACATGGAACTGTTTTGTCTGACTGTATGAATAATTGACGTATGAGGTCATCGTAATTAAAATAAATGAAAAAAATGAAAATCATATAAACAAAAAAAAAAAAAAATACGAACAGAATAAAGATTAATGAATATTTTGATTAAAACATGACACCACAAGAGAAATCGTTCGATAATTAAGGCTGAAGCAGAAGTTGAGAGGGGTGTTAAGGGGTCAAAAGGCGCCACATTCCAAAAATTGTAGCTTAAATTCTTTGTAATATGTCCTTAGCTATTCTTGTCACAATCTCGTGTAAAAAAATTAATAACAATTTCTTACAATTATGTGAATATATAGAAACAACTTCCTCAACTTCTTCTCAGAATGTTTCTAAAACAAAAAATTCTAAAAAATACCAAATTTTACAAAGGCGAATTTACTTTACAGGTGACGTTGAAAACATAGCTGAGCTACTTGTTTTTTCAAAAGTTGCTTGTGTTTTTGACGTATCAACCAACTAAAGCAACAATAAATATAAAATGTGGTTTTTTTCTTGTGGTTTGACTTATTGTAGTATTGCCACCACCGCTTACAAGATTTCGCCTTGCTTTAAAAGTAATATACAAGGCGAATTTATGTAAACGGTGGTGGCGATACTACAAAAAGTAACAACACCAAAAACACAACGTTGTATTTTATTTGTTGGTTGATATGTCAAAAGCACAAGTAACTTTTGACATCCCTCTCTCTTTTTTAGAAACAAGTAGCACAGCTGTGCTTTCAACGCCACCTGAAAAATGAATTCGCATTGGTAATATACAAGGCGAATCCATACAAGGTGAACTCGAGAGATCAGTACCCATGTTCTGTAACTTAAGTGAGAACGTTACAGACACACACGAAGTGTGTCTGTAATTCATGTTGAAAACTATTAAATGATATTTCGTCGTAAGCTTATAAATGTCATAACATAGCACCCGAAGCCGATGTGACATTGCAGACATTGAGAACGCCACATATCATCGACGGCGACCAAAATTTACTAAAATTTTAAATTTTTCAACGACGGCGGCGAAAAAAAAACCGTCGGCTATACCAAATAATGGAAAGTGCGACTTTAATGTTTGTTGTTTGCAAACGAGCGTTGAAAAATTGAAATTTTTGATTGGTTTTTATTGTTAAAACGTCTTCTCGCCCATTTTTATTCATGAGTTTTTTTGACAGTTCAAGGCGGGAACTTTTCTCACAAAAATGCTACAAAAACACTTTTTCTGTAAATTGGCGGGTTATTTCTAGGCGGGACAGCTAGTACTCGCCAAAAAAAAGTTACAGCCACACTTTAGTGAGCAAAACAGCTGTTTGTTTCAACATATCGCATTTTTGTTTCATTTCACACATTTTAATTAAAAAGTTTCTAGACGAGAGAGTTGCAGAACATGGACACAGCTGTCTATTTTTTAGTCCATGCATTTTGATCTAATTTGTCAAAAAGTTTTTAATACATTGATTTTGACAAATAACCTTGATATTTTTCCAAGCGAATTCGGGCGATTTGAATTGACCTTGAATGTTTTTCCTAGAAATGGTTGACATTTCGAACAATAGATACTCACAATGCCATGAATAAAATCTCTGTTATTTTTAGATTAGTGTAATATTGCCAACACCAGTAGTGAATTCGACTTAATTTATTCATTCTCAGATGACTATATTGCCACATCGGCTACCTATTCCACAAATTAAAAGCTAGATTGAAAATAAAAGGTGTTTCCCTATGGTTCTCCAGTAAATAGGAGCATCTTCCCAAACAGATGGTATTTCTAAGATTTGTATATTTTTGACTAATTTCACAGTTTTACAAACTTTTTGAAACAAGAAATTGCAATTTGGGTTTAATTTTATTCTAAGATATCCAATTAAGAAGACTTTAAGTACACCCAGTTACTGTTCTTAAGAATGGTGGCTTTTAAGGGATTTTCATTATGTGCTTTTGCACTAGGGGGAGCAGGCATGACTTTTAATTTTGTAGACGAAGGTTATAGATAAAGCTATTAACCGTGCCCTTTATCTACAAAAACTCATAGTCAGAACAACTGTTCGCCAATGTAAAATCCAGTCCAAGAAAATTCTAAAATGGCTTTTTAAAGCTCCAAATTTTGCTCCATACTAGTTTAAGTCGTAATGGTTTTTTTTTACATTTTCTCTACGATAAGACATTATTTTTGTAAGCCTTTTTTCAATTTTATCCAAACTAAACATTGTAATCCTACAGGCTTCAAGTTGTTCTAAAGAACTGTTTCCTTAGGTCCCTAACAGATCAACAACTTATGACCCTCCATTTACATAAGAAACTAAATCTAAACTTAAAAGATCCAAAATACTTTTTAAAGTCGTCCCAAGTTTTTTTCTCTCTCTCTCTCTCTCTCTTTATTTTTAAAGCCTTAAAACTCCTTCCAAACTTCCCCAAAATATTGATTTGTTTTCTTTCTTCTAAACTCTTTCCAAAAATTCTTATAAAAAACTATAGAAAATTTTTATAAATTCCAATTTTAATTTATTATTCGAATGCATTAAACTTCCCAGAACCCCCAGTACTCCCTTAAGGCTCCTGTATATACACTATTTTTTCAAAATATACATACATACGTATGTAGATACATACTTATTTACTCCTTTCCAATAAATATGTTGAATATATGAAGATATATTGAGTTATTGTATGTATACAAAAAATATAAATGAATAGAGAAGAAAAACCCATTAGAACCCATGTTCCAGGCAAAAAAAAAATTTCTATAAATCACTTTTTGAAAAAAATTCAACAGTCATACCAAAAAGTGGAAAAGAAGAAAGAGGGAGGAAGGTGTTTACTGGAGTTGAGTTGCAGCTGTTTAATAGGGAAAAATTTGATTTCGACTTAAAATGGTGGTTGGATGGAGTAGAGAGGTACACATAAATGAACCAAGTGTTGAAAATATTTTTGTTTATACATACATACAGCCAAACAGACATATTTATGCTTGTATATAAACATAGTAATAAAAATCGTTTATATACTTTAAATACAACAACAGCAAGAGGAAGAAAATAATATAAAAAACAAAATTAAATGCCATAAATTTTAATACATCTGCATGTATGTATGTAGTATATAAAAAGAAATCCTTTAAGAGTTTTTTTTATACATACAAACATTTTTTAATACAAAAAAAAAATGAAAAAATGCAGTTTCTGTTTTTAAATGGGGGCTTAAGAAAATTAAAGGATTTTGGAGAAAATCGGATAAGAATTTAGGAATTTGATATTTAGCAAAGTTTTGGCCCTAAGAACTTTAAAGATAACAAAGATATTTAAAAAATAAAACTTTAAATTAATTAAATAAAACTAACAAAAGCCCTTAAACGATATACATAGTTTCTTTTTTGGAAATTTCTTTTTACAGCCGTACCAAAACAAGAGCGGAAAGCGTTTTCTAGCTGTCAAAAATTCTCATGCTCATACAATTTGTATGAAGCATCCCTAAATAGCGCGGCGTCAACGCTTTGCAATTGGAAAATCCGATTTTGACAGCACGTTTAATAGTGAAGTTGGCCGCTATTGTTAATAAATATTAGCATTTCAGCTGTTTTTTGTCAATCCAGCGGTTTTTTCTCTTCTTTATATTTCTATTATGTGGGTTTTATGAAACAAGAAAGTTAACACTGCTGTTTGAGACACAACGTTTACGCTCTTGTTTAGGTACGGCATACCAGCGTAAAAGCTAAGCGATAGAAAACGTTCCGCCTTCCGCTCTTGTTAAGGTACGGCTGTTAAAAACTATACTATAGTATAGATGGAATGTGGTGCTTTCGGCCTGGCGCAAGGTTTTTTACCACTATGGTAAAACAAACATCGGCTTTGCTTAATTAAGGGCTAATGAAATAGTGAAAGGTAAACTCTTTTTTTTTTTTTTTTTTAAATCACCCCAAATTTTTACCTTGAATTTTTGGAGTAATTTTTCATTTCTTTAAAACTTGAATGAATTATGTATTAGTAAAAGAAAAATAGCGATTTTATTTGGGGTCATTTTTCATTTCACTAAAAATGAAAAACACCCCTTCGGAAAAATTGTAAAAATAAACCCCAAAAAAATAAACAAAAAACTGGCGTGTTATTGTGTTTCATGTAAAGCCATTCTTCATTAAGTACTTTAGCGTCATATTTCCATGGGTCACATTTCATATGAACTTATCCCCCAACCCCTCCCCAAAAAATCATTATGAAGAAAAGCCCCAGTTTATTTTTTGGGGGACTTTCTGATATTTTTAATTTGTAAAGAAAACGTAAAATTTGTTAAATTTACAACCTGCATTTACCATTCACAAAAATATAAATTTGTGCCATTAGTTGGTGTAGTCATTTCGCAGAGTTCGGATCACGATACTTTGGCTGTGCAAAGAAAGTTACAAAAAACTTAAATGAATTTTGAAATTATAGCTGGATTCAGAAAAAACAGCCAATTGCTTTATGTTTTAGAACAACGCATGATCTACATCAAAAAGTCGGTATACAATAGTACAATTAAATATGAGTGCAGGATAAAAACTTGCAAGGCAAGAGTAAGTGTGCACCCAGATGGCAAATGCTTACTTGCCAAGAACTATGTGGAGCACAACCACGAGAACGAAGATGAATTATATAATGAGTTAAAGACACTTAATGGAATTAAGGACGAATGCGAAGATCTTGCAGGAACTTTAGGAGGCGATATCTCTGCAATCAGTTTAAATGTATCTGCATTCCGTAAAATTTGTGAATTTGTATGTATGAAAAAAAATTTATATTTTAATATCGATGTATATGCATATGGGCATTTCCAGCGAAAAGTTCATTTTTTGTAACGTAACGCCAGAAGTATTTTAAATTGTTTCTCAAAAAATTTTATATGTATCGTTTACTTTTTTATATTTTGGTTTCAAGCGCAACTAGCTCTACAAATAGTAACAAAAGTGATAAAGATTGAACAACATGGTCCGAAAATTCAACATTATTTGCAATCTGGCGTTACATTAAAAAAGTAGACTTTTCGCTGAAAATGCCCATATTTACCTAAAAACGAGCAAAGATTTAAAAATTTTATAGCTTGAAAAATAAATCCGTATTTAGTCCAAAGTTTACTAAAAAAGGGTTACATACAAAACAACTTGCGCAATTCGCAGTTTTATTCATTAATATTATTTTGTTGTGCAAGTCAAAATCCACGTCACGCCAGCTCAGATTTTTGCTTATATCTGCAAATCCTTAGCGTCTGCAAATCCTTAGTGCTACTTCATTCCTTTTGTATATAGTATAAAAACCCTTTTTACAAATTTGACTTCTTCATTTAATTTTTTTACATTTTGTGGTACAAATATCACGACACGTCAATATGGAAATGCCCATACGCTACTTTGGAGGTTACTTTGGCGAATTGTTACTTTTGGCATATTTAAAGCTGAAATGTTATAAGAGCAATCAACACGTCTCCTTTCTTGCATGCCAGTTCGTTACATATGTATATCGTATGGTATCTGTATTAATATATAATATTGTAACGTTACTGACTGATTCATCATCGCACAGCCTAAACGCCTGAAGCTAAAAACTTGAAATTTGGACCAGAGATTAGGGATGGGCAAGTAGAAAAAATATATCGATATATATCGAATCGATATTTTTTTAGAGTATCGATATTTATTATTTCAAAAATATCGATATATCGAACGTATTTTGCTGAAACTATTACCAAATTAAAAAGTTCAGTATACCTTTGTACAAACATATGTATGAACAAATTAATTATATGTTATTACATTGTTACTTTTTATTGTTTCATTTTATTTAAAAAAATTAATAAAAACAAAAAAATTTAATCAAAACAAAAAATTCAATTATAACAAAAACAAAAGTAAAGAATACAAAAAAACCATAAGAAAAAAAATAAATTACTAAAAATTTTAATGGAAGTAAATAAGTCATGGAAGTACCAACTTTCCTTAAAATTTGAATTGCACCCCAAAAGTACCAGTAATCATCAGATATGGACATCAGGAGCACTCTCTGTTTTATGTTCACTCCAGACAATCTGCTTCTTGTATCCGGCACTGCTTCTTATAAATGCCAATTATTTTAGATCTTCATATTTGTTTAAAAAAAACATATGATGCATGCAATAATTCCAATTCTTAAAAAACATATTGTTTGAAAAACGGCTAAAATTTTGGGTTTAATGAAGACTGACTTTAAAAAATATCGAATTAGATTGTCGTATTTCAATATCGATATATCGGTATTTAAAATATCGGCGATATATATCGATTATATTTTTTTTAAATATCGATATTTTGATATATCGATATTTTTTGCCCATTCCTACCAGAGATTGGCCACTCCCCAAATCGATCCACTAAAAAGGGATTTTTGGAAATTCTAATGTTTAGGGGGTAAAAAAGAGTAAAAAATATATATTTGATCCTTTTTCTAAATTCGAAAGTTTAAGGAGTGAAAATCGCACCTATTTTTGGTACTTTTTTACAACACATTTTTCTCCATTTATTGGCATGTGCAATATTGAAATTTATGATACTTCGATGTGGAGAAAAACGTATCAAAAAGGGGAAAAACGGGAAATTAGATTTCATTCTTTTACTTTTCCGTTCCACATGTAGTACATTTTGATTTTCCTATAATATTGAACTTAAAAACATAAAAATATACATACGTGCAGGGTCCTGAGTGAATGAAAACCTATTAGATGAAAAAGGTTGGTACTTTTTGGATAAAACAGAAACTTTGGCCTATAAATATGTAGTATGTCAACTAAAAAAAGACAGACGCTAACGATGTAGCGGTTTTGAATGCTAGTAAAATATATTGGGCTTTAACGTGATTTGTTGAATTATATTTGGAATTAGTATAAAAAATTGCGCGATATAGATGATCAAGTAAAAATGATTGTAAAGCTCATTTAGTTGGTAAAAACTCGATGGCTGACCCTTAAAAATTCTCAAAGCCTTCTAGTCAGGGCTGCCAGATTTGACGATTTATCGTCATTTTGACGATTTTTTGTGCCGGATTTAGCAAAGTGCCGATTTGCTGACTTTTTCTAAAAAGTCTCCAGTCTCTCAGTCTCCAAATTCTGAATAAAACACTACATGTTCGTTTTTTATTCTTGGAATGTTCAACAGCCATACCTTAATAAGAGCGGAAGGCGGAACGTTTTTTTTCGCTTTGCTTTTACGCTGATATGCCAATCCTAAACAAGGGCGTCAACGTTGTGTCACGAACAGTACTGAAAGCTTTCTTGTTTAATAAAACCCACAAATTATAAATAAAAATAGAGATAAAAACGCTAGATTGACCAAAAATAGCTAAATTGCCATTATTAATTAACTATAGCGGCAAACTTCACTATTAAACGAGCTGTCAAAATAGGTTCTTCCAATTGCAATGCGTTGAGGGCGCTCTATTCAAAAACTAGAAAACGGGTACCGCTTTTGTTAAGGTACGGCTGTAACATGCAAGTCTTAAGAAAATCTTTAAGAGTGGGTTTTTAACATCGAGTTTAATCTTAGCTGCAAACTATAATAAATTAATCTGAGAATAAATTTAAGTGAGTACTAATTGTGTTTGCCGTTTTTAAGAGATAGTTTAAACCTCGCAGCATTGTCATACTGAATAACAACAAATGGCAACAACATATTAAAAATGGCAACAACATATTAAAAATGGCAACTTTTTATCAATCCACTTAGCATTTTATACAGAAGAAGAAGAATTTTCGCCCTTTTAATTCTTATAAAAAGAAAATTAATTCTTTTAATTATTTTACTTAGCTTTTCATATATTTCGGAATCACTAAAGTCTTCATATTTACTAGAATAATCCATTTTTCTGCTTTTGTTATATATACATGTGTATGTGTTGACATTAAAATGGAAAATAAAAGTAATTAATCCTCATCTTAAAAACTAAAAACACAGATTAAAGATGACTGAATCTCTAATCTCCATGTTAAAAACCCACCCTAAATGATTATTTACAGAATGCAAAAACCACAATGTTACACTTTGTCTATCTTTCGTCAAACCATCATCGAATGAATTTTATACGACTCTCTGTATAAATCATATTTTCAACAAACATTTCACGGGTAGTAAGATGATATCTACATGAGTCTCATACGATTTTTGACATAAAAGACTCGTTAGATAATCTCTACCCACGTCTTAAACGATTGCAGAATCGCCTTTCGCTGTGGTATGGAAGAATCTCAGTCGTTTTACAGTTTTTCCTGTGTGAGGAAACTTCTACGATTAAAAAAATGCGGTCATCGACGATCAAAGACGCACTTAATGAGACTCCATGCTAGCTGAGTATGAAGTAATTATGTTTTTGTTTGAATGTTTTTTTTTTTACAAAAATCGAACAAAAATTGTTTAAAAAAAAACTAAATTTTAAGTTGTCTGATTTTTTTTGACGATTTTTTGATTTTTTCTCTGGAAATTGACGATTTCTTCACAAATTTATCTGGCAGCCCTGCTTCAAGTATAGAAAAATGTTAATATTGCAAGCACATACGTAGCTTAAAGATCTATTTAGAGCAATATTTGTATCCTGCATCTTTTCATTGTATTTGTAGCTCTAAAGGTCATTTCTCTTAAAATTAATTAAATTCTGGACTCTTTCCAATTGCTTGCCCTGTTTCCAACTCACCCCTTTATATTCTTAATATTCCAGTTAGTACCTACATACATACATATATATGGTATATACCAACTTTATATTTACTTTATAGAGCGAGAAAATTTGCTATTTTTCCCAATAGCAGCGGGTGTTATTTAGCTGGTTAGTGAAGGTAATATTGTACGGATACTTCAGTATTGGTTTAAATGTCTGTATATGATTTTTTTTTTTAATTCATTCATTCAGCTTTTATACATATTTTATGACTTTGTTAAAGAAAAAAAAAAACAGACAAAAACTAAAAAAAAACAAAAAATTCAAAAGCAATACTTTTTAAAAAGTTGGTTCAGTTCACTATAACTTGGCACACACCAGCATGAACATGTATATCAAAAGTCGGTTTGTATGTGCTGTACTATATAAAGCTGGTATTGTTGTTGTTTTTACTTTTGTTAGTGCTACATTTTTTTTGTTGGTGTTGCAGAGCTCTTTGGTGCATGCAGCAGATGCATTTATGTTATACGATATACAGTTCTTACCAATACTCTTGCACCAGTTTGATATTTATATCTGTAGATAGGTATACCTACATACATATATAATTGTATATAGAGGTGCTTGGATGCATGGTTATAGATATGGACATGCTTGTATTTATGTATAGCGCATTCAATGTGTATGTATGTATATATTTATTTGACAGAAGACCTAGTATATGCTTTGGCACTCGGGTATATATGCTCGTACTATATGATTTTGAGTATCTGTAGATATAATAAACGAGGTACCTACAAGAGTACACCATTTTCTTGAACACTAAAATTCTAAACATCATAAATTTTGGGATTAGATTTAAATCACTTTAAAGATATTCATCGTAAATCTATGTGTCGTATAATCCTTAAGACATTCCAAGACCAAACTCTTCTTTCTGGGGACTAATTCTGGCAGTCGTGATCGAATACTTTTTCGATTCGAAAGCAAATTTATGCTATGTTCACACTTTTGTCCTTAAACGCGTGATTAAGCTCGATTAAATCGAGATGATTTATCATACATTGAAGTGATTTGTTATTCACTTATGGCTTTATGTCCGTTTGGATTGAGACATAAAGCCATTATGGCTTTATGTCCTATGGCTTTGTGACACCCCACCGTGAACGGCTTTGATTAACTTAATCAACATTTTGCTTAGACACGTTTAAAAACCCAAGTGTGAACATAGCATAACTTTTAATTCTTTCGGTCGATACTGAGCAATGCGAATTTACACCTTTAGACCTTTTCTTGCTACGTTAGCAACAGCTGATTACTAACCTTGTGTCAAAATGACATACCGTTCATGTGGTTCTGGGGAATATTTACTTAATTCTCTAATTTTCGCTTAAAATTATGAAATTTAAAATTTTTTTAATTAATACATTTCAAAACAGACAATTTAAAATTAAAAAGAAAATGAAATATATGTTTAAATTGTTTGCTACAGTGTTGTATTATTTTTGACACAACGTTTAAATATTTTACAGTTTGTAAAAGTTTTCAAAATAAGACCACCTTGTATGAATTCGCCTTGATACTGAACATATTGAAATTATTTTTTCAGTGTTGTAATGCATTTATTTAATTTTCACAACACTGAAAAAAGTTCTATGGGCTTAAATTGTTGGCCTGTGCTATCGAAGAGAATATCAATGAAACATCTTTCCTGTTTAATATCGTTATAATGTTATAATTAGATGGCCGCAGGGTGGCCCAAAATTAACGAAGGGGGTTGAATTCGTTATAACTTTTTATTTAAGAAATAATTATAAATTTTTTTTTAAATACAGTATATAAATGTGGAATATTTTTGGTTTAGTTATGAAAAATAAGAGCAAATTCGTGCTCTTTCCAACACATTTTCCATAGCCCCCGTGTTAATTTTCAAAAAATGAAGGACCAATTATCCTTTCCGATGAAACACCGCACCAAACGCTTCACTTAGGTGGGTGTTATTCTCGCTGTTGAACTACGCTCGGATTTTCCGTAGCCCATATCCTGCAGTTTTGCTTATAAACGAACCCACTTAATAGGAATTAATTAAATTATGAATGAAATTATGATTTAATAAAGCTCTACAATTTGGGCACGTTGTTCAATTAAGTACTGCTCCAATTTTAAATTCCCCAAGTCCTCTTTACAAAATACTGAAAAAAAAATTATAATAAAAAATTTATAAACAATTCAAACCCCTTCGGTAATTTTGGGCCACCCTGTATAACAATTTGGAATTTGTTGAAACTTTTACTGGGAGGAAATGTCAAAAACTCCAAAATAGAATGTAAACAAAATATCTGATCGACTGAACACACCTGATACATGAACTTATTTAGATGTACTTGAGTTTATAGATTTTTTAATCAAAAAGACGAAAATAATACAAAAGCCAGTTGTCGACTGCCAAGGCGAATTCACATCAGGTGGCCTTAGCTTGCTAGGTGAGCAACAGCTGATAACCAATGTATGTCAAAATGGTATACCGTTCTGGTGGTTCGTGGGAATCTTTCATAAATTCTATAATTTTCACCTAAGATTATGAAATTTAAAACGTTTTTAACTTATTACATTTCAAAACACACAATTTAAAAGAAAAAACAAAATTAAATGTGACAGCATAAAGCTAATTTGTTTAAAATAAACCCTACTACCAAAATCTCATCCTCTAATAGCAAACGCTTTTTGAAAGCTTGTTAGACAAATAGGCCCTCTTCTAACATGACAAATTTAAATTTGTAATAAAACATGGTTATCGAAGGGCTACCGAGAATTTGAAACTCAATTTCTCCAATCCGCTTAATAGTAAATCTGTCAGAAATTATGCACAGTAATTGAAGAATGTTCGATGACCAAACTCTGCGTACAAATTACGGCATTTGATATCGATTGAAATTCCCCTTAAAAATTGTATGGCAACTTCGCTCGATATAAAATGCCGTTATTTGGATCCTGATCTCTGTTATTTTTCTACCAAAACATTTTTGCTAGTTTTCTCTTTTGTAAAAAATCAGTTGAGCTGAAGTTGGCTTTAAAATATTTTTCTAACTTCCTCCAGACTACAGTGTGCCACTAAAAACAACAGCAAATACTTTCCAACTACCAAAAAGACAACAAAAATAACACGACGTATAGAGGGAATCGTAGCAGTACATTATTACAATCGTAAACAAAAGGAGTGTGAGCGAAATTTCGTTTCTATATATAGACAAAAGGGAGATTGCAAGAAGTTAGCTTAACTACTCATATACAAACATGAATACTAACACAAATATTTGCAATAACTAGAAGTATTAACGGTGGAAGAGTGGTGGTGATGGGGGGGGGGGGCGAGGACAGTCTCACAGTATGAGGTCTGGCTTTCTTCTAGCTTTAACAATGACGACAATGAGTCTTGTAGGTATACATATGTATGTATCTAGTGCATGTATATACGTAAATCTACACTATGGAAAAATGGTTGAGGTGTAGGAAGAGGTGTATGCAGAGGTTTAGGCTGTGTATGTATATATGTATGTATCTATGGTGATCTACGGGTATTTGTTGGCAGCTGTCTGTAGATAGAGAAGCCTTTTTCATAAGTTCGTGTTTATGTCTGTGCTACAGCAACAACTTGCAACAACTATTGTTAAGAAAGCAAAATCAACAACAACAATTATATTATTAAAAACACCAATTTGTGTTTTTGTATGTACATACATATGTATGTATGTACGAGAATATGGATTTATTTGGGAAGAGCTGCAGCATTTAATCCTGGTTATGGGTTTACTAAAACTTTTTGCGAAATCCTCTAACGAATTGGCTGTTTGCCTTAGTCTGTCTGGCTGTCATTTTGCCGAAAGTGATGTGAAAACCCACAGTTGCTTAGGCCAAGAGCTAAAAGAGCAACAACAAGAGTCAGAGTACTTTTTACGTGTTTAAAAGAGTTCAAAATATGCTCCTTTGCATTTAAAGGGGTTAGAGTCATTGAAAGTCTCTATATTCACAGGGGTTCCGAAACTTTTTAACAAAAATTTTTTTTTTGTATTTTCTCGGTCTTGTGAATCTCCTTCGCTGATGCTTTATATTAATTTTTAATGTTTTTTTTGAAAACAATTCTCGTTTAATTAAGAATTTATTTATACTATTTATCTTTTAGAAATAGCCTAAGAAAACGAATTATGAGTCAGTCAGGTCTTAAGGGGAGCCATTCAAAGTTGCTTTTATGCGAAAAACTCTAACTAAGTAAAATAAAATTAAAGTATTTTCAAGTTATGTTGGAACTACATGGGTCTTTTCTATATCAACGAAGATCTTAAGAAAATGTTTTCCAACCACTGCAATTTAGCCAGAGAGACAGGGGACAAATTACAGCAACGATAGGCAATTCAGGGCGCCACGCCTTTTATTTTCTCTTTTATTACGTATGCACGTGTGTACACGCATTGTAGAGAATTTCAAAACAACATATGTAGAGTAAAGGCTTACTATCGCAGACTAAGAGTTACATGAAATGCAAGACTGTAAAGTTTTACACCCATACAAATGCATCACAAGTTTGAAGAGGATATCTACATTCTACTGAAAAAAGGTCAAAGTATTTACAATGTATTTTTTTGTTGGCGTAATAGCAGAGACAACAACTACAACAACAGAAAAAACAATGACAGGCAAAAAGAAAGAGGCCAACAAATGCACAAGCGAATGCAGTACCAGAGTTCAGTGTTTCGAGCCAAAGGTCTTGCGAAAGAGGATGTGAAAAATATCATAGCTTTTCTATTTAACAACAGCAACAACAAAATAAACAGATTTTTCGTTAGATTTTAGAATAGAACTACGATATTTTGCATTTGCTCTTTCGCAAGAGCATTTGCACTAAACACTGAACTCCGCTAATAATAATATTTTTTAATGGCTTGCAATTTAGAAGTGTAAGTGCAATGAAATGCTTAATATAATTTTATTAGTGTTTTGCTTTTGTTGTTGCATTTGTTGAGTTGTTGTAGCTGTTGTTGCAACTACAGTCGTTTTTTTTTGTTGTTGTTGCTTGGTCACCCAATACCTTGGGTGAAAATTAAACAAGCAACAACAAGCAAATGCCAACAATATTTAACAGCTGTGCTCACACAGGGTAATAAGGAATTAAGGGAACAGGCATTGCAAAAATCTAACTCAAAAGGGTTGAGAGCATATAATCTTGTCCCAAATCTAATTATAAGGGTAATCACGATGGTCACTGTGCAAATTAGCAATGTGTAAATTTGCAGTGCATTTTATGATTGATCGTGAGCATACCAATCAGTGTTGCGAGTGAAATTTCGAGGAAGACACATTTTAGTTCCCTAAAAGATACACTTTTTCCCAAAAGATGCATTTTGAAAAAAAATTTGAAAATCCATTATTAACGTTTAACATTTATTAACATAACATTTTTATTTCATATTTAATGAATATTGTTAAGAAAATTATAGCACATTAATTCATTTTTATATTTATTTAAGTCATAAATATCAGGTATGTAATTTTTAAAAATACAGTAAGCAAACTTTAAAATTAATTATATGTACATAACTATCTTTGGATGTTATCAAAACCAATTCATTTTTGTAAAGATTAACGTATGAGTTAAGGCGATTATACTAAAGTTCATATAACTTTCCTGAAAATAATATTTTCTCTGAACAACTTTGCACTACTAGAAATCATCGATTTAGGTGGATCGTATTGTTATCTTTCACCATTATTAAAGCTGCTTTTGTATTAGTATTGAGTCGGTTACGATGATCAGTCTTAACAAATTTTAAATGGCTAAAAATTCTCTCCACATGCTCTCGAACACATACACAACTCAGTTGAGTTGTAATTGAGACAACTGGTTGTGATCAGTTGTAATTTTTCTTATGTTTTTGTACACCGCAATATTGCAAAGTTGTAAACCATATAAAATGAATTGTAACCCGTAATAGGGGCCTAAGTTTATACTTAAGTCTTAAGGGAATGATTTAAGACTATCTTTCTTTGTTTGTTTTTTCGGAAAATAACATTTTCCTTTTATAAGTGGATTGTAACCTAAATTACTTTCCTTACTGTTTACACGTAGGCAAAGAGGTGTATATACCACCAGGGTCCTTAACCTCTTCTTAAATGCAACAAAAAAATAATTGGTTATAGATACAAAATTTGAACATTCATGTAACAAAGGCAGGCTAAAATGGAAAAGTAAGGGGAACTGGTTGCAAAACTTTAGGAAGTTTATGTACACAAAATTTACTATATTTTTGTGTATAAAGGTATACATACACACATACATATGTATATGTATACAAGCACATTGTCTTGCATTTATTAAAAAAAATATTTATTTTAACAATCCTTAAAAAACTAATAACAATTTCTTGGTGAGGTAAGATCATAAAGACGCAGTCCTCGATATTTATATGTATATAATTGTTTAAGTTCCCGTAGGTTTTATAAGGAGCCTGGTCCACAATTAATTTATTCCATTCTGGTTTGTTTGACGCAAGTGTTCTTATCTTAGTCCAGCTCAAGTCTTGATATGCCCCTTCAATTTTGATTTGACGGCGCCAGGTGTGTCTCCCTCTTTTATGGCTTTCTTGCGGATTCCTATCGATAGTGTGTCTTGTGATATCACACTTGTTGAGCACTGTTGTATTGTTTGAAAATTTTCAGTAGAAGCAAAACCATTTTTAATTTTACATTAAAAGCATTTGAAAAATAATTTTAAAGCCAACCATTTCATTACAAAAAAGTAGACAAATTAGCACGATATTTTTGCAGCGGATATGATAAGAATATTACGTGTCGATTTCTTCCAAAAAGTGAAAAATTAAAATTTCAAGTTACTACACTTTTGTTGAACGAGTGCCCCAACCAGTGCTATTTTGTTTTACGTATTTACCTCAACCTGTATGAGAATTTGGAAAGTTTGGACCCAAAGTCTTTTATAGGATATCGTGACTTGCCAATATTTTTGTATCCTATTGGTCCAGCTTTGGTTCGTGGTTCTACTGTTCCTTCGTTACTTGGCTGTTGATATTCTCACCCAGCCATCTGGTTGATTTAATGAAGGAACAGGATCCGTTCAAATCAATGTCAGATAGGCAGATTTTGTCCCTGATTATTCTTTAGCCAAACAGCTCGAGTCTTAGGTCTCCGAATGCCGAGCAGTTAAAAACTGCACATACTGTTTGACTGGCCGGCGCTGGCATGGGCCAGAAGGAGGTACTTGGGGCATAGCACAACAGGTGCGTCCCGAATCGGTACTATATCGGCAAAATACCCAGTTGGGTTCCTTTGGGAAGCAGAGGGTATTTTGGTTATTTCGTTACATCTCTGTATCATTTATACCTAAAGTGGTATTAAATGTATCTCCATCTCCGAAATTCAGGGCAATAAAAATTGTTCGGGTCAAAAGGGGTTTTGGTGCCATTAGAAAGCTGAATGTGTCCTCTCAAACCTCATATGTACTTTTGCAACTGTTTGGAATTGTCTGTTAAACACTAGTTTCGGAGAGTGATAAATTGTCCATCTGTCCCTTCATATTCCTAGCTTTGAAAGAAATATACACCCTGTGTGTTTTATTTACACTGATCTATCATTAAAATTTCATCAAAAATGCTTAGCTTTTTTCGGAGGCAGTTATTCTTCTTATATTTCTAATTTCATCAAAATCATTTCTGCTATTTAGCCGATAAAGCGTAGCGGACGCAAAAGTCCCTTTCGCAATCGGTCAGAGGACGATAGAGCGGACAGATAGACTGAAGCCGGAATGGAGGGCTAAAAGCGTACTCACGTTAAAATGTCTTTTTTAAGTACTGAAACTATTGCTTTAATTAATATTTTCTGAGTATAGGAGATTTAGCGACGCTTTAGCACTATCCTGGTTGGTCTAAAATTTACTTTACGTCCCCTAATTAAACCCCTTTCCTAAAATCACTTAAATACAAACAAATCTCATAAAGATGAAGATATCTAAATTATTTTCGGCACAAAGAACTTTTAAATGAACCTTAACCTCATAGCATAATTTTGTTCTGGCGGTCCACGATTGCCCATGGTCCCGGATAGGGAACACTCTTAAAAATTTGTCTTAATATACTGTGGTGTGAGTATCAAATGGACGGTCTTGACCGACTATACTTTCTTACTAATTTCAAATTTGTCTATAGGGAAATTTTTTAATGACCATTTTTTCTTATATTTGCAAAATACAATTATTGCTTGTAATTAATACCTATTAAACAAAAAAAAATCCCCCAAAAAAATTTTTCCTTCTAATGAAAACTTTTTAAATTTATTTTCCTGATTTTTAATTAAAGTTATTTATTTTTTAATTGAGTTGCAAAATAAAGTTTTTAACTTAATTTCTTGATTAATTACAAAAATAATTTTTTTATACCAAAAAAAGACCTTAAAAAATCTTGATTAAAGGCTCAGTTAAGGTACCTACATATTAAAAAAAAATTAGAATGATTCATTCGTGATATTTAAAAAAAAAACTAAAATTGGGAAAAAAATTTTTCGAAAACAGGGGAGTAGTTAGCAAATAATAATTAAAAAAAGAGGGAAATTTTTTTTATCAGTTTTTAAAAATAATTTTTGAAAATTTAGTTTAAAACTTTAACAATTTTTTCAAGGGTCTATTTTTTTTTAATTTTGGTTAGAAGTTTTTTTATTTCAGAAAGTAGATATCTACCTATTTATCCCCCTCTTTTTATTTTCTAGCTACCTACTTACCTTTTTATTTGCTTCATACGTATGTAGGTACCTAAAACAACAATAACCTTTTTTTTGTTTTATTTTATCTCCCCCAAAAACCAGATCCACCAAAAACGAAAAAAATGCCATAAAATCATACAACATTGCAAAAACAAATTAAAAACAAAACAAAAACAACATAATGAAAAAAAATTAGCTGTGATTACAACAACTAACAGTCTCCCAAAAAGAGTACAACTAGAAAAAAAAAACTAAGCGAAAAATACACACTCACAAAAATTATAAAACTTCAAGTCAAATTCCCACTGCACATTGGGACATCCTTCAAAAATGGCTGGATAAAATAAAAAAATTATTTGATTTTGACTTTAGACGTGTCAAAATCAGTACCCGGGCGTTTTTAAGTACGCTAAATTGATTGCTGCTATTATTTTGCCCAGGGGTGAAGAGGGGATGACTTATAGGTTTTTAGGTGCTCCGATTTTATTTTTGGCATTTTTTTACGGGCAGGGTTTCGATAAACGATCTAGTGAGAGAAGGGCGTGGATAATTATACTTTTTTCATAGTTTTTTTTAGAAGGTTTAACATTTTAAAGTTTTTTTTAAGGTATTTTATTAATGGTTATAAAATTCAAAGTTTGAAAAGTATGTTCACATTTCTTTGTTGGTGGGCATTTCTTTTTCTAATTCATAAATTTATTTTAAAAGTTCCACCGAAAAGTTTTTTTTGTCCTTAGATAAGAAATTATAGGGTTAGTATCCACTAGCAGCATATCCATACATATGCTCGGTTGTAGTGGCAATTTTGCTGACCTTTCTGCAAAGGTACATAGCAACCATCAAATCACTGATCTGTGTAGCAAGTCTTATAAACGCTGGTAGGCATTCCGTTCCAGTTTTACTTTTGCACGTACAGCCCTGCTGTTTTTTTTTAGTAAAATCTCCAAAATATCAACACCTATTGAATATTTTTCCCCTCTTGATAAAACCTGCATAATTGTATTGAATCCGTTCAGCCATGGTGGAATAAGCAAGTGGCATTGCTACGGCAACAAATGCAACATTACAACAAAAATTTAAATAATGTATATCACCGTTTACGTCAAAAAATACTTTAAACAAAAAATCAAAGCGTGCCGCTGAACGTGATGAAATAAATTAATTTTTAGCCAATTTTTATTTAATTATTTTATTTTAATTTAAAATTATCAAAAACTTTAACAAAATAGGTACAATAATTACAGCACAAAACGTGGACTTTTTGTAAACATAATCAAAACTTTGACATAAGACTAGACAAACAATGCAAGAGCAAAAAACGTCATCTGGCGTAGTGCTGCCACCTTTATTATTTCACCATGCGTTCAGCTCGTTTTTTTTTTACTCCGCGAGAGTGATAAACGATAACGAAATAAAAACAGAGACTTCGGTTAGGGTTCAAGTGTTCAGAAGTTAAAATAGGACGCCTGTTCTAATTATTGTGGCTCCAATAAGAAAAGAAAATACCTATGTATGTGTTTTTAGTCATTTCTTTCAATGCATTTTAAACAATCTGTTTAAGCCACATAGGTATGTATTACATCTGGATGAAAACTTAGATTTCCGGAATTTCGTCCGCTCACTTCTTAAGTCTGTCCCAGCGTGCACTGGTAATAACAACAAAAAACCAATATACACAACTAATACTACAATAAGCAATAAACAAAGAAAAAAGATGAAGAAGAAAAAACACACAATAAATCGAGCTATGAAAATTAAAATTTTGTACATTTTTTGTTTAAAAGTGTGTCTAGTTTTCGTTTTTTTTTTGTAGTCCCGTCGCTGACGCCGCGTCGTTGTCGTCATTACTATAGTTTTAATTAAAAATTTGTGTAGTAGGTAGGTAGGTAGTTTATCAGTTTTCTTTTAAGTTTAGGGCATTATATTATGTAATTTCGTTGTTGTTGTTAGAAAACTACCTTCTCTTATTCCGAAAAGCGCATTTTTTAAGGAATCTTCAGAATATTGGTGGAGGGGTCGTTTTCCTAGTCCTTCCATTTTAATTTTATAATGGTCTGAAATGTCAAAGAAATTAATCCTAATTTTTTAACCTACCTACCAAAATATTATTTTGTTTTGCTAGCTAATTTTCCAATTTTCTTTGCATTCACTATCAAGAGAGGCGAGTAATAGGTAGGTATATAAAAAAGTAGAATTTGAGCTTAATAAGAGAAAATATAGTTAAACGCATGGTAGAATAAGTACAAGGTAGGTATAGTCACTATAAAGTCAAACAAAAAAAAAATATGGAACAAAATTAAAACAAGCGTCAAAAATCAAATAAATTATTTTGACATTAGGTACCTAGGTAAATGGGTAAATAATGAAAACTCTCCCTAATGAACATACCTGGTGCTTATTATACATACATACATATGTACATTTATTTACCTACTATGGTTAAACGTTTATCTTCCTACTAAAAGCATTATGGTAAACAAATAATTTAATATTATTTACTTATTCCAACTGTCATGATACTACAAAACTACTTAAATAACTGGCACTACCGCGCGTGTTGAGAAGGTTGTCACTGAATGACAAGCCAAATCGATCGAAATACTCATCTCAGCCAATACAAACTTTACATGAAGAGAATTGCGAATATTTTCTATTAAAAAAAAGTGTTAAGTAGGTATGTAGGTACTTATTTATATATTTTCCGTTATTCTTATTTATTTAACTTTAATAGAAAATTGGCCGACTACTGGTGCATGCCGAACTTAGGGGACTTTACCCAATATTGACAAATTTTTTAGTATACATACATACATATGTACATACATACATACATACTACATACAATACTTAATTGAGTATATGCCACGGTACGATATTATACCACTTAGTCTTTAATACCTACATACATACATATATACATATATGAAAGTATACATACATATATATGTATGCATGTATCTACGTACATACATACATATGTACAAATGTAAGTTTATATAGGTACATACTTACATACATATGTACCTACATAGACAGTCAGGCAATGTTAAGGCATGGCAACTCAGGGCAGAGTTGTTTTCAATACATTACATTTAAGCAAAGTATAAAAAAAACTGCTGTATAAAATAACAAACGACGACCATGTAGTCGTACGATAATAAAATAAGCAGCAGCAAAATTGCTTTTTGTTGCTGCTAACTTAAAATTAACTTTATTATACGGGGCCTAAATACGAGACTACTAAAACAACTTGTGTGAGAGAGCGAGCAAGAAAAAATAAGTATGAATGTATGTATGTACATACATATATAAAAATTTAATCGAAATGAAATACAAAACCAAAATAAACAAAAAAAAATACAACAGTCTTGCATTCAACCAACACATAATCACCCAAACAAACGTTTACTAAAATAAATAATACAGAAAAAAGCAACCAATTGTATGTGTACCAGCGCTGCCAGAAGTAAGATTTTACCTTATTTTTTTAACATTTTTTAACCGAAAAAAGATTTTAAGATTTTTTCCCCAAAAACAAGATTTTTTGTTTTGCCTAGACGAAAAGTCAATTGTTTGTTATGTTTTTTTTATATTTTATGTATTAAATAAAATATGAATTGTTTTTATTATTTATAATAAAAAAACTACTTTTTTCCAAAAATAAGATTTTTTCTTCAAAAATAAGATTTTTTTGGGTGAAATTTAGATTTTTTGCTGAAAATTTCTGGCAGCACTGATGTGTACACAATAAAAACAACAACAATTGACTTTCCATTATATTTACTCAGAGCGACTGAGTGCTCTTTAGACTTTGCAAAGACACACATTACAAACCGCTAAAAAGTTTGAATACAACATAAACCGCAAGCAGCAAACCGACAAACATAGAAAGTTAAATGCAATATCATAGATTTAATTTGATTTTTTTAATGGACAAGATTTTACAGCGAACTGCTTGAGACCAGGAAATGTCGGCAAGAGTGCGGCTGAAAATAAACACCAGGAAAAGAAAAACGTTGCTCATCAATGTATTCACAGCACAACCTCTTCTCTTCAAACACCAATCGACAGAAGATGAACATCCTTCGTGTATCTGTGTTGCATAATTACCATAACAGGCGGTTAATATCAAGACATAAAGTTCAGACTAGACAAAGCAAGTCATTCATTTGCTATGCTAAGCCCCGTGGGGCGTTCCTCCCATCGGTAGCTCAAAGTTTAGAATCTTCAGCTCCAACGTGAAATCTGTACTGTTCTATGGTAGAAAATCTTGAAATGGTGCATTAAATTCAAGTCATTGTTAATAGGTTCCTTCGTAAAATCCTACGTATGTTTGGCCCGAAATAATAAGAAATGTTGATCTGTTTTATACCTACTACCCATCAAACCCCATTCATACAAAGATTCGTAGGCATAAAAATCGGCAGTCAAAATTACCAGAAGTGCCATCGATAGCAACCCCAGCTCGATTTCGAATCAGAACTTCAGCAAACAGTTGGTGTGAAATAAGGTGTATGGCAAGTGGAAGAGACGATTAAAACAACTTTTTGTGTCCCTTTGTTCCTAGGAATAAAAGGAAACAAAATGTACCCATCACATATAAAAAAATTACTGCCCCTATTAGCTCAATTGAAATTTTGCAGTTTTTGTATTATGGTTAACAACTCAGTCATGGTGCGGTTAAAAAAAAAACATCTAAAATTAACAACTCATCACTAGAAGTTATTTTAATGGCAACTAAACTAAGTTGAGGTGTAAACCTTAAAAGGGGCATTTATAATTTCTTTAAAAACGCTTGTTGTTTCCATTCTATTTTAGTTTCCTAAAAACAAATGTACCTATGTACCTACATACATACATATCTCTTAAAAAATCTATAAAAGAATTTAAGAAAACCGTCATAAAGCGCAAAGTAGAATAAATACCTACCTACCTATAAAATTTAAAAAATCAGACTGAAAATAAATGCACAATAGAAGCAACACAAACACACAAATTAAGTGATACCTACATAGGTACATACATACATATTACTTAAACAAACTACGGTATAAGATTATGACGCGAGACTTTGGCAATGGCAAATAGCAAACGAACTTGCGAACCAAGCCGACCCACTAACAAAAATAACGAAGCTAAATTTATAACAACTAAAAACGAAATCGAAAAAACGTGCTTTTGCACTGTTATTATTCACAGATACTACGTGTGGAATTTCGCTGATTTTGTGTATATTTCAGTGTTGCCACTTTGTGGGTAATTACCCGAATTTGGTATAATTTTTACTGTCGTGGGTAGAGCGCGGGTAATTTCTCTTAGGTGTAATTCAGGTGTAATTAAAAAAAAATAACTTAAGATACCCAAATAAAATCCAGATTCGATTTCAGTGATGACATTTATTTCTTTTTAAATATTGTTGATAAAAAAAAATGCACAGTCTTCTGCACCAAAGTTTTGGTTTCTTTTTAAGAAAAGTATTCAATCATTTAATATATATTTTCCAAAGTTCTGTAATGAATGTCGCAAAAAGTACTCTTAGATTTGGATTAAGATGACTATCATAGTGATTAAGAACCTCAAGTTTATTGAAAAAAAGATATTCAAACTAAAATCTAGCCTGGGGAAAGATATGTTTCCAATATTTCAACTTTATAATTAGTTTTATTTTTTCTGGCAACTTTTTAATGCTGTAGTTTGAAGAATATTTAACGCCCTTAGTCTGAGTTCATACGACTCATGTCTTATTGACATGATTCTAACTTTTCGTCTTTGGATCATGAAGTTGCCTATCAAAGTTGCGAAAATCGATGGCTGATTTTTAAAGTAAAGCTGTGTTCACATTATGTGTATTTGTCATGTGGATTGTCACTTTTTCACATGTTAAATATGTACATATCGTCTGAACCCCTTCAAACACTATCATGTGTTATTTCTCTGTGTACAGTACACATGACAATTTTGATTTAGAACGTGTTCTATTTTCAAGTGACAAAGCATCTGACATCAGCAGTTTATTATTAACAAAATTGTTTGTGGCGGCAAAAATTAATTGAAATTGTAATACATAATATTAAAATAGTAAATAAATAATAAAACAGATAAAAAATACACAAATTAATTATTAAAAATGTTTTTTTTATTTTTGATAGGTTATGTCAAATGTACGTTACATACCATTATGTGAACATGTAAATTACAAACCTTATGTAAAACTCAAATTTTGACATACACATGAAAACACATGTGGGTAGAAAAGTGACATTCCATATGACAAATACACATAATGTGAACATAGCTTAAATTTGGATAATTTGGTGGCGTTGTTCAAGCATGAATCTATTCATGATGATGTGCCTGAGCAAAAAGTGAGAGCAGTATGACAGTTCGCTTGACAGACAACCTTTCGTTAGTTCTATCGGGCTTAAAAAGCACTCACTATAAAGGAATTGCAATGCGCGTTTTGAACCTTTCCCAGATATATGCAACCAAATGTGGAAGTTAAACTCATTATTTTAGGAGTTTTATTTTAAGTTTTATTAATTGCTTTTAAGTTCTTAATGTTATAATTGTTACTGAGCTACCTAAACAAGAGCGGCAAGCGTTTTTTTAAGCATGAAAATTCTATTGCCAATACATTTTCAATAAAATAAAACGACCAAGCGATTTATCAAATAAGATTTCCCAGCCGGGTGGTGTTAAATTCGTGTTCTACAAATTAAAAGTTTTGACATAAAATAGACGCTTGCCGCTCTTATTTAGGTAGATCAGTTAATTTATTTTAAATTACAATAAGAATCTCAAAAGTTTGACTAATATGTATTGATTTTCTTTCAATGAGTTTGTTGTGTTTTTTGGTTCTTGTAAATGTCTTAGGATTAAAAAAAACTTCAATATTATATCAGGTGTAATCTATATATATAAAAATGAAAAATGTTTGTATGTTTGTGGGTTTGTGGGTTTGTGGGTTTGTTGGCTTATAGACTCCGAAACTACTGAACCGATTATCTTGAAATTTTTACAGTAACATCACGTGAGCCCTAAAAATAAAATAGGCTACTTATTTTTTCGATAGGGGCAGGGGAATTGGTACCCCCCATAGGATGCCAATATTTATTATCGCATATCTTAAGAGCCGCTGGACGCATTTTGCTGAACTTTTTGTAGTAGGATCTTCTGAGCCCCAAAATTGAAATAAAATAGCAGCGGGGGAAGTGGTTCCCCCCATAGGACGCCAATGCTTAATATCGCATATCTTATGAACTGTTATAGTGAGAATGTTCAAACTTTGTGGAAGTCACTCTTATGGTATACTACACTTTTGAAAATAAAAATAAAGCGGGTAGGGGGGGGGGGGGGAAACCTCCCAGAGGATGCATATATTAAATATCGCTTAACTGAAGAACTATTAAAGGGGGAGTCTTCAAACGTGGTTAAAGCTACTACTATGGCAAACTATAAATTTCAGTATAAAAATGGGCGGGGTAAAGAGGGAAGGAGCAGTACCCCTCATAGATAGAAATAAAAATAAGAGCCACTGCACGCATTTTGTTGATTTTTTGGTGGTAGGATCTTCTGAGCCCCGAAATTGAAATAAAGTAGCAGCGGGGGAAGTGGTTTTCCCCATAGGACGCCAATGTTTACCATCGCAAATCTTATGAACTGTTATAGTGAGAATGTTCAAACTTTGTGGAAGTCACTCTTATGGTATACTACACTTTTGAAAATAAAAATAAAGCGGGTAGGCGCAGGGGGGGAAATACCTCCCATAGGATGCATACATTAAATATCGCTCAACTGAAGAACTATTAAAGGGAGAGTCTTCAAACGTGGTTAAAGCCACTATTATAGTAAACTATAAATTTCAATAAAAAATGTGCGGGGTAGACAGGGGAGCAGCAGTACCCCTCATAGAAGACATATAAATAAGAGAAACTGCACGCATTTTGTTGAACTTTTGGTAGTAGGATCTTCTGAGCCCCAAAATTGGAATAAAATAGCTGCGGAGGAAGTGATGCCCATCATAGGACGCCAATGTTTAATATCGCATATCTTAAGAACTGTTATAGTGGGAATGTTCAAACTTTCTAGAAGTCACTCTTATGGTATACTACACTTTTGAAAATAAAAATAAAGCGGACAGGTGCAGGGGGGGAAATACCTCCCATAGGATGCATACATTAAATATCGCTCAACTGAAGAACTATTAAAGGGAGAGTCTTCAAACGTAGTTAAAGCTACTATTATGGTAAACTATAAATTTCAATAAAGAAATGGGCGGGGTAGCCAGAGGAGGAGTAGTACCCCTCATAGATAGAAATATTAATAAGAGCCGCTGCAATCAATTTGTTGAACTTTTGGTAGTAGGATCTTATGAGCCCCAAAATTGAAATAAAGTAGCAGCGGGGGAAGTGGTTTTCACCATAGGACGCCAATGTATACCATCGCATATCTTAAAAACTGTTATAGTGAGAAAGTTCAAACTTTGTAGAAGTCACTCTTATGGTAAACTTCACTTTGAAAATAAAAATAAAGCGGGTAGGCGCAGGGGGGAACTACCTTCCATAGGATGCATATATTTAATATCTCTCAACCGATAAAGTGGTTAAAGCAGTGTAGCGAAGCGCACCGGGTTAAGCTAGTTTTATATAAATCGGGTAATTTTGCTTCATCTCAAGTGTAATTTTGAATTTTGTTGGTGGTAACACTGGTATATTTTGTTTTTGTTAAAAATGAGGTACTGATAGCAACAAAAAAAAGCAAAAATATAAGTGAAATGGACGTAATTCCCTGTTATTTTTAAGGGAATAATAATCTCTTATCAGAGAGAAAAAAAGAAAAAAATTCAATTTGGGAGCATAAAAAGAAACGCTCTTATAATCTTTTTCCAATTAAATTCATATAAAAACAATGATGCCAGAAGTTGAAATTTAATAAAATTGTAATAAAAAATTAAATAAATCAGGTAGGTACCTAGTATATTTACACAAAGAAAGTAGGTACATGCACTATAGAAGCCAATGCTGGCTGTCCCCTTTTTTATGTAGTTTTCTATGTCTTCTAAATGTTAAATTAGCATTAAGAAGTTATACCTACATATGTAAGTGTGTACTTATGTACCTGTAATCTACTAGCAAAAAAATAGGGACAGCTACCACAACTCCTTTTTTAGTGCATACACCTTGTGTAAATGTACCTTGATTACCTACATACCTACCTATAAGCAAATAAAAATCGTAGCTAATTCAACTACAGATGGTGTCGGAACTAAAACAATCCAAGACCTATCCAATAGGTCTGCTTACCTCTAAAACAATACAAACAAATATCAGGCATTTTGTCTGTTTAAAATTCCTCGCCGTTGTCAAAATCTACCTACCTACTACATAGGGAAAACAAAAGGAAAAATGTGTTTTGTGTGCATGTACTTACATATGTATGTGTAGCAAAAAACCAAAAACCTTAACAAAAATATACCTACATACATAGGTAAATAAGTATAAGCAAAATGTAAACAACTTTTGACATCGTCAATAAAAATCTGGCTTCTCGCGCAGACCTATTGGATAGACCTTACAACAATCCAAAAACAACAGAAACACAATAGGGTTTTTTGCATTTCACTGTTTACGGTTCAAAATATCAATTATTCCTAACAAAACAAATCTACTACAAATCTTCCTACTTCGATATTTTTTTCACTGTTTCGGAGAAATTTACAACAATTTCACAAAACAATTAAACATTTGTTTTTGTAAACTTTGACGAAAAATAATTCTGAATATCAGATATTACCTTATCTATGTACATATATGCAAAGTTGCTTCAAATATCAGTCGCAGTCAATGACAAAATTATTGTAATATGTAATAAACAGTTGCAGCCTAAAACGCTAACATACCATTTTGCAAATGCTATTATAGGTCGTGATACACTATCCTACACAATCGTACGATTCATTCACTGGAAAATCTGACAAATTTCTATCACACTCAAAAAAAATCGCAACAAAAGTCTGTTACAGGTGCCACACTATTACACAAAAAAGATGCTTTAAATCAATGAAGCCGACATTGTTGTTTTCTTGTTAGCTGTATTAGAAAATACAACTCTGATCGCATAGAAACTATCATTTTATGAAAATTTTTAAAAACTTTTGCAAGTCGGTCAGACTTGTCAAAAAAATCTGTCATTTAGTTAAATCTTTAGGCCACACTATCATACTTTATGAACACACACGATTTGTTTGACATATCGTACGACTAAATAGGATAGTGTGTAGTGACCTTATGCATGATCATTTGCACAATATTGTGAATAGGGCTAATACGTGCATAGTAATAATATGCATGAACCTGCTAGTCAATTTTTCTAGTTGTCTGGATTAAATGCAAAACATTTATGGGTCAATTACGGATGGCAACTGAAGTTGAGTTGCAAGCAGCGAAATTAGGCCACGCCGCTTATGTTTAAATACCTACATATAAAAAAAAGGCAGCATGAAATAACCCCCCATGTGCCGCCATCCGTAATCGACCCATTTGAATTCATTCAAATTCTAATATGTACCTACATTCTTACAAAAAAATCTGCTTTAAGTGATCCGAAGGGGTTGGAACTCGTTATAACTTTTTATCTAAATATGTTTTTGTTTCGACCTTTTAAATTTTAAATAAATTTAGTAAATAATCAGGCTCGAGGTCTGTACTTTAAAGTTAAACATTTAATATTGCACTAAATTATCTATTTTCTTTTATTTATTATGTAAGTATAAAGGCTCATTTAAGGCAGATTTAGTCTTTACTTTCTGTTCTGTTACGAATCAGCTGATTTGTTTTTGTTATTAAAAAACCTGTGAAATTGATTAGTTTTTCTGTTCTGTTACGGCTAGGGTGTTCGATCGAATAGTATTCGACCGGTTTTAACCGGTTATTTTAGTTTTGCCCAAGTCGAATATTTTAAAATGTCCATTTTTCGAATATCGAATAAACCGGTTATTTTAGTAAAACTACCCGGTTATTTTAGTAATGTGTAATTTATATACTTATTCCTTACTTTTGTTTTAAATGCATCCGTAATTTAAGTATTTTTCTAATTGAATATTTGCAAACATAAACTTTTTATAAAAAATGTCAAAACAAAATGAAACAAATTCAAAAAAACATTATGAGCAATGTAAATACAAATCGCTTATATAAGCGTGTGTTCTTGTAACAAAAACCAAAAACCATATAAAGTACTACAAAAAAAAAATTCAGCATAAAAAGTAATAAGCAATTGGACAGTATTATAAATACTATATATAGCTTTACAAAGATGCCATCTCTGGTAATATTTCGAACTGACTTAAAAAAAAATTGTGCTTAATCGGCCCTAAAATGATAACTGGCAAAAGTTCTTTACATCACGACTTATTAATCACTTTTAATTAGTCTACAAGCTTGACATAAATATACGCCAAGTAAAACTTAACAGGGTCAAGTAGTTTTTAAGAGACTGCAAATAATACTTTACTAAAATATGCTGCCAATAATGAATGAAAAACTCTTAAGTAGTTCCAGCACATCTTCATGCTTAAAGCAAGAACATACCGGCGGAATCAACGTTATGGGAAAATTCATCAGTTTTATTTATTAAAACACCAAGAACTTAAAATAAAATTGAAGGAATCAAAAATGTCCTGAAAGGGTTTAATTTGTGTGATCAACGAATTGAAAGATATTTCATACAAAAAGCATGTTCATAATACTATTGTTTCTATAATGCTGAAGCAAAAATAATTGAAATATATAATCCTGGATAAGAGGTTTTGTTTGCCACTTTTCAAAAATATGGCTGAAGTTTACTGCTTCATATAGACATGATTAACAAGCAACAAATTAAAACACATTTACAATCAATTTAGGAAAATATGTCAAATAATAAATTTATTGCATTCCTATATTTTTAAAACCAATGGCCCATATTCATAGTCAAAAATAAAGTCGACTTTTTTTAAAGTATATTTTAAAACAATGGTGTTCACATGCATTTAAAACAGGTTTTTATTTAAAGTCGACTTTATTTTTGACTATGAATATGGGCCAATGTTTTTAAAAAATTCTAAAGCTATGTTCACACCTATTAAATGTTTGACTCCTAACGTAAAGAATTGTTTGCTTTTGCAAAACGTTTGGCTAGAGCAAACATTATTTAAGGGTTTCGTAACTACATTATACATAAATGCAATTATCATCTTAGACATAAAGTTTAGCAAATAACAAGAAATTATTTTAAATAATGCTTTAGTTTTATCAATTTACTGGTCACGCTTTTGTTTGATTATATCGTCACATATTTGTTAGGTCTGAACATACCTTTTGTCATATCTATGTATTTTGTTGGTTCCTTACCTTCGTGAATTGTTTTGTTTTTATTCTAATTAACTTTTTATTACAAAAACTAATTTGATTTTTGTGTGTTTATGTATTCGAATAAAAACCGGTTAACCGGTTATTTTAAAAATGCTTAACCGAAAACCGGTTTTTTTAAAATAGCAACTATTCGGAATATTCGAAAACCGGTTATTGAAAAAAGTCGAATAATCGATCACCCTAGTTACGGCCCAATCTGTAATATTAAAAACTTGTTATATAATTGTAAGTGACAGCAACGGAAACAGAAAGTAAAGTCTAACTGAGCCTTTACTTTCTGTTCTGTTACGAATCAGCTGATTTGTTTTTGTTATTAAAAAACCTGTAAAATTTATTAGTTTTTCGGTTCTGTTTCGGTCCAATCTGTAATATTTAAAACTTGTTAAGTAACATGTAGTCTACAACAGACATGAAATGCTTAACATTAACACTAACATGATGTTAGTGTTAAGTATAGACTCATCATGTTAGAGTTTTTCTCATGTTTTAACACGGCTGTTAAGCCATGTGTTTTAACAACTCTTTTATAACATAAAATGACGTTTAAGCTTGACAGAAGTCATTTTGTTGCTTTTTATCATTTCACACACACTATTGTTTGGAATATGCTTCGACGACAATAAAAAAAAAATAATGAAATTTCTTAACATTAACATGAGTACTATACTCCACCATTAACATATTAAAAATTCAACATGGAGTCTTAACATCATGTTTTAACAGCATTTCATGTCAGTTGTAGACTCGGTGTAATTGTAAGTGACAGCAACAGAAAGTTAAGACTAAAGGCAGAGTTAGCCGAACGTCCACGTCCCCTAACGGAACGTCTGGTTCGTTTTGTTATTTGCAAACAATGCAAATGCTTACTGAATTTAAATGTCACGTTGACGGAACGTCTCGATCTGTATAAAATAGATTTTTATGCCGTTGTTACGTGACAGTTGT
The DNA here is from genome assembly GCA_949318255.1 of Pollenia labialis. Classification (NCBI taxonomy): domain Eukaryota; kingdom Metazoa; phylum Arthropoda; class Insecta; order Diptera; family Polleniidae; genus Pollenia; species Pollenia labialis. The sequence goes on from OX439142.1 coordinate 2,026,156, forward strand.
AAAGCAGTGATGGGCTACTTGCATGTTAAATTGAATGCGGGTACTTTTGCTCTTTTTTTGGTACTTTTTTAAGTACAGCTATGGAATTGCGAACAACTTAAAATACTACATATTTCCATAGAAACAAATATATATAAGTATGTTTAGATGTACAAAATAAACAAATGCATATACACATACAATGGAAATGTGAAACAAATAAAAGGCTTTAAATGGTATTAAAACCTTTCTTGGTGCATACACCATAATACAATACATATATGTATGCTAAAAAAATATGTATGGCAAAATACAAATTTGTTTATTGTAAATTTATTATATAAATATTAAATTATTAACGTTTTTTACATACACAAAATACTATGTTAATACTTCTTAAATCACTTGGTACTTTCTCTGCACAGTGGTCACCATTTAAAAATTTTTTAACCCCATCACTGTGTGTATTGCTTTATGTATGTACCTATACTATTGTTTTTTGTTTATGTATGGGAAAACCATATGACACGTTTTTAAATGGTCTATAAGTGCACCAACGTGCTTACAGTACGGTGCCGTACATTATGGGTACAGCAACGTTCGCCTAACTGGGCTTAACTGAGCCTTTACTCTTTGACAAGTTTTCTATATCGGTTCAGTAGTTCATTCTCTCTTCTTGTTTGACTTTGTTGATGTGTAACATTTTCCAACATTATCCGATATCTGACACCATTGACGGAAACGGCGACCCCGTGTTCATTTTCAAAAAAAAAGGGCCATCATCCTTTCCGATGAAACACTGCACCAAATCGTACACTGAGGTGGGTGTAAATCATGAAAATTGGGTGAAAGAAAAAAACAAAACTAAAATTGATGTTTAATAAAATAAAGAGATAATTATAACATAATTATATTAAAGTATTAAATAATATATTTTTAGGTTTAATTTACTTTCTTTTTTTCAATTTTAAAAAGAATCACACTAACAACACAAAAAAAATGTCAAAATGAAACAAGAGCGAATCGTATGAACAGCATGTTTGGCAATCTAGTTTCAGAGAGCGAAACCAGTGGTTTATATCGTCGAATGAACATACATAGATAGCATAAACTATTATTTAAATTATTTAAAAAAAATTGCATAAACTATTATTTAAATTATTTAAGAAAAATTGTTCGATTAATCGATTAATTCAATATTAGAAAATAGCCATTTTTAAATTATTCGAACAAGAGTTTGTTTTTGTGTGAAAGATTAATCGAATTAATCTTAATCGGTTGACAACTCTAGTAAATTCATAGGTACCAATATGTGTGTAAATATTTTGTTAATTTTATTATTCTTTTTGGGCACAGCTTTTTCTAAAATTAGATAGGTATGCTACATACATACATTCATACATACATATGTACCTACCTTCATACATACAAGATAGATAAACTTCTTAGAAAATAAACAGATTTTGTTAATTTTTTTCTTTATGTTTAAGAGAAACTTGTTTTTCTTCTTATACGCCTGGATTTTTTTTCCATATTCCTTTCTATTTTATAACTTTTGGCGTTGTTTTTCTTTTTATTTATTTTTACTTTTGTTGTTGTGTTTGATTTGCATTTTTTGTTGTACAGTGAAATTACTAGTAATTGGACACCGAAGAGCCCATTCAAATGTGACCGGGCAAGCGGTATGTCCTCTCAAAAAACTCATTGCTCTCCTTTAAAACGCTGCCGGGGCAAGGTAACAGTGTCCGTTTAAAATGAAGGAGGCGTTATTAGAGACTTAACTGTATACACTTTCACACTTATTTATTTGCACGAAAATACGAAAATATGTATGTATGGAAGTAGGTATGCAAGTACATTTGCAATTATTTTGCATACCTACTTATATTTCTCTTGTTAAAAGAAAACTTTATATAAAAATACAATACATGTTGTGTTTTTGTTGTTGTCTGTATTTATTCTTGTTGTTGTTTTTTGCCTTTAGGGTTTTTAATTTCATTATATGTAGATGGCCTGCAGTTTGTATAAAACTGTGTGTTGGTGTGTGGGGTGGGAAGGAAAAGCAGAACCGGTTTACTAACAAGTAAGAGTAAGAAAGAGAAAGAGGGAGAGAGAGGAAGCCAACATGTTTACATGTGTTTCTAGAAATTTATATTATCTACACGATTGCAAAACGATGTTTAACACGACATTTTCTGCGTGTTCGTTTTACAGTTACAAAAAAAGAAAAAAAAAGACCAAATAGCACGTTTTTCAGCGGGCAGATAGGTATAAATATTACGTGTCGATTTTTTCCATCAAAAGAAATACATACATATGTATGTATTGTTTGACGAACTATCAAGAGTAAAGGCCCAACCATAATGTTTACGGCCTTTAAGATTTTAGGTGACGGTATGTTATATGAAATTAGACTGAATTTTAATTGTTAAAAAAATTTTTCTTTTTATAAATTTTAACAAAATAAAACACGCAAAAAATGTTAAATTTTTTTTAATAATTGTATGAATTTTTATATTGTCCAGTTTTTTTAATTTTGGTTTCTGGCAACCCTAACGTTTTGATAAATGCATACCCTGCAAGAAATGAATGAGCGAGTAGTCACATTTTGAAACTAATTACAACTATAACTACGGTGACCATATTTTTCAAACAAAAAAAAAGAAGACATTTCGAAATGTAGGTTATTGGATAGCTTATAAGATAATTCAGAGAATATGATATTAGCAAGTAGAACTATTAATATAAAATATATATTTAAGGAATAGGTATAAAGGCTTGGCTTTGTGCCAAAAGTAACCACAATCCAGCACATGGATCATAAAAATAATTTTTGCAATGTCATTGGACTCCATTGTTGAGAGAGAAAATATTCTTTTAATGGAACAAACTGTATTAATGTTGAAATTTTGGGGTTTCGGGAAAATAAAACTTTTAGTTTTTGAGTTAAAAGAAGTCATATATTAATCTAACAAAACGACAAATCTCTAAAAAATCTACTTTCCTTTTTTTTTAATCTTAAAAGACATCGTATTCAAACATGGACTGTCCTCTTAAAAAAACGGGTGAATGGTCACCGTAACTATAACCCAAGTTTGTCTTTACCAGCAACTAACTTTCTAGGTTTTATACCTATTAAGAGCCTGTTTCTCTCTTTTCTCCACTTTAAAAACATTAAACTAAAGATTCATTTTGTAAAAGGGTTTGAATGTAGAATTTCACATTTGGCGATGTAATTGTAGAATACCTAAAATTTAACAATTTTATAGCATGTGTATGAGCCGCTTAACACTTTACTATTCGTCGTCCTAACTTTAACTAAATTTAAGTTGTAATAATGGCCAATAATGTTAAAGCGGCTCATACACTTGCAATAAAATTGTTCAGTTTTACGTATTGTACAATTATATCGCCAATGTGTATGTGATATACGATGATGGAACAATATATTGGCAACAATCTAAATATTTTTGATTTTTATTGCACAACGAAAAGATAGTGAAATGTGTTGGCAACATTGTACAATGCTGTTATGTTATTTCTATATAAATGAGATAACTGTAATTTTTTCTTTGTAAACAATGTATTTTTACTTATTGCACATTACTGCATTAAAATCTCAATTTCTTAAAAAAGTGGACTTAGAGCCTTTACATGTTAAGCCAGCGATATACAATAATATTGAAAGTGTACGGGCCGCTAAAGAACTCATCGAAAAGAACATCAATTTTAATATTTGTATCGCAAACTATTTAACAAACTATGTTATACCCTTACTGAACCAAATTACTACACAATAGCAGTACAACAACAGTACAATAATGAAAAAATCAGTAGTACATTTGGCGCACTGATTAGCTTGTTATGTATAACTGCCTGTTTTTATAAAACGTAAACAAGTGAGTGAGTGAGAAATTATGTTGAAAACAAAAACAAATTTTCGTTTTTTATTGTTGTTTTCAATATAATTTCTCACTCACTCACTTGTTTACGTTTTCTAAAAACAGGCAGTTAATCTGTACTTTTAACAAAAAACAGTACATATACTGTTAAAAACTGTAAGACTGGCAACCCTAGCATTACCAGAAAACAAAAATTTTTTTTCAGAAACAAAAAACATACATACCCAAGGTATATTTATAGCAGGTAGCCGCGAGATTACAACAATTGTACAATAAAACAAACAACAGGGCTTTTTATTGTTGTTATGCGATACAAACTGTCAAAAAGCAAGACAAAAAACTTGTTTACTTGTTTACTATACAACATTTGACAGTTCGTATCGCAAAACAAGCAAATAAAAAATAAACAGCTGGCTTTCCGAGACCACCTGCTATAAATATACCTTGTACATACCTAAGTATGTATGTATGTTGTGTGTTTACTTTTTGCCTAACCGCGGAACACAATTGCACCGTACGAACGTACTAGCGTACGACGTAGAAACGTTGTCAAATTAAAACTAATATTATTTTATAGAAAGGCGCACAAAAGCTGGCGCAAACGTAAAAGCGTATTTACATCATACGCCGACTTAAGTAGGGAACAGAATAGTGGCTGTAGTTCAACTGTACGAATACCGCTGCAAGCTTTCATAAGTTAAAAACGGCAGTTTCAAAGTAGTGTCAACAGAATATTAAGTTGAAGTAGTCGTTGTAGTTGAAGTGCAAAATTCGAAATTTTTAGCTTTGTTGCGCTACAGAGCATTCGTCAGCTTCAGCTAATACTACAGCTACTTTATTCTGTTCCAGGCCTTAGATCTACGCCGGTTGTGACCGTAATGACATAGAAAAAGAAATTTAAAAATACCTATAAAATACAAATTTATACTACAAAATTCAAGTAGGTACATAATTAAAAACACAGAATTCGAATAATTTTGGAATTTTCTTATAATTAAAACAAAATACGTTTTCGACGGAATTGTGGACTAATTAAACGTGTTTTTAAAAATTTACGCCTATGCGTTCTACGTTCTTACGACGTACGACGAAAATGTGTTTCTAGCACAAATGTTTTTTTTTAACAAAAAGAAAACAAAAACAAAAGGAGAACCTAACAAAAACAAAACATTTACACAACACACACCGGGGATGATAAATAGCATTTTGTACTTAATTCAGTAAAAATTGTACTTTTGTGACCCTAATATGTATGTATGTATGAACATGCAGACATTAATATTCCCTTGTATTATATAAAATATACCAATAAAAAGAAATATTAAGTAAATATGTATGTAATAAAGGTTTTAGACGAAGACTTTTAAGCTTGTATTTTTAGAGCCTAGTAATCAGTTTGACCGTACTTTAGAAATTATGCTTAAAACTTTTCGACTGAATGCCATTTATACCTATAGGTATAAATAACATACTTTATATATATGCATGTATGTATGTACATATGTATGTACATAAAAAACTCAATTAAAAACTTACAAAAAATCAGATGTAGTAAAAAACCTAAAATTATAATTTTTAAGGAGATCAAAGTTCGATTGTTGTTGGAATCAGTTTTTTTTTATATGTATGTTGGTATGTACGTACATACATATGTATAAGTTTTTTAGGACCAAAAAGATTCGATAAAAACGAGTTTATATAAAAAATTATACTAAAGTAGTCTTACCTTTATTAAAGTTTTCTATATTAACTAAATATTTTTCAAACTAAAATAAAAATTTGCGTTTTGAAACAAAGTTGAGTTGTTTTATTGTTGTTTCAGTATATTTTCCCAAACGAAAATTTTTATTTTATTTTAAAAAATTTCGAAAAAGTGGTTTACTTTCAATACAAATCCATTTTTTTGCATACTACCCAGTTGAAAATTCAACTTCATATGCAATCGAAAATAAATTAAAAAATGACAAATGTTTAAGTGAAGAACCGAAGATTGTTATAAAAATGATATTAATCAGAATTAATCTATGTATGTATACTGTGTGCATATTTTCATACATGAGTATTTGAAAAAATTACAGCGTGTGATAAGGAAAATGGTTGAAAATCTAAGAAAGATTAAACTTTAATCCAAATTTGGAAAACTAACGGTAATTACTTAAAAATTCAAATAAATTCGATACTTTCGATAGTTTGTCAATTCTACGATGCAAACAAATTTAATGGATTATACATTTTTAAGTTAACTATTTTGATAATTGTTTTTTTGTTATGTTTTAAAAAACAAGTACCTTGAAACCTAGTAGGTACATATATTAAAATAAGAGTATTTGCTTATTTTATTTCATTAATATCAATGAACAAACGAAATTTCATTTATATTTTGTACGTATTTTATCCTTTTTGCTTATGCGAGTATCACCGTCGTCGATTCGACGAAGTATGACGTTAACGTCATAAAAATAAGTATGATATTCTAGGGTTAGCGCAGTGTTGCAAAGAATTACTAAAAACCAAATGCGTTGAAAAAGAATCAAAAATTAAACCAATGCACATATTTCGCCACCATTGCGTAGTGAAATAATAAAGGTGACAGCACTGCGCCAGATGACGATTTTTTGCTCTTGCATTGTTTGTCTAATCTTATGTCAAAGTTTTGTTTATGTTTACAAAAAGTCCACGTTTTGTGCTGTAATTATTGTAGTTTATTAAAGTTTTTGATAATTTTTAATTAAAAAAAAGTAGCACAGCTGTGCTTTCAGCGCAACCTGAAAAATTAATTCGCCTTGATATTACGCATAAAAAAAAGACGACTGCCGTCTAGTATGTACCCCTTTACATTCCCTTTTCCCGTCTCTCCTAAAAACTCAAGACTTGACGCGGCAAACTGGATGTGCCTATACCAGCACTTGACAACGGCAAGCTAGCCGAGAATAGCACATTAAAGCAGTCCATAGCCGTTTCAATTCAATTGTCAACTGAGTCGGTTGTTGTCCAAATCAAATCGTGTATGACTTTGGCAATTATCGAGTTGGTTGAAGAAAAATCAAAAGATTTTGATCTTTCAATTCCGTTTATGAAGTCTGTGGCCAAGTATCAATTCAGTTGAAAGACTCAGTTGACAATTGAATTGAAACGTGTATGTGGCGCATAAGAAGTTGCAAAAGGCAGGGAAACCCCCAAAAATTTATACATTTCGAGAAAGTACATATGGGCATTTCCAGCGAAAAGTCTACTTTTTGTCACGTAACGCCAGAAGTATTTTAAATTGTTTCTCAAACAATTTTATATGTATTGTTTACTTTTTTATATTTTGGTTTAAAGCGCAACAAGCTCTACATTAATTAACAAAACGGATAACGATTGATCAACATGGTCCGAAAATACAACCTTTTTTGCAATCTGGCGTTACATTAAAAAAAGTAGACTTTTAGCTGAAAATTCCCATATTTACCTTAAAATGAGCAAAGATTTTTAAATTTGATAGCTTGAAAAATAAATCTATATAAGTTCTAAGTTTACTAAAAAAGGTTTTGTACAAAACTTCTTGCTCAATTCGCAGTATTTTTCAGTTTTGTAATGCAATCAAAACCCACTTCCGTTTTTTTAACGTCACGCCAGGGCAGATTTTTGCTTATATCTGCAAATCCTTAGCGTCGATTACTGTAATTTTTTTTCTGAATGTAGAGCTACTTCATTACTTTGTAAATATAAAAACCCTTTTTACAAATTTGACTTCGTCATTTACTTTTTTTACATTTTGTGCTACAAATATCACAACACGTCAAAATGGAAATGCCCATATATGTATGTATTCATGTGCATTTAGTATATTTTTATATCAAAATGAATCCATTTTTAGTTCCAAAATTTAAATTAAAAAAATTATTTTTTAGTTTTATATACATACCTACATACATATGTATGTACATAGGTATGTATGTTTTTTTAAGTTTAGTTTTCTTTAAAAAAAACATGTTTTATTAAAAGTACCAATATGTTGAATTAAGTACTCTTTGCTTGGTGGTTTGTACCATCTCAATATTTCATCATTGTTGTTCATTCCCTCATCAATATAAAAAAACACTACAGAACATTAAAATATTATGTATGTATGTATGTATCTATGTATGCATGTGTGCAGAACCACAATTGTACTGTTTAATAATAAAAAAGCAGAACGCAAGATAATGTTTGTTGCCTCTGTTGAAAATGTTAAAAGGTATTAATTAAGGGTTGGGTACCAATACACAAACATTGAAAAAATGGATATCGTTTCTGGGTGTCTGTACCGTACGCTAAACAATGTTCGGTTTATTTTCGAAAAATGTTTTCGTATTCGTATTCTGTTTTTGAGAATGATTCACTTAGTTTGTGATTGTGTTTCATAGTGTACACATAAAAGTAAAATGCCTCGTGCAAAAAATTATTTGCTGCTTTCTTATTTTGATAAACAGAGTGATAAACAAGTGTATTGTAGAAATGAAAAATGTGAAAAATTGTTAATAGTACACTCTGGAAACCTAGAAAGACACTTAAAAAAGTTTCATTATAGTCTTTATGCAAGTTATGCAAAGCAAAAAGGAGGTGAATTGTTTAATAATTTATTTAAATAGTCGCAGTTAAAATTTATTGTACCGTAAAAAAAACGTTTGCAAATTGTACAATACTATTTTTTTTTCTCGTTTTTTACATTAGATAAACCAAAACAAATACATATGTATGTATGTACATATATACTTTTTAAGTGACAAAATGTGCAAGCAAAACAATTGCTTTTTACTTTGATGTTTCTTCTTTTTTTTTGCTTTCCTTTTTTTTCATTTTGTTTTCTTCTCTTTAGTTTGTTTCCTACTTTATGTTACTACTGTAGCAATGTTGCCAGAACGATGATTTTTGATGTTTTTTAAAAAAATATGGCTTGATGATATTTTTGCTTCTAAAGATTTTACAATGTTGTCATTAAAATTGCCTAAAAATATCTTGCAACTGCGTGAACAATGTAAGCTCATTTTCATTTGGCAGATGTGTAAAATTAATGCATCTGACAACGGCACCATTGTCAGAAATATGACAACATTGATCTGACCACCGTCTGTTCGAAGCTTTAAGCTGAAGGTCCACACCATGCGTAGATGCGAATGATACTTTTTGTGAATGTTATGCGTTTCTAAATTCAAGTTACATGCGCGTTTTATACGCCATATTATTTATTTTTGGATCAGCTGTTGTGTTAAAATTGTTATTGCTTTGTTTAATATAAATTATATTAAAACGAGCTTTTACATAAAAAAAGCTTGCAGCTCCCTTATTAAGGTCGGTCCGTAAAAGAAACAAAACTTTAAATAATTTCACCAAAAAGAAAAATAGCTGTTTTAGCATCCTCAATAAAAACCCGAAATATTTTTTATTTTATCTATTTGGAGATTGGAACCCCGAATCTTGTAGTCCTTCTCTAAGTCAACTTTTTTACAAGGCGAATCATTTAAAAATTGAATTTGAAGTGGTAAGTGGAACTCGTCAGCTGTCTCCACGGCGAATTCAAAATATAATTCATAAACGTCAAAAAGTTAGAAAAATTTGATTAAAAAGTGTGAAACATATTTTTATAATAAAACTAATTATTTCTTTAAAAAAAGTGAAAATTTTAATTTAATATAAAAATGCGTTCGTGTTCAGTTCGCTGTTTTTGACAACAAGCAATTAAATTGCAAACACAAAATACATGGATTTTTGCAGTTGTAGAGTTGCACTGACCTTTTTAAATTCGCCTTGATTATAACAAAAAATATTTTAAGCTAAAATCAAATTTTGCTACCGAACGCGATGGAATAAATAAATTTTTAACCAAAATTTATTTTGCTTTGGTTAATATCTTATTTAATTTTAATTCAAATAATTAACAACTTTAATCTCAACACAAAACTTGCACTTTTTGTAAACATAAATAAAACTTTGACATAAGACTATACAAAGAATACTAGCGAAAAAAATGTTAATCTGGTGTAGTAATGCCACCTGTTTACATATTTCATCATGGTTGCTTCTTGTGTTGTTGACTTATTGTAGGATTGCCGCCACCAAATAATAGTAAAGTCTCCTTGCCAAAGAACAAAACGAAACGATTGCAAACGTTTCGTTTATTTTCGTATTCTGTTTGTGAATGATTTACTTAGTTTGTAATTGATTTTCATAGTGTACACATACTTACATACGTAAAAGTAAAATGCCTCGTCCAAAAAATTATTTGGTGCGTTCTTTTTTTGAAAAACAAAGTGATAAACAAGTAATTTGTAGAAATGAAAAATGCGAGAAATTGTTGAAGTTACACGCTGGAAACCTGGAGAGACACTTAAAAAAGTTTCATTTTAATATTTATGAAAGTTATGCAAAGCAAAAAGGTGGTGAATTATTTTATGATTTTTTAAATATCTTGTACATACAGTTAATAAAAAGTATTTACAAATGCTGAACGAAATATTTGGGAAACGTTTGCAAAATGTACAATGTGACTATTTTTTTGAGTCGTTTGTAAGATGAGCAAAACAAATACACACTACACATGTATTTACAAACATATACGTTTTGATTGACTTTTACTTTGTTTTTCGGGTTTACTCTGTTTCTTTTTATTTCTACTGTAGCAGTGTTGCCAGAACGACGATCTTATCATATCTTTAATAATTTTTTTAATAAAATATGGTTTGATGAATTTTGTTTTTAATTAGGATTTTAATTTTAGGTAGGTACGCATGTTTGTGCAAAACACATGTTTTGTACAGTTGACATTTTCTAAGTCAATTTTTGAAACAAAGTTTTGTATAAGGTTGTTTATTGCTTTTGTTCACCTCACATATGTATGCACCCTGTGTCTAGGGTTGTCAACTCTATTTTATAATAAAGTATTGTAAGTTATAACTGGTAGTTTTACTCTATACTTTATGAGAAAAATAAAGAACGCGTTAATACTTCATTTCGCATGATTTGCTGCATGTACATACCTAGAATTTAAAATAGAATCGGTTTATTTAAGTCGGCGAAATGATCAACATAAAAATTTTTCTTAATGGCGATTTGTTGACGCTTTTTATATGTCTGAACTATACCTAACAATAGCGAGATGAAAGAAACAAAGCGTCTGTGAATCTGGTAAAAAATGGCTAATTTTTTGCTTTAAGTTAAAAAAAAGTCCTATATTTAGACTTGTATAAACATTTTGCAAAATAATTTAAATGATTTTGTTATTCGTGCCTTAATTCCAAATTTGTATTATTTGATAACAAAAAACTGAAATTTATTGTTGATGGGATAAGCTATTTCTATTGGCATTTCACTGGTTGCTTAGGCCAGATCATCAGGAAACTTCATCCATAAAGATTTTAGAAAAACTAAAGATATTAAATCAAATAAAACTGTTAAGCGTTTGTATATCTTGTATAAAAAAAGTCATGCGAAATAAAGTATTTTCGCGTACTTTATATTGTTCTCATAAAATATAGACCAAAATTATTCGAAATAACGTACCTACAACACTTTATTATAAGTACGGGTGGCAGCCCTAGGTGTAATCTAAATGTTATCATTTACTAGCAGTAAATCCTCTATAAAATGAACTTTGTTAGAAAATAAATAAATATTTTGGTTGAAAGCTTTTTTTTCATTATTTATTTATTGAATCTTCAGATATTAAATACCTATGAACTAACAATAATTAATCAAATCTTATTCTAATGCTTTATTTTATGTCCTCCCAGTGCCATCACGGCTCCTGTTCACATATATATATTGAAAGCTTTGAAAGGTAATTTTAAATTCCATTTCCCTATTGGAAAATATTAAAACCAGCTTTGTAAAATTAGGTTATATTACTTAGAGTCTACTGTATTTACCCAGTTTATATTGGATAAAAAACATATGTATACATATTGAACATAAGTTAACCCGCCCTTTTTTGTCTATGTATTTATACATTTTCTTTCGCGATACGCCTTCGGTATTTCAATCATGTTTTAGATTTCTATTCAATTTAGCTAATTAATGTGTTTTTTTAGTTTAGTCTGTTCGAAGTTTGTTGCCACTAACCCAACAGCAATTATGATGAAATTTCCGTTTTAAAAGGGGATCGTTTTCATAAAAATAATTTTTATATTATTTGTTTCGAAATCGATGTAAAAAATACGTTTCATTATAGAAATTGATAAAGAAAATTAATTATTTATTCATTATTTTTAGAAATTTAATTTTTTAAGAGAATTTTATAAGACTTTTCAAGATTTTATACAAACAAAAGTTTAATTTTTATAAATTTTTTTCTATAACTTAATTTAGCCAATTGTTGTTTAATTTATTTTAAATTTTAGAAAAAATGGCAATGAACTTGTTCTGCTTTGATATTGTTTCGATTTGTTTAAATTTAATAGGTATTCGATGTTTTTTATATATGTAGGTACCTAGTTGCTGGGTCACAATTTTCAAGTTTTAGTCGTCAACTCTTAAGTTTTTACACACCGTCTACAACAGGCATTAATTGCTTAACATTAACCGTAGAATGATGTGAGTCTTAAGTATAGACTCATCATGTTAAAGGTTTTCTCATGATAGGTATAACATGGTTGTTAATGCAAATGTTTTAACTACGCTTTAATAAGATCATGTTATAACGGCAAAACATGTTTGTTGTAGACGTGGAGCTAGGACTAGGGATGGGCAAGTTGAAAAAATATATCGATATATATCGAATCGATATTTTTTTAGAGTATCGATATTTATTATTTCAAAAATATCGATACATCGAACGTATTTTGCTGAAACTATTACCAAATTAAAAAATTCAGTAGGTATACCTTCGTACAAACATATGTATTAACAAATTAATTATATGTAATTACATTGTTACTTTTTATTGTTTCATTTTATTTAAAAAAATTAATTAAAACAAAAAAATTTAATCAAAAAAACAAAAAATTCAATTATAACAAAAGCAAAAGGGAAGAATACAAAAAAACCATAAGAAAAAAAATAAATTACGAAAAATTTAAATGGAAGTAAATAAGTCATGGAAGTACCAACTTTCCTTAAAATTTGAATTGCACCCCAAAAGTACCAACTGGTTTTAGTCAAACCAGTAAACATCAGGAGCACTCTCTGTTCTATGTGCACTCCAGACAATCTGCTTTTTGTATCCGGCACTGCTTCTTATAAATGCCAATTATTTTAGATCTTCATATTTGTTTAAAAAAAACATATGATGCATGCAAGGATTCCCATTCCTTAAAAACATATTGTTTGAAAAACGGCTAAAATTTTGAGTTCTTAATGAAGACTGACTTTAAAAAATATCGAATTCGATACTCGTATTTCAATATCGATACATCGATATATCGGTATTTAAAATATCGGCGATATATATCGATTATATTTTTTTTAAATATCGATATTTTGATATATCGATATTTTTTGCCCATTCCTAGCTAAGACAGATAGACAGGAAAATATATGGCATTCTCGTTTCCCTATTCTCCTAAAAGCTCAAGACTTGACGGCTAAAACTTAAAAATGCACTTTATTTTTTTTTAATATTTTTTTTGGTTTTTTTTAAATGTTTTTTTGTCACATTTTTTAAACATCTTTTGCAAAAAAATTTGTTCATCGACCAATTAAATACAGACAAAAAATTTAATTTGATAAATAATTATAACCATGATAACAATCCACAATCAAGCAAAAGGCTCTGTTTAATAAAACCCAGCATAACTCAACACTAGGGTGGCCATAGTCCGTTTAAAATGTTTAAAGATATTTGCATTTCAGTCACATTATCTTTTTTAAAACCGAATAACGGTTATTTTGGAATATCTCAAAAACGGTTCAACTTTTGACAATTCTGAATTCATATTCGGATTCAGGGGAAAATTTTACATAAAGATTAGCTGTTAGATTCATTTGATCACGACTTTGTTGAAAATTTGTCACGTAGTGTAATCACCAGGCAAAGAATGCGTAGATATGTGAAAATTTCTGTGTTATTTTTTAATTTGGCTTTTTCGGGATTAAATATTAATGTTAAAGAAAACTAATACAGAGCAACATTGTTCATAAGATATAGCCCTAGAATATTTGTGAATAAGGTTTTTCTCTAAAATAAATATTACTGAAGTTATCAACAATTAAATCGACACATAGTGAGAAAAATAGCATTTTTAGCAAACTTTGTGGGCTCAAGGCACGCCCAATAACTATGCAAACGATCTAAAATTTTATAAATATTATTTTTTTATAATTTGGAACCAATCTAAGGGGTTTGCCAAGTGAAAATACGAAAAAAAAATTCTCCATATAACTTGCGGCCACACTACTCAACACATACCTATTTGGTCTAGCGTCTTTTGAAATATGGCACTCTGTAGCAGAAAAGGAAAATAATATTTATTTATAAACATACTTATGTATATAGGCATTTCCACCTGTGGTGAATTTAAAAAACTTCTGGAAACTTAAAAAAAAATATACCGTTACAAACCTCAAAACGGCAACACTTTAGCATCCAATTACTCGAAAAATAAACATCATACACAACAAATATTTGGCATACACACCCATAGCTACTAGAGGTATATTTATGCCAAATATAATGTACATATGTAAATGAATTTCGGCAAAACATTTTTTTATACAGTAGTTACATACATACATTTGTATTTGTACAAAATAAGCAAAAATTAATTTTTTTAATATTAATTTTGAACATATTTAGCCCAATTATGAGTAAAAATTCCTCGGGAGGTACCATTATTTCTATTTAAATATGTACAATGGGAAAAAAATCATAATTGGGTTGATTGTATGTAAGTATTCGCATTTGCAACGATTTTACTTGATTATTCGCATTCGCTGAACACACATTCGCCACACCTCCTATTATATGTTAACCCCAAGGCTAATTCATAACAGGTATATACTCGCCCGAATTCGCTTTGAAAGATATCTGGTTGATTTGTTTAAACAAAGTAAGAAACAAATCGCAGGGAGATAAAAAATAATCAGCTGATCTCTCGAGTTTACCTGATGTGAATTCGCCTTGTAGATACCCTTTCCACTTGTGGTAAAGGATATTTAAAGTACATACGTTAATAATAGAATTCTGAAGCAGAAGGAGAGGAAGGGCCTGTCAGAAAATGCATCACTGCGCTGCATCATGTTAGTGTTAATGTTAAGCATTTAATGTCTGTTGCAGAATGGGTATTACGTATTGTCGAACAGCTGACATGATGCATCGCAGCGATGCATTTCAGAACAGGCCCAAAGTGGACCTTTGAACTTTCGTTGTGGTCAAGATCTAATAAAGTAGGTCTATGCAACTCTACAACAATACAAAAAACTTCAGTCATTCTGTTCGTTTAAAGCTTTTGCATATGCATCAAAAACTTACTACCACACAGGGTTGTCAGATATTTTTTAAATTGTATCTCCAAATTGTGTGAATTTGTAACACAAAAAAAACATTTTTTCTTAAATATTATTTATGGTATTTTATTTTATTTGTACATTTGACGTACACATATGTATATGTTCTTATGTTTGTATAAGTAAATTTTAGATAATAATCAGTTTCTGTTAAGTTGCATTCAAAGTTATCATGCTTCTCAATTTTTGATACATTTTTTTACCTAAGCAGTTTTAGTTTCTGCAGAGATGGTTCAAACTTGCCACAACAAATTGCATATTTAGCTTTTTTCCGTTCATTGCTTAAAAAAACCCGTTTAATGCAAACATAGCTTGTTGGTAAAAAAAATTAAATTATTAAAAAAACTAAAAAATTATCCTCAACAAAATCCATAAATCAATTTTCTTTATATCGCTGCTTTCAAAATAAAATCCCCAATCTGACAAATCTGCTTGCTACCACGTGCATGGATGGCTAAGAACATGAAACGTAAACCAAAATTTAACAGCTTTAAAATTGTTTTCACACTTGCATACATTTCGTAAGAAAACATGGAAGATGTTGAAAATGTGAAGCGTCTAACATCTAAGTCTGCTTTCACACGTTTCATCTTTTGATGCTTAACTACAGGTGATGTCGAAACGGCATTTGATTTTGGCAGTTCGAGCTTATTTGTTTTGATTTGTATTTAAATTCGCCTTGTGCACAACGATGGCTGCATGTAAATATTTTTTCTCTTTGATTCGCTGTGAATTAAATTGTTGTAGCTTTGAACCGAATAAAGTTGAAACCGATTGCTGCTTATGATCATATTGGCACCTTTAAAAGGGAATTGAAAAGAAGTTGAGCATCAAAAGACGAAACGTCTAAATTCAGACTAACAAATCAATCTAAATTTTCAACATTTCTGGAAGAACTTCTTTATTGTAAAAAATTTTTTTTTTCTATAAAAGTGACAACATTTTTAAAGAAAACACCAAATTGTATTTGGCTTAAATATTCTTTAGAAAAATAAAAAATATTAAAAAAAAACTTGAAAAAAGGAAAAACAGAACAAATGGTAACGCTGTTTTTTAAACACAATTATCTAATTTATTGCCACTTTTTTAGTGATGACACTAAAATAATTAAAAGATGTAGAATGGAATTCAATGAGATAGGAATATCTTGTAAAAATGTTGATTTCAGCCATACGTATTTCCTATGGGAACATGTTAGATACTTGTGGCATCACTGACAAAATAACAGTTGTTTTAAAAAAAGCGTTACCATTTGTCAAGTTTTTCCTTTTTTGCAAGTTCAACTCAATTTTTTTTTTGTTACATTTTTAACCAAAATGAATTCCAAATACATTTTGGTGTTTTCTTCTAAAATGTTGAGACTTTTGTGGAAAAAAAGTTTAGAAAAAAGAAGTTTTTTTTTTCAGAAATGGTGATATTTTTGATTGAAAGTAGATGTTAGATGTTCAAGTGTGAATGCATGTTTTACATTTTCAACATCTTCCATGAGTTCCTTCGAAATGTAAGCAAGTGAAAAAAGGCTTTTATGGGAAGATGTTAGTTTCGCAAATTGATGGTAGATATGAGATTTTGAAATGTGTGAAAAGGCATAGAATAAAAACACAACGCTGCAAAAAAATAATCAGCTGAAGAGTTGCATAGACCTTATTTGAATTTTTTTTTTAAATCTAGTGGAATTAGAGGATGTTGAAGGAAATGAACTGGAAATTGACGACAGTGAAAGCGAAAAAGCAAACGTAAGTTTTAATAACTAATCAAAAAATTATTTTTTATTAATTTCTAAATATGTACATATAAATAGTTTCAATTTTCATTCTATTTAAAGTTACCCCAGGTTTAGTTTTCATTATAAATGAACCCGGGCTCATACTCTTTTTATAGCCCGTTTACATTACACCGCAATCCAGTACTTACAAGATTTTAAGCAAAGTCGAGTTGTTATTTACTAGAAGCCCCGTACAAAACAAAATCTACATCGTGACAATATTTTAACGAAATCTACTTAAAATCTAGTAGTACTTAGTCACAGTCCAGTCTTCAAATTTTTTTTTTAAGATATTCTTGAGTTTATAGGTGAGAGGAGTGAGAAGATTGCGATTCGGTTTTGTTATTCTCAAACTTTTTAACTTGAAGTTAGCTGTGAGTGTATTTGTAGTTGTATATAAAATAATAAAAGGAAAAGAGCAAAGACAAGATAAAAATACAAAAATTGCAAAACTATAATTTTAAAATCTGGGCAGTAATGCAATTTCAAAGCAGAATTTTTAAAAATTGCAGCACTAATTAAACGATGTACAAAGTTATCACGATTAAAATCCTGTAATGTTCAATGACTGAAGTAATAATGTGGGTATACAGAAGGACAAGGGAATAAAGACAATGATAGAAACCATGATGGTAACAAATAGTATGTTGTAAAAATGTAGTAGTAAAGTTTACAGTATTACACACAAACACTTTCAGTCAGGCATTTTGGTTATGAAAATGCACTAGATTTTGAAAAATTATTTAAATCTACAAGATTTCGGTGCAATGTAAAGGGCCAATTAATCGATATAAATTTTGCAATAACTTTATTTACAATCTTGAGCAACTGATTTTCCATCGTAGCATTTGCAAAATTGTATAGTCAATTTTTACTCGACACCAACATTTGCCACTATTTTGTTAATAACGCAACAATTAAGAAAATCCTAGTTTTTCGTCTTTAAAATCGAACATGCTTAACAAAAAAGATAAGAAATAAAGAAATCAATACACATTTTTTAAATACTGATCCTTTTGTATCAACATTATTTTAAAGCTAAAAAATATTGGCCAGTTTTAGAGTAGTTGATGACACAACCGAGGGGAGAGTAAAATTAATCTAAGACTTCAACTAATCCTTGGCGCATGATGAAGAGCAACAACAGTTTTCATTACAAGTTGTATCGGAATCTAGGCTTCTTTTTCCGGGCTCTTCAAACCCGGATGTAAGCCATTATCACCATGTTGTGTTATTTTTTATAATTTTAATTTTAACATTTAGCGATTTTTAATAAATTTTGCAATTTTTTTTGCGAATTTTAGCCATGTTCTCGATATAAGCGATTTTTCCTCTTATATTTGTGGTTCCTAACAGCTCTTACGATTTCTAATAAATATTAAACGTTGCTATCATGCCGATGTTAGCAAATTTTTGCGAATTTCCGCTAATATAACAATTTTTACCGTATTTTTGTCATTCCTTATACCTAGTTTTAGGGAATTTTATTCAATTTTATGGCTTGTGTGAAATATTATAAATTTTCGCGAGTTTACGCGATTTTTGCATATTTTTTCCCCAGCTTTTCTGCTCTTTCGTCTATATAAATGAATTTTTTTTGTACTTTTAATAAATTCGCTTTATGTTTTTGCAAAAAAATACAATTACACAAATGCAAATAATATAACCATGGCATTTATTTCATATGTTTACTGCCTTACCATTCTTACTTTCTTTTAAATAATTTTCATTTTATGAAAAACAAACAAAAATTGCATTTAAAGCAGTAAAAACATGCTCGGTTTTATTTGTGTTCGAAAATAACAAAACCGACTTGTTTTCATGACACCAAATGAAACCAATATTGGTTTACAAAACCGACAAACAGCAAAACCGACTTGGATTCTGTGACACCCCTGTATAATTAATAAAATTTTTTGAACACTATTTAACAATAGAATTATAAAAATATATTTGAAATCGATATATGTATCTAATTGAGTACTACAATGTTCTTTAGCCTTTGCATGGAAATTCATATTTGGGGATATTCACTACGACCTGCTCTGGTAAATGCTAAATACCACTGAATCTATTGGGGGATTCACAAGGTTGTCATAAAGTTGTAAAGTCATATGTCTTAAAATAATTACAAGAAATTTATATGACTGCTTTGGACAACCGCTTATAATTTAGATTTCTACTGTAAAGTTATTACGAATCAATGAACACAGCATTAATATTTTTATTTTGTTTGAAACACAACAATATTTTTTTTAAACAATGTAAAATATTATTTAGGACATTATGACGATATGACTTGAAAGCACACCTTGTGAATCCCCCATATAAGTATATCAAACAAATTAATAAGAATAAATTTTCCTATCGAATAAGGCTCGAGTTATATTCCTAGAAAAAATGGTTTCGATTTTAAAGACGAAAAACTAGGATTTAAAAAACCGCTTGTTTTCGTAAATTTAACCTCAATGCGGCACGTGTTAATATTATTAGATTGAGCTGAAACTTTATAGCCTATCGTCACCGCCCTACTGTAACATATTTTTATCAGAAAAGATATCGCCATAAATTAAGGAGGTCATTTACTCCGTTTATACGACTCTTATAGCCTTTTTACACTGATCAACATCTAACATTAATTTGCGAAGATATTAACATCTTTCCATAAAAAATACATAGCGCTAAAAACCACATCTTTAAAAGATGTTCCTATCTGTTCTCTCTTTAGATTATTTTAGTGTCATCACTAGAAAAGTGGCAATAAGTTTTATTATTATTGTGGCATCACTGACAAAAACAAATTGGTTTTAAACGCAGCGTTACCATTTGTCAAGTTTTCTCTTTTAATGCAATGTTTTTTTTTTGTAATTTCCTTATATTTTTAAACAAATTGAACTTCAAATACATTTTTGTGTTTTCTTTTTAAATTTTTGGCATTTTGTAGAAATAACCTTTTTTTTTAAACATTAGTGTTTTTTTTCAAAAATGGTGAAATTTTTGTTTCATGGTAGATGTTAGATGTGAGCAATGTAAACGAATATTTCACATTTTCTACATCTTTGATGGTAGATGCTGATCTGTGTAAAAAGCCTATTACTTAATAACACTGCAGTTACAAGCTCAAGTTTGTCTTGATAGTCTTTTACATATACTATCTGTCAAAATATCCAAAAATTTAAAGCTGTGATGTAGGCTGCACGCAATTTTTGAGCCATTAACTTTCAAGATGTCATCAAGAAAGCAATTTAAAAAGACAAACGAAAAATGTTCTCATTAACCATGAAATCAGCTTTTTTCTTGGACGTAAATAGAAACACTCACTAGAAAGAGAACTTTAAAGTTATAGTTAAGTTATCCTCAAGACAATTTGCAAATCAAATGTATGATGCTGCCACGTTTTTTATTTTATATATAATTTTTTAACCATTAGTGTTGCCATATGACTATATTTTTCCATCACGAAAATACAATAATGTTTCTGAAAGCAATCTACGTATATACATCGAGTTAAGTTCTTGCAAATAGTTTTATTTGCAAATAAAAATTGCGTATAAACGGGGTAATTAAAAATTGATATCTAATATTGCATAAATTTCCGATCTCAAATGCACAAGATTGTGAATAGGGCTAATGTAGTTTAAGAGTTTAAGTAAATCGATTACTAATAACATTTAAATAAACTTTTCTTACTTTTCCTTAGACACCACCATTCAGAAAAAAACAAAAGCTTAAATCTGGATTTTTCAAACGCCCTAAGCATTTTAGCGGCTATTCTCAAATTTTAGCAAATGCTTGGGCCAGTGAGTATCGTTTAGCCTCAT
The DNA here is from genome assembly GCA_949318255.1 of Pollenia labialis. Lineage (NCBI taxonomy): Eukaryota > Metazoa > Arthropoda > Insecta > Diptera > Polleniidae > Pollenia > Pollenia labialis. The sequence continues at coordinate 2,047,083 of OX439142.1, forward strand.
CAGATCAACAATTATTTGCCAAAAAAGCTATAGATGAAATTCTTTTTGAGGCACGAATGGGAACGTTGCATCGCAATTCAGTGAAAATTAATCAAACCAGTGGCGGACAATATCAACATACAGAAATAGTATATGGTAACACGCACCAAAACTGTGTGCCTCGAGAAACCTATAATCAGCAATATAAGGAAGCGACGATTGAAATCGAGGAAGATAATAAGGACAACATGCTATTTTCAACAATGCAGTAATTAATATAAGATTTGTAGTTTAATCGTTTTTATTGGTGAATTTTTAGAAGTGAAGGTGTTGACATTTTATTGTTTTAAAGAAGATGATGTAGCAGATCTTTTTAACAAATTAATGTAAAAACATTTAACTACTGATTGCAAAATTGTCATACATGCATACTCTTAAGTTTAGTTGGTTAGCTAGATTTGGCAGAAAATTTAATTGCCAAAAATTTAAAAAGAAAATAAGTAGATACATATGTAAGTACTTTGGTTATCGTTTAATAACTTTTAATTTTCTTTTGTGTTTAATTTGGAAGAAATAAACTTTACTTTTAAACTTAAAACTTTTTTTAAAATTATTTTGTTTTCCATTATTCATCGCCGGTTGAGTAATTTTTTCCCCCCTCCCTATAAATTGATATCCCAGGTAGAATAACGTGTAAATTTGTTAAGGTTTTCGGGAGTTTGTGTACAGACTGTTTTTTGTTTGTTCTGGCTGCGAACCAGGGTCAACCAAAGGGTTGAGAACACCCCCCTAGGAGATGGCACCGATGAGAGCTAGTAGGGTAACCATGGCCTTAGATGAAGAAACCGGTTCGTAACAGAAATGGTTCAGGGCTGCCAGATTTTTTTGGGCTCCATCGCCAAACCGGATGTCAGAAATCGCCAATCGTATATTTTGTTCAGTTTTCGTAACAGTTTTTTCTTAAAAAAAAATTTAATTTTTTTATGCAACAAAACTGTGAAAAAAAATACAAAAAAGTTGCCGAAAGTAAATAGTACATATCTTGAAGTTTTTGCTCACGGTCTTTTCGATTTCAGGTGACCATATGCATATATATATTTTACCGTTAATGAAAACTTTATGAATTATATAATAATAATATTTTAACTGAACTTTTTTTTTTTGTTTTGCATATTTACATACAGTTGGAAAAACTTTTCAAAAATTTCTCTGAGTGTAAATCAACTAATATACTATCTTTTATTCAATGTTCTCTATCTGCCCTTCGCAATTTTCTTTCAAAAATGGCATCGATTTGTAACTGCATATTTTATCGCTAATGCAGTTTTTGTCATATACCTATAATGTTTTAAAATGCATATAATTGCTTATTATTTGGTTGTATTAAAATGGTTTTTGGTTTAATAAATTATAGGAAAGAAAAACTTAATAAAAAAAAATTTAGTTAATTATTTTTTTGAAAAAAAAAGTTAAGAGGTTATTCCAAGGGATATTTAAACGTAAATGTTCATAGGTTGTTCACAGCCCTTCATTGCAAAACTTTTAAATTTATCTCGCTTAATCTTGTAAACGAAGAAATTCTTAAAAATATTTAAAATTTTTGTTTTAAATATTAATGTATTTGCAAATTTGCATGTTAATGTTCCAAATTAACATTTGGTAAAATAAATTTTTTAATTTCACATGCTGGGTTTTCGGGTTTTCTGCTGCTGCTTTTACAATTTTCTCTATGGCGTCAGCCAAAAGTGCTGACTGTGTGTCCATCCGTCTGTCCATTTCATTGTATACCTACACCACACATTTTATAGCGTTCGCTTTAAAAACCCTGGGGTGTTGTATAAATTGATAAATTGTTTTTCTTTGGAAATGTTGTATTATTTTTGTTACCGCGTTAATAAAGACCAGAGATCTTTATACATATATATACATATTTTCTTATAATATAAAATACATAATATAATCAGGGTTAGGCAGTATTTCAAACACTTGAATTACAAATATATTTTTTGTATTTGTATTGTAAATACATTCCCTGTATTGTGTGTTTTAAATACCTGTCACTCAATTATTTTGTATATCAAATACGGAATTCCAATACTAACCTTGCATCATCAATAACAGGAGTTGATGAAAATCGTATGCAAAATTAAAAAACCATTCTAAGAACCATGGCTTGCGGTTTTGCAGTTTATACAGAAGCATTCAGAAAATTTACAAGAGAAACAACTCGGCCACATTTTAATTTTTACCCATGGTGCAACGTGCCTTACAGCCTACATAAAATCTTAATCCATGGTGCTGCAATAATAAGATATGGAATCAAGAAATAAAGACTAGAAATTATAGGGAGTTTCACACCAGAAAAATGTCTCGAGAATTAATCACGACTACTTCACTCCATACTTCTGAACCCATTATATCACCGATATCGTCAAAGACATCTCAGAAACACATCGTCTTCCGTCTTCCTCGAGCCGTACAAGATTTTATTATAAAATCTAGTCTCCAAGAATATTAAGAATCCTTAATGGGTAACTTTAATTTTTAGCTAGTTTAAATAAAAGAAATTGTAAATTAATTTGTGTTTCATTTAAAACGTAGGTATGTATATTGGAATAATTTTGAACAATGGTTCATTTATGAATTAAGTACTTTTTAAAATATATAATACATTCTTTGTTCTGTGCCATGCAACAAAAGTTACAAAAAATTTGTCAACAATAACAAGATTTTATATGTTATGTTGTGCCTTCAACTGTTACGAAAAATGTAGCCAAACCGCAGTACTGGTGTCTATTTACACTTTATCCCAAGTCTTGATATATTTCTGGGACTTAAATTTGGTATACAATGTGGAATTTTGACAAAACATCTTAAGTCGAGATAAGATAGCAAAAACGTTTAAAAAAAACTCAGTAAAAAAAATAATTTTTCTCATGTAATAAAATATACCAATTAAAAAAAAATTCGTGTAATTAACAACATTTTTTTCGACTTTTTAATTTTACTTAAGATGTTTTGTTAAAATGCCACAGAAATAATTTTCAAAAATAACAGCTTTTAGTACAATATTTTTCTTTAAGTTTTTGTCAAGTTACCGTACCTGACAAATACAACCCTGTATAATAAACAAACTAAACATAACTCTTCGTGCAGCATTACCATGTCTGTCTTAATGGTTTCTGTAGTTTTCTTTCACACGAAATTCTTACTGTCTACTTTAACTATATTTGACTCACTCAAGCTTTTGAATTTTCCTATGATGAATTAAACTTTAATAAGAATAAGTTATATTTCTCTCTTGAATGAATTTTTCTCCAATTTACACACACACTCTTTATTATCATTTGTTTTATTCATTTTACAAAGAAAGTTCGTCGCAGTTTGCTGCGTTCGTTGCGAGAAAAACTGGAATTTTTCTTTTGTAATTTAAATACATAAAATTAGATAAAAACGTTTAAATTAAAGACAATACCAAAAAACTAATATACATTTTGAATTTAACTTTTAACATTGAAATTCCAGGTTGAATAATTATAAAACGGTGTTGTAGTAACAAAACGTGGAAGTGATATTTAGAAAATTAGGAAAAATATAAATATAGTACTTACATACAACAAAGAAAATTTTGAGGTTGAAAAATTGTTTGTGTGAAACAAGAAAACTGTTTTTCATATACATATGTGCATAACTTAAAATATAAAAAGTGAATAAAGCAAATTCATTTCAGTGAAAAATTTTTTGACAGGCAAAAAGAAATAAACCTATTAAGAAAATTAAAATAAAACAAAAATTTAAAAAAAAGAAGAGAAAACAACTGAAATTACTTTAAAAAGGTTAGTATGTATTTAGAAAATTAAATATTTGTAAAGCAATTATTAAAATTTTCCTTTAAGTTTTTTATTTTATAACTATTTTTTTTTATTATTCTTTGTTTTTTTTACTGTGACAATTGGAAAAACTTTTTAATCCAATAAGTTTTAATTCAGCCATTAAAAAGAAAGAGACAACTAGTGTTTAATGTATTTTCATTGCCTTAATAGTTTTTGTTGTTTTTTTTCTTATTAAAAATGCATTTCTCGCTCTTTATTTCTTGTGCCCTTTTTCATAAGTTTAATGCATTTTCCAATGTATTTCTTGTAATTGTCACCTTAATTGTCAAATCAGCATTTCAAAAAAGACATATTGGTACATATTTATTTTGTAAAAAAGTGCTGAGAAACGTATAATTTATTTAAATTTTGTTTAAATGTATTTGTTACGTGAAGGTTGTTTTTATTACATTTTTTGATGGTTTCTTTTGTCTGGCCCCATTTGTTGTTAATAGCCTTGACCTTTGTTGTTTGTTATGTGGGTTTACTAAAGTTTTTAAATGGATATCTAGCTGGATTTTAAATTAATTAAGTTTAAAATTTATGTAAATAACTGATTTGTTTTAAAGTTCTAAATTAGTTAATTTTCTTATAGTTTACATATTCTTTTGTTATACATATATAATTTTTGTTATAAATATTTTTTTGTTATTTCTTAAAATTAAGTATATTTTGTAAAAGTATCAATGTCGTTAATAGTATTTTATTTTCCAGTTAGTAAATAAGCGTTTATTTTTTAATAAAACAACGATGGAACAATTTTTTATAAAAAATTAGTAATTATAGGTAGTATATTTTAAGAAATATTTATTTATACATTATGTAAATTTTTTGCATAATATACCAGGTATATGCATTAGGGACACTCATCAATATCAAGCCATGGAATGGGAAAGAGCAAAATGTCCTTTTTGCTAAACGCCTGTTGCATTGTAGTAAGACATGGCAACATGATCTTAAATGCAACCATCAACATTTTGAAAATGCATTTAATTTCGAAATGCAACTTTGTAGTTGTTATTGCGCAGAGAAAAGAAAAAAAAGCATTTAAAATAATGTAGATGAAAACCATGGTGATGCAAACTATATTTATATACGATACAACTTACACAATGCATAAACACGGTGTTGATACATTGTGAACACAAGTTTAGGAAAACAGCCAATGTTACTGAATTTAGGTACATATTTAAATTTCTTACGAATTTCACACTTTTAAGATATTGCGAACCAACTTTTTTCTAAAAAATTGGTTTGGTGCATTTGCCAAAAAGTAAGAGTGTAGAAAAACGGCAGGAGGTTTTCTTGAAGTTTTCTCAAAATTTATCAGATTGCATTTTTTTGTATTTTCACCACAGCTTCCGACATAAGCATGTTTTGAAGAAAAATGTAAATTTTTAATTAGACTCAATTTTGAAGGTACTGAAAACGATATGATTGATATAAAATTGTTTCGTTTTCTAAAAGGAATTTCATCACATTTGTGATTGTAATGAAAATTTATTTTTAATAATACAAAATAATATCTGTGGCATTTTGACAAAACATCTGAGGTCAAATTTAAAAAGTTGAAAAAATATTGTAAATCCTACGAATTTTTATTAATAAAACATTTTTGTTAACGTTTTTAAAATTTTGTATTATAAACGAAATTTTTCTTTAATTTTGGTTTATTTTATTCTTTGCGAAAAATTATTTTTTCATCTAGTTTCTTTTAAAAACTGTTTTTCTATCTTATCTCGACTTAAGATGTTTTGTCAAAATGCCACATATATGTATGTATGGACCTATTACAGTCCCTTATTTGTGGAAAGATTTGAAGCACATTCCAATGGTAGATTTTGCGTTAAAGATTTTTCCTTTAGATAAGAAATGTTTTAATTTTCATAAGCCATAATGTGTTCATAAATCATTATAAAATTTAAAAAAAGGTATCTTAAGGAGGGTTTACATTGTAATTCATGTAGTACGTAGTTGTTTTGACGAGAATGCTTACCAGATCCAATTATTGTTAAAAGATTTAAAAAAAACAGTATCAACTTATCATGACAGAGTTGCATTTTCCTTTAAATACGTATAACTTGTGCGATCGTGTTAACTAAACTTTAACAACGGAAATAATTATATAATACATATGTACTTAATTTTATACGCAAGTGCTGGGGCCGATAAAGAAAATGCCATCTTTATATTTTTACTTATTAGTTTATACTATTATTTACTGACGTGCTTTTTAAATTTATTGTTTTATATATATATTTGTTCCTTTTACTCCTGCAAGGAGCATAGGGCCGCTGTCATTTTAAGGCAAGAGTGAAATTTATCTTGTAGAGCAAAACAATACTTTAAAATCGTTGATATGGAGCAAAATTAATGTTTAATACCTCGCAAAACATAAAAAGATTTAAAATTTAGAAAGGGAGGGGTTATTCAAGATATAAATTCCTTATTGCTAACTAAATTTTTTTAAAAAAGGTTGGTCAAACCAATGTTGTGTTGACGATATGTATTTTGTTTTTTTTTTGTTTTTTTGCTAGAACAAAATTTTTCAATATACTCAGTAAATATAAAATTAAATATCTTAATTTCATCATGTCTGATCATTCTGAATATCGGGATATATGTTTTGCCATAACGATAGGCCGCCTAGGCGTGGTGGTGTTGGAAGTTTCTACCTTTCTAATGGCTGTTTAGATATTCTTTATTTATTATACCATGGTAAAGAAAAACTTGTTATTGTTAAAGCCATGTATTTATTGAATTTGGAATATATATTTTATCTTTCACAATACCTATTACCTAGCGTTTAAAATCCATAATCGGTTACAAACATTGGTATAATAAAATAACTTAATTACACCATTTCATTTGTTGGCAGTAGTTGCATTTTAAATTAAATAGAAATGAATTTAAGAATATTTTTATCATTCAAAGGAATTTCGTGCACATTCTGTTTGCATAAATTCATCCGGAAATTATTTCAACAAAATATAAAGCTTGAAAACCCAATCTTGGCTTTTGAGAGGTTCAAAAGTATAGTAACTAAAATTTGGTTTTAAGCGAACTATGTAATTCTAAATATAATTTCTTCTTTTAAAATCTTGATTTGTACAAAATGTAATAGAAAGGATTTGATAAAAAAAACAAACTCTTCATATATTATATTAGAACATATTTTTTACTAAAGTTTTTTTTCTTATTAGATTGAAATTATACAGAAAACAATTTTCATGCAAACATTAAAATTCTAAAAATGCGTTATAAAATTAAAATCAAAGTTTAACAAGTTTATTAATACTATTAAAATTTTGTAAGTTTTTGATAATGAAGAAATGCTTCAAGATTTAAAATTAACCGAAATAGTTATTCAATTTTTATTTCGTTGTATTAAAAACAAGGCGTATTTGTTAAAGGTAATCTCGGTACTACAACAGGTACAACTCGTACAGAAATCGCAAGCAAATTGTTTTTTAAAATCATTGTATAATGTCAAAAAAAGAAGAAGAAAAAAACAGAAACAAAGATAAAACACAAAATTTTGACATCCAATAATAATAAAGCTTAAAAAAATGTTTCAGTAGGGCTTTTAAGATTACATGTAATGAATTCGCCTTGATTGAAATGATCTTTAATAACCGTAATCAGAGAAAATAATATAAGTTTGAAATCTGTTTTAAGGCAAAATGTTCATACTAATTTTTCTTAAAATACATTTTTTTATAAATACGGCAGTCAATATTTTAACCAAATTTATCAATTTAAAAAAAGTTCATTAAATAATTTTGTGACTTTCTTATTATTTTGTTAACAACATTTATTTTATTTTCTTAACATTGGCAACACTTTACGGTAAAGTGAAGATACTGCAGTAGGGAGGATGAATAATAAAAATAAAAGAGTTTCTGGTAAAAAAAAATTATAAGAACGTAGGTATTACAAGTAATATAAATTAAATAAAAAATAAATTATTTATAAAGTGTAGCAATTCATATATTAAAAAAAAACAAAAAAGTAATCTTTTAGAAATTTTACCCTAAACAAAGTTTAACATGGGTATTACAATAAAAACAAAATATAAACAGACAAAAACACACACAAACAAACACAAAATAGTTTGAACAAGTGACGTTTTTTTAGTGTTTATTTTTCTTCATTATTATACACATTGTGGTTTTTGTAAAAAAAAACTGCTGTTTAGTTTTTATTTACTTTGATTTAACAAAAAAATAAAAAAAAAATTATAAAAAAACTTTTTTTTATTTACAGCATTAAGACTTTCTTTCAACGCCTATTCTTTTCTTAAGTTTTCCTTTATTTCTTCTTATTCGTCGTCGTTGTCTTCGTAATGGATTCTGATGAAGATTCCTTTGAAATAGACAATGTTGATTCCGGTAATGTTTCATCAGGCGATGAGGGAGACGATGATTTTCCTATGGATGATATTCCATCCGTTCATGAACGTCAAGCAGATAATGATGATTATATTTATGAGGTATTGACAACAGAAGAAATTGTTTTACATCAAAGGGAGATAATCGATGAGGTTAAAGGTGTTTTAAAGGTAAGTGGAAATGAATTCAAATAAAATATTAAGATTATAAAAAAATAAATCGAAATATGAAATAAACCCGTAAAGGTGCATGTCTGACAAAATTGCTGTTTTACAGAAGGTTTATAATATTCGGTCACAAACGTATGTTCATGTAAGATGCTTCTGACATTGTCTCTGTTTTTTCGAATTGTTCACACATATCTCGGTATTGTAAAATATTAACTTCAGCCGGCTAATGATTCCGTCAATAGTGGACGCCGCTACCGGTTTCTTCCCGGCGTAGATGATGTCAGGTGGTTTGTCAGACGAAAACGCTCTAATTGATATTTTGTAAGATGACTTTGCGTCTGACTTTTACAGAAGCCAAGTTAAAAAGGTAACACACGACATGTACGTGTTTTTAAAATTGTTAATAAAAAATAGGACATTGTGTACTACATGTAAGATAGAACCTCATTGTGCTAAGGTCGCGATTTATTTAAAATATCTAAAATTGTTTGATTTATATACTAATCCGTATATTCTTACCGAAACTTAAAAAGTTTCGTTTATCACATGTTATTTTATTTTTTATTAAAGTTTTTCCGGTTGTTTGATCTATATTACTTCTAGATTAAATCGTTTTGTAAATATGATTGTTCGTTGTTAAACGTTTCATAATTTGAGTCGGAACTTGATTTTTTTCTATAAGGTTGTTTAAAGATGTTTTCCTAGACAACTTAAATTCGATCATTCTCATTCGTTTAGAAACGCTCAACTTTTAATATCAACTATAAATAAATAATATATTCAGCCTTATTAGGGATTTCGTTATCGCCTACGACTGTGCTGTACTTTTGTAATAGATTAAAGAATAAAGGTTGTGTGTTACTTTAATCTATTACAAAAAACGACACAGTCGTTGAAGACACCGACAACAGTAATAAGGCTGAATATTAAAAAAACCCGACACTCATACTTTTTGCCTTTAACACGCATTAATTTGTCGACGTGTGTCGTGCGTTTAAAAATTTAGCGCATGAAAAATTGCAAATTGCACAACGCGCGTTACAAAAGCCAATCCTGTCAGCTGTTTTTTTTCTTGTTTACTTATTTGTACATTGAAAACGGATTCGAAAATGTATCAAAATTTTTTCTTGAATTTGTTCTATTTATACCTTTATATTGTATGCTTTTTAACCTCGTCAATAAGTTTTATTTTCATGATTTACAAATTTGTTAAATTTTTCATTTTTATTGTCAGCTGATTACTTGGCAAAAAAAAAAATACACATGAATTTTAAAAACCTTGTGCAAAAGCAATAAACTTCTTATGTTTACCAAATCACAAAATGTACATCCCAAAAATTTAATTACATACGAGGTTATATGTTGATGAGATCCAACACAGTACAGAAATCTAACTATTCTATTAAATGCAAATCAAGCTTTTTTCATTATATAACCACATGTTCCAGAAAAAAATTCCAAACAATATAAAAACTGGTGCATAAGAAGTGCATGCACATTTTTTTCCTTAATATGTAAAGAAAGAAATACATTTAAGTTATACAATTTTCGCAACAAAAAATTTACTTTAGAAACTAAAGAATTTATATGACTTTCAAAACGTAACTTGTTATCAAGAATTACTCCTAGACATTTAATTTTTTCTACAAATTCAATTGTATCATTATTTAATGATACAGAATAAATATTCTCGGAATTTTTAGCCCCAAAAATCATAGCCTTTGTTTTATTAACATTAATACAAAGCTTATTCGAAGACAACCAACTACTCAATAAAATACCGCTATTGATACCGATACCGAACAAATATAATTTCAATTAACACAAGTGCTAAAAATTTTGTTTTCTACTCTACAAAATTTTTATATATTTAAAAAATATTAATTTTTCATAGTTATTACAAATTTTACAATATTTTAGAGAAAAATCCCTTTGATAATTCCCACTATTTACAAAAAATGTCATCTAAGCCTTTTATAACCCATCTAGGTTTTTTAAACATTATTGTTTGATTTGGTTAATTAAATTGTGAAAGCGGTAACCTAAACTCATTAAAGTTTTATATTACAAATACTTTAATATTTATAATTATGTCAACATTTTTATTACTTTTTATTTGTTACAAAAACATTGAGAATAAAAGCTGCAGTTTGACCTTGGAGGAAACAAAATCATTTTACTATTAAAATAAATTTTCTTTTCTTTTGTAGAATGCAACAAAAAAATGTATAAAAACATCAATCAATGTTTGCCATCATCATTATTATAACATGCCATCATCATCGTTACAGTAGTAGAAAGAACCTTTCCCCGGTCTTTTTTTAACTAAGAATTTGTATATTTATCAGGGACCGAAAATAAAAATTATTTTAAAATCTTAATAAAACATATAGAAGTCAATATTGGAAAATTGATCCAAGTGTGCCATATTGATCTCTATGAAATAGTCTTTTTTTCATTTGGTCGAACTAGACGTAATTGTCAAATTTTCATTCCTAAGCTAACTTCCCTAGTGGAAAGATAATTTCATGAAAAAGAAAAGAAAGACGGTAACAATTAATCAATTTTTCATAAGTCAGATGATAACGGTTACTTTTTGATTTTTTTTTTTTTTGAGAAAAAATAAAAACTAACTAAAAACAAAAGACAATTTTTTATTTATATTTTTTGGAGAAAAAAAAAGTTATTTTCTAAAGAAATGTACGTGTAATGATAATTTAGTTGACTTTAAACGTTTATTTTAATGTGCATAAGAAATCCCCATGATGATCAAACATGTACATAAATAAATATATCAAATTATTATAACACGTACTCTTTTTAGAAAATAACTTTTAGGCCCCTATTCCGGTTTACAACTCAACTCAGTTGAGTTGTAATTTCTTAATTTTTGTATAATGGTTTACAAACTTTGTTATATTGCGGTGAACAAAAATTACAACTGATCACAACCAGTTGTCTTAATTAAAACTCAACTGAGTTGAGTTGTAAACCGGAATGGGACCTTTTTTGCTCGAAAAAAATTTACTTTTGTTTAATCAAAAACATAAAAATCAAATAATAACTGTTATTTTTTCTCGAAACAAAATGAAAAAAACCATTATCATCTGACTTATGAAAAATGGAATCATTGTTACGGTCTCTGATATTTATTATAAAGCTGATTGTTTAGTGCTGGGCACTAATGGCTGGCTATTATACATATGTATGTGGTTGTTGTATTTAACATTTTTATTTTATAATTAGAACAAAATACAAGTTTGAAAAATTGAAGGTTATTATTAGGGCGTGGAATTTCATGCAAATGCATGGTTTTTCTCAATGGTTTCAATATTAACAACCTTATTCATAAAAAAATTTATGAAATGAATTTGGTTTGAAATTTTGTTTATTAAACCTTTTATAAAAATTGAAGTCAAATTTCCATCGAATTGTTAGAGCATATTTTATAGTTAATGCATTTTTGGCATATAATGTTTAAGAAAGCATATTAATTTGCATAATTTGTTGTATATTTTTTGTTTTCATTCAACCGATTTTTTTGTGTTGTCAAATTCAAACAATTGTAGCACTCAAATAAAAATTTAATAAATTATTTTAAAAAGACAAATTCTTAAGAGAAACTTTTAACGATTCAATTTTATTGTTAGAAGTATCAGTAGAAGTATAAGAATTCGCTGTATGTTTTAAATTTTAAGCACAGCCAATGAAAATTAAGTTTACATTTCTAAAATTTAATGTTTGTAAGTAAAAGTAACTTTAGTTCTATTAAAATGTATGTCAAATTTAAAATAAAACAAATACAGTTGGTACACTGGCTGATTTTTTTTAAATAATGCATGAATATTTCGAATTTTTCGAAGAATGTTTTATGAGCACATTTTCCAATAATAAATGCATAAAATTCTAACTTAAGGAAATTTTGTAATAATAATCAAGTAAAGGGAAAAGTTAAATTAACTTTTGAATGAATTATGAATTGATGTGATTTTATGCGATTCTTATATTTTGACTATTCTTTTGGTTTGCGTTTAATCTCACGATATTAAATTAAAATAATATTTAGTTTTGTTTTATTTCTTTTCAAAACTAAACCGTTTTTCCTCATAACTAGAAAAAAACTTGTAAATTAGCAAATATCAGTATTTGCTGGATAATATTAAAGTTGCGTTTTATTAATACATTGATGTATGAACATATATCTAAAAATATGGGTATTTGGTTTATGAATTCATAACAAAAACTAAAAGTACTTAAATCAACACTGTAAACTGAAATTAAAAAAAAGATAGAATAAAAAACAAAATAATGAAAGCACAACCCCAAAATAACACAACATGTTTGAACAATTTGTTACAGAAAAACCTCCTTGACCTAATTTTGAATTTAGTTTCCGCTATGTATCACCAACATACACAAATCTTTGATGAATACATAAAATATTAAGAAGTACATAATCAGAAATACAAATTTAAAAAAAAGAAAATCTCAAATTTCAACATTTTTTTATTTTTTCGAATTTATTCTATGAGCTTAATTTCAGTTATGTATTTTATAAAGCTTTTTTGTAATAGTCCTATTCCTTTAATTTTTAGGAATAACATTATACGCTACCAGACTATTATATTGTATCTTCTTGTTACATTTTACCTAAGCTATCCTTTGGATAGCAATGAAGTATATTGTATGTACAGAAAAATTTACAATTATTAGACACCAGCAGAATGTAATGAATATAATAAAGTAACCTATGAAAGGAAATAATTCCCAGTTTCTAATTCTCAAAATTTTTGAAAAATAAAACAATTTCTAGATAGAATTTAATAACTTTATAGTCTAGACTATAATCTAGTCTATAGACTTCACTATTATCTAGTCTGTAGTCTTCACTATAACTTAGTCTACAGGCTACGTTATATATAGTCTGCATTAAAATCTTGTTTAAAATCTTTTTAAAAGTCTAAAGATATTGTTAAGTCTATAGTATATACTGTATATAAAGGTAGTTCATCTAGAGAATAAACGATATTATAGCTAAGTTAGGTAATGCCATGTTTCCACGACGATTTGAATCACCTGCTTCGCTCTCTGAATCATGTTAATGAATCACGGTGTTTATACGACTTATCTACTTGCTTCGTTTTGACAGTCGTCTTTAAAAAACAAATCAGCGTTGTCAACTTTGCATTTTCAAAACGCACCAAAATGGTGAAAAAACGCAGCAATTTCAGACTTTTTTTTATTTAAAATATTTATATAATTAATTAATTCTGCATAACATTTTTATATGAATAATACAGTAGAATCGCAAATTGTCGTTCAAGAGGAGTTGTGCACTTTAAACCAGCCGGTGCAAATTAAATCTCAGTTAATTTATTAAAAAAAAGTAATTTAAATAAATTAAGTGTGTTATTTTGGAAAAATCTTTGCTTATTTTTGCATTTTTTACAATTAAATACCCCTTAGAAAATTTAATACATAGTTCAAAAAAGTTAACAACTCATGGAATATTTCGGTCTATTTTTTTCGTGATTCTACTGTAACACAATAAAACAGTCTTTAAAGTTCAGAGTTTTTAGAAAGAATAAATAAAACTTAACAAACATAAAAAAGCTACACAAATTAGTTTGTTTTCATACAAGGCGAATTCAACAAGGTAAACTCTTTAGAGCAACTGCTCGTCAGCTGTTACATCCCATTCGTCAAAATTTTCTTTTTTAATTGTTTTGTTTTAATTACATAAATTAAATTGTCGAAGTTAAAATTTTTTGAGAAAAAACTTATTTGTTGTGAAACTTTTATTAAAATTGATTACAAAGTACGTATACTTACTTGTTTTTCAATAGCTTATATATTAGTTATTCCCTTTAAATTGTTCCAACAACTTCAAAATCTTGAGAAACACAAATTAAAATATGAAAACAATCAATAACATTTATTTCATTTATTAATTACGTCTTCATCACATTTTGTAAACAACTATTTTGACAAATTGGAATTGTTAAACTAACAAAATTCCTGTTATTTTTGTTAGAGTTGTAATTGTTGAAGCGACGAGTTTACCTTGTTGAATTCGACTCGGTATTCATATGTACTAATTAATTTTTTTTATTTTCATAAAATATATACCAGCGATCAACTGTAAATATCTAGTAGGGATTCAAAGTTAACAATAGTTCAGTATTTATCGTTTTATTAAGAAAAATTTAAAAAATTTAATTTTTTCAGAAGTTTAGTATTTTCATATTTAAAATTATAACAATTAAACAGCCTTTTACATTTACATAGTTAAACAAGAAAACCCCAAAACTTTATAAAAAATAAAGAAATTTGTATATAAATACATAATATATATGTTTGCATTCATTTGTACAAGATGATACATTTTCGAAAATTAATTTAATAAATCTTGTTTAAAACTTTTTAAAAAGAGATCAAAAATTTATAATAATTATTCCAAATTAATAAAGTTAATATTTTCATCATTATTGTTATCGCAGAATAAATTTGAAAAAGCACCAAAACTGGTGCGAAACGAACCGAGTTGACAACTCTGAAATAATCGATTTTGACAGCTAGATCAGATAAACTTGCGATAAAAATTGGAGAAGAGAGAAATTTTTCGTGCTTCACAAGTAGATTCATATTGAATCTACTTGCTTCGCTCTCAAAATTTTGTATGGCGAAGCAGTTGCTTCGTTCATGATTGGAATGTGAAGCATGAATAGAGAGCGAAGCACGTACCTTGGAAACATGGCATAAGATAAAAAGGCTGGTGTGAAGTCAACTTTACCCCATCACCCAGAGACCAGTTTGATCCATTGTGACGCCTTAGCTTGTGATAGATTACTAATAAGATAATAATGAGAGAAATAATAAATAAAAGGAGAAAGTAGTGGAAGATAAAAATCGCACCAAAATGAAAAACCACCCTACTAAACAAAACTGTCCTATATATACCCCGTACCCATTCGCCTGTTATACAGCCAGGTCATTCCCATTACGAGTCCCGTAAGATTCTCGAGCCCACACACCGAGTCATCTCCCAATTCGCCTACGAACCTACTACCTAGCCATCTTAGTCTGCTGTTCTGCAGCCTGGGACAGTGACACAGAATGTGCTCAACTGTCTCCAACTCATCTATGTCTTCAGATAACTTGCAAATATCCAACAAGTCATATCCATTCTCACTGCCATCCTGCCTATCATACAGTGCTATCGCAGATCTTACTCTTGCACAGCAGCGGATCCTAATCGGACTTCCTAAGCACCGGCCACAGCGCACACAATACTCTGTATCCCGCTTTTCCCTCCTAAGTTAATCCCGCGAAGCTCTTCGCTTGTATGCAGTGGACCAAAGTTTCAGCTCACTACCAGCTCCTGTTCCCCAGACCCGATTTGTCCCGCTCAGAACCCATTCCCTAATCTTTCTAAAATAAAAGCCTTCACTCTGTAGTCCTTTTACCGTCTAGTATGTAATTTACTTTTTATTCAAATAACTTTCTGCAAAATGACATTTTAAATTAGATAAATGTTGTAAGAAAATTTCAAAAGATAATGTTTAAGTTGGTTTTTTTTTCTCTATTTTATCAAGTTTAATTTTAAAAATATCTTCTTGGAATCTTTTTATTTAAAATTCCTTTTAATGTAACTAAATAAAGTTTAACTTTAATTACCCTTTATTTAATTTTTTTTTTTAGATATTTTTTTATTTAAATTATATTTGCAACTAAATATTTGATTGCTATTTACTTAATATTGTGTGAGTGGATGTGTATTTACTTCTTTTTTGTTTTCTTTTAAGCTCCCACCAACCATAACACGAATGCTATTGAATCATTTTAAATGGGACAAAGAAAGACTTTTAGAAAAATATTTCGATGGAAATGCAGAGGATTTATTCAAAGGAGCACACATTGTAAATCCCTTTAACAAACCAGCTAATGCTAATAAACAAAAGGTAACCAAACAAATATTTATTTAAAATTAACATTTAAAATGACTTGGGGATTCTTTAGAATGCAAAAAATACCGCAGAAGAATGTGAAATTTGTTTCTCCCAATTGCCGTCGGATGTAAGTATAAAAATTTAATTATTTTTTATGTCAATATTTTAAATAAATTTTTTTTTTAAATTATTACAATTTAGTCCATGGCGGGTCTTGAGTGCGGTCACCGTTTCTGTTTAACCTGCTGGCGTGAATATCTAACAACGAAAATCGTTACCGAGGGCCTGGGTCAATCGATTTCTTGTGCAGCTCATGGCTGTGATATTTTAGTGGATGATGTTACGGTTACAAAACTGGTTACAGATGCCCGGGTACGTGTTAAATACCAACAACTCATAACTAACAGTTTTGTCGAGTGCAATCAATTGTTACGCTGGTGTCCGTCCATTGATTGCACCTACGCAATTAAAGTGGCCTACTATGAATCACGGCCAGTGCGTTGCAAATGTAATCATGAGTTTTGTTTTGCTTGCGGCGAAAATTGGCATGATCCGGTCAAGTGTCGTTGGCTTAAGAAATGGATTAAGAAGTGTGACGATGACTCAGAGACAAGCAATTGGATTGCGGCCAACACCAAAGAGTGTCCCAAGTGCAATGTAACTATTGAGAAAGATGGTGGCTGCAATCATATGGTTTGCAAAAATCAAAATTGCAAACATGATTTCTGTTGGGTTTGTTTGGGTTCATGGGAGCCGCATGGTTCGTCATGGTACAATTGCAATCGTTACGATGAAGATGAAGCCAAAGCAGCACGTCATGCTCAAGAGAAATTTAGATCTTCATTAGCAAGGTAATAAATAAATGCATTGGCAAGTTTTATTTCAATATAATTAACGTGCATATACATAAATTTAAATTGTTACATCTTTTTGCTTGTTCAATATTTACAGATATTTACATTACTATAATCGTTATATGAATCATATGCAATCTTTAAAATTTGAAAATAAATTGTATGCCTCTGTTAAACATAAAATGGAAGAAATGCAACAACACAATATGTCATGGATAGAAGTAAGTATAGAAAGCTAAAAAAAAACTATATAATTACCAAAGCTGTTTAACATGAATTGGAAAAATAATAATTTTCTTCAGTATTTTGGTTGTTTACAAAAGAAATATTTTACAATTCTAGTTTTATTCACATTTCTTAAAGTACAAATTTTTCTACTTCGAAAAGAAAACGAAAATTTTAAATATCGTCTGCTTAATATGCAAATCTGCTAACTCCCTTTCAGAACATTTGTATATTTCATATTTGCAGCTTGAGGGGGAAATTAAAAATATAGTTGGCTTTACACACTTCAAGACTCAAATTGAAGAAAACAACATGCTGGTCGAGAGGCGTATATTTCTCTACCACACGGCATCAAAATCTCAATTGATTAAAAAAATGGATTTAGTGTTTGAATAGAAAATTTTTGAATAAAATTCCTTTTAATATAATTTGAATAAAAAATGTTAAATTTGAAAAAGTTTAACAAAATTTATTTCAATATTTTTTGAATAATAGCGACAGATAACAACAAATATAAACGAAAAATTTAAAGAATTATTTTTAATTTTATTATTTATAAAGTATTCAGAACTCTATAGATGTTTTCTATTTAAAAACAATTTTCAAAATTTAAAAGAGTTGGAGTACCACGTAAAGCTTTCAAACTAATCTTGCGAGAAACCAATACATTATTTTCACTTAGCTTAAAGTTTTGTTAGATGTGTAAACATATATTTAAAACACAGGTTTGCAATTTTTTCTCACATCATGTATTTCAAAACATTTTTCAAGTATGTATATTTAAGTACCGTTTTCGTTTTTCGATCGTAAAAGAAGGATCCCTTTCAAGGTCGATGCAAATAAAAACCATCATCGCTTGAACTAAATTTTAAAATTCCAATATTAATATTTTGGAAAATTGAAACTATCAGGCATGTTCTATAAATCGAAATCAAACAAATTTTGGAAACGAGCCCGAAAAGAAAGTTCATTATGGGTACTCACGTCACAAGTTGCACCCTTGCAAAAAAGTAAAAGTGCAAACACATAACAACAACCACAAAGAAAATTATTTACGCACAACTAATTGTCTGTGTGGTTGTTGTTATATTTTTGCACTTTTGCTTTTTTGCAAGGGTGCAACTTGTGACGTGAATGCCCTTATTAAAAATATTCCTTTTTGTATACGAACTTCTTACTTTGATCACCAATTCTATTTATGGTAAAAATATTTTTGAATAATTAAAGTCAAAATCTCATTCGATTTCAATTCCACTTCGTTTTTTTTAGCCTTGAAACCAACTATATTTTTTGTTTTCCTTTCAAGCAGCACATAAAAAAAATAAAAAGTTGTTTGTCTCTCCTGGTTTGCCGACGATATAAAGACAATAATAATAATAAATAGGTTTTTAAATCAGTCCTTTAATTCTTTATCTTTTTGTTTAAGGTGCAATTTTTGAAAAAGGCCGTTGATATTTTATGCCAGTGCCGTCAAACTCTCATGTATACGTATGTTTTTGCGTATTATTTAAAAAAGAACAATCAATCAATGATATTCGAAGATAATCAAAAAGATTTAGAATCTGCCACTGAAAAATTATCAGAATATTTGGAACGTGATATAACATCAGAGAATTTAGCTGATATTAAACAAAAAGTTCAAGATAAATACAGGTAAGTTAAAACATGCTATTACTTTTTTTGTTTAATTGAAAATTAAATAGAAATTCTTAAAAATTAATAATTTTCAAATATGTAAAATTAGAAATTTTTAAAATCACTTAAATACTTTTTTTATTTTTCTCTTTGACTAGATACTGTGAAAAAAGACGCAAAGTACTCTTAGATCATGTACATGAGGGCTATGAAAAAGATTGGTGGGAATATTTGGAATGACGAGATATTCCATCTACGGTTCGTAAACGATGTGGTAATAAATTTAAAAGTAATTCATTATAATTATAAAAAAAAACAGAAACAAACCTAATTTAATAACAAAACCACACATTTTACTAAAAAAAAAACAAAAAACCCAAAAAAAAAATAAAAAAACTTATTCATTAAATATAATAGTTATTAATAGAAACACAATAAAAAACGCCAACAAAAAATAAAAAAAAAAATAAACAAAAGTATATTTAAATGGTTTGATTTGGTCCTTCAAAAAAAAAGTAACTGAAAAAAAAAATTTCAATAAAAACTTGAAAAATCACTTGGTTAACAAAATTAATGCAAAAATCTTAGTTAATAATTTAGAAACTTAACAAATTGGTAAAATATAAACAAATTTAAGTGTTATAAATGTTTTATGATAAAATTTTGGAAAATTTAAGAAATGAAATTGGAAAGAATAACTCAATAATGCTTAGCATTATTTAAATTATTTAAAAAAAAACTTGTTTTAGTAATAAAAAAAGATCCGACCAAGTGATTAAAATAAAAATTTGTTAATTATAATGGCAAAAAAATTATTATTAATGCTTAAAATATTATATAAATAGTTTGTTTTCTTCCTCCTACTTAAAACCACTTAGAATTTTAATAATTTTTTTAATTTATTTCTACACTGACTTTTCTTTTAAACTTCTCAATAATTTAAATGTTATGTTTTAATCAAGCAAACCTAAATTCTATTAATTTTTAATCAATTTTATTATATAATTATTTCTTTAAATCGCTCCTAATTCCTGCCTTTCCCCCCTGTCTCTGCCACTTTCTGTCCCACAAAATCTATTTGTAATTTCCTAGGCTATAAATTATAAAAAATTGATGGTCTTCGTTGCTTTAATTAAAATAAAATGTAAATAGTTTTCTCTTAAAATATAAAAAAAATTAAAAAAAATCCCTTTAATAAAACAAAAAACTTATATAAAAAATAAATTAAAATGTATAAAAATCAACATATTTGTTTATTTTTCTAAAAATAAAAAGAATAGACACAGAAAAGTAAAAAAAAAATCGTTAAACAGAATAAAAAAAATTATAAGATTTAAAAATAAAGTCCTCAAAAGATGAACAGACCCCTAACAATTAAACAATTTCGTAAAAGAACCTTAAAAAACGTTTATTCATAAAATCGGTTAAATAGTTATTCAAATAATAATTGCTTAGAAAATAACAAAATGTAGTCATTACGTATTATAATCAGCACGTTTTACAATAGTTTTGTGGTAGTTCGAATAACGTATATTTTTCCCGTTTTCACAACTTACCAATAGCTAAAGGTAGAATTTTATCGGCTGTATAAAATCGTATTATTACTATTTAACTGTAACCTTACAGGTGTAATCAGCCTCCCTTAAACTTATCGCTCACTAAAGGTTAAAGTAAAGTTATAATAATAGTACACTTTATATAGGGCCGATAAAATGCTACCTTTAGCTATCGGTAAGACTAGAGTTGGGCAAAATCGTTCCTTTTGTGGAATCGTTCCGACCGATCCGAAAGATCAAAGGAATTAGGTCGTTCCTTTAGTTCATCGTTCCGGTTTCCGTCTTTTAACTTTGAAATTTTATATAATATACGTAAACTGAAGTGTATTCTGAACAAAAAATGAAGACTATAATTCAGAAATGGATTTTAAAATCCCTCGAAATTCATCACACCTTTTAAAAATGTTCGTTTTGAAATCGATCGATTTTCATCACATACCTGAATATGTTAATATCGCTGGCTTAACATGTAAAGGCTCTAAGTCCATATTTGAAAATTTTACAGGAGAGCCAAAACACAATCAAAATACATGTGATGGAACAATTTGAGAGAAATGGTTACACTGTACTTTTAATTGGGACTTGGAGCTTTTTTTTTTTGTGATAAATTGGACTTAGCGCTTTTGCTCATCACTACAAAACAAATATAATTTTTTATAAAAAACGACCTCAAGCTTAAATAATTAAAAGAAGTCAATGTATTTTTACTTATTGCACATTACTGCATTAAAATCTCAATTTCTTAAAAGAGTGGACTTAGCGCCTTTACATGTTAAGCCAGCGATATGTCTTATTTAAGGTAAACTAGCATTTATTAAAATTTTTTTTTATTTTATATTACTATATAGAATGTTATGTAGTTTTAAATCTTAGGTATTTTAAATGGTATGTAATATATTTATATTGCCCACTTAGGCTTTATATTACATGTTATCATAACCCTGCAAATAATAGGACTAGTCCAAACACGTGTGTAAAATGTTGCCTACATGGGGCTAAAACTAGTCCAAATGTAACCCAAACGTATGGAAAAAACATGGCATATTTAACATTACGATGTCCTAGGGCAGGACCATATAACCCAGCTTTGAATTACAAAGGAGTAGTCTTAAAACTACTTCATGGTATACTTAAGAGGATTAGTTTTGAAGTCGTTTAAAAACGAAAACATGTCGTTAAAAAACCGAAGACATGTCGTCTTACTTTTTAACAAGGACACGGTCCATGCTTGCATTACATTGGACCAGTCCAGGGAGTAGTCCATTTGATCAAAATGGATCACGACTGAACTGAAGTTGAGTTGCCTGCAGCAAAATCAGGCAGCACCGCTTATGCTTAAAATAAAAAAATGTGTATGTTTTAACATGAGCGGCGCTGCCTTTAAAAAAAATGTCAAACGTGAATGTTGAAATGAAAGTTCCATCTAAACGTGTTTTATATGAACTAAATAAATTAAAACAGCATAAAACAACTACATATGTATGCATATTGTGTGAACATAGATAACACTTAACTAAAACATAAAAAAATCAAAGCATTATATATGTATGTATGTATATTTTTTCTTTTGCGAACAAAACTTCAAAGTTGCGGTAGCCAAGGCGAAGTTGTGCTGTAGAGTTGAACACACCTTCTAGTGAATTCGCCTTGACAGTAGCAATATATGCACACTTTTCCAACTGCCTTGTCTACTAGTAGCTGTCTAGCAAATATTGCAGACAGTAAAATTGGATAGTGATTTGACATTTGCTAACAGTAATTGGAAATTTTGTTCGCAAAAGAAAAATAGTAAAAAAAAATTTACCCTGCGTAAATTTTTTATGATTTAGTTAATAAGTGCAATATTTGTTGAAACAATATACAAGTTATTTTAAGCAATTTTTAAATTTGCTTAGTTCATATAAAATACGTTTAGCTGGACTTGAACTGCAACATTCACGTTTGACATATTTTTAAGAGTGTCCTGTTTTAACTACTCTTTGGACGCCTACGTAACGAAGACAGTTAGTAGTGTTTTTAGCAACTAATATGCATTGTCTTACTGTCTTGCCAGTACTGTCAAATGTAAACGCTGTGTAAGCGCCGTTAAAAAGTTTTATAACTTTTTAGGTTATTGCCAAGGCGAATTTATTACAGGTGGTCTCAAAAGCCCTGCTGATATTAGCTAAAATCACTGTTGGATATCAAAATTTTGTTTATTCTCTTTTATTATCTTTGTTTCTGTTTTTGACATTGTACAATGATTTTACAAAAACAAATTGCTTGTGGTTTTTGTACGAGTTGTACTTGTTGTAGTACCGAGATTACCTGGGATGAATTCGCCTTGGTTATTGCCAAATTGAACCAAATCGGTAAAAAGTACTCATAAAATCAACTCTGCACTAAACAACAACGCGGGAATACATTTTTAACGTAAATTTTTTTTCTGAAAAATATTAAAAATAGTGTTTGAAGATGAACTCTGTGAAAAATAAAGCAATGAAAAAAATAAAAAGCGTCTTAAAAATAAAAGAAAGCAAGAATCCTAAAAATACTGGACTCCTTGTCTGAAAATAGTAATTTCGAGGTATGTTGGTACATAGATAAGTAATAAATTCGACTTTTTAATTAATAAAATTAATCATTTTGTGTATTTTTGGTTTAGCTGAAAATTTTTCTGAAACGTTTTCAGCTTTACTTTAAACATTTGGAGGAAAAGCTATATTTTTATATATTATTATAAATATGTAGTTGCTCTCAAAAACAGATTTCGTATGAAAATGGATATTTTTTTTATTAGAAACGTCTCACCTTTTTTGCAAAAAATTTTAACATTAACGGAATCTTAGAAAACATGTTGATTGTAGAAATTTGCAGAATTTTAAAAGTATTTAAACCGTTATAGAATTTCTGGTAACATTTAAGAAGTGCTTACGAATATATTATTCATTAAACCGATTAATCTGTTTTGCGATTGTTAAACAATAGTTTCTAATAAAACTCTTAAGTATAATCTTTTTACCGAATAAAACCTTTTTGAGTTCAGAAATAATTTAAATCTTTTAAGATTTCTTCTTAGTTTTTGTAACTTTTATTTTAAATATTAAATTTAAAATTAACAAATATTACATTAGTTAATTATAATTAATACATATTTTTATTCAATATTATAAAATTTACAAAATTTTTACCTTAATAAATATAAGAACAAAAATAAAATACATATAAATAAAAATACCAAATGGTGTGTACGAGTTTGGACCCGGCCTGGATGACACTTTATCAATAAAGTGGATGTTAAAGGATCAAAAAGGAAATAATGTGAACAAATGCTCAAGGTTACCAGCACAAGACATTAAAACTCTTTCGTCAACCATAATTTGGGAAATTTGTATGTGTATGTGTGTTGGGGGAGGGGAGAGGAAATTAGTTGTGCGTTTCAAGACAGGATTCAATGTATGGGATGTAGATGTGTGGGATGTGTTTTTAGTCTAAGTATATTTCTTCTTAATTTAATTCCTTACGGGTGGTATTGGGTAACAGTAGACACATAAGGCCACCACCCATAAGCAGCACAGCCACTATAAAGGTTGGAGCAGGACAATATTGATCCAATAACGTGGCTATAACAATGTTGCCAATAATACCACCCATACGTGCGGCCACCATGGAAATAGCCACACCGGTGGCCCGTAAATTAGTTGGAAATACTTCAGTAATCAAACAGTCCAAGGCAGCATTGGCGGCCGAAATCGCACCACTAAACACAGCCGAAACAATTAAATTCTGTGTGGAATTGTAGACAAAATACATGGCAGCCGAACAGACACCAGCAGTCATGGTACCAAAGATCAAAAAGAATTTACGGCCCAATAAATCCATGCCCAAAATGGCAATCAAATTGGCTGGTAGAGCCGAGGCTAAGGATATTAATGATTCCATAAAAACAGCTGAAGGTATGTGTGAGGAACAGACAGCATCTTCTTGGGCTATCTTATCTACCACATATTTAGTTACAGTACAAACTCCAGCCGTTTGGTTATTGGGGAAATTGGTGCTGTATTCCTCGAAGCGATTGAACAGTTCCGGAAACCACATCATAAGGCCATAATAGCCAATGTGGAAGGTGAAATTAATGGAAATGGACACCAAAGTAAACTTTAAAATGGGTGAGGTAAACAATTGTTTGCTGTGATTCACCATACCCGATAACATTTTAGAGTATTTGCCCTTAATAGATTCACGATTTTCCTGTATCTCAGCCAATAACTTTTCATCAATATCCAATTCAGTAACGGGATATAATTCAGCGGGTTTCTTGGTGTTGGTAACAAAAATACCGCGAAAAATGGCCATTGCCCTGTCCTGTTTTCCCTTGGACAACAAGTACTTGGGAGATTCGGGCAAATAGAAGAGCAAAAAGGCCACAATAAAGGAGGGTATGGAGCAGGTCATCAAAAAGATACGCCAAGAGTTGTATGTAAAAATGGGAGTGACAAAACCAATGCCAGTGGGTATAATGAGCCAGGCTAAACCAGCCACAAAAAGATTACCAAAAGTCCAGAAGGCGGCCATGAAGCTTAACATGGAACCACGTTTCGATTTCGGTTGAAATTCGGCGAAATAAGACCAGATTACAGGGCCGCTGCCGCCAAGACTAAAAAGAGAAAGATAAAAATAAACTTTAAATTAAAGCAACAAAAGTTTTAAAAAAAGAACAATAAAAGCTATTAATATAAAAGATTCTATTTTCTGATCTTTACATAAGAAAAACTTCCACTTCATCTTCATCATTTAAATTAAATGTCTCCTAATTATTTATTTAACATTAAAAAATTGTTAAAATTTTTAATGAAAACTCATTTTTTTGTCTTTTTAAACAAAACTGCTTTTTAATTCTTTCACAATATGTATACATACATACATTTTTATTTGTTTTTTTTTTTGTTAGCAAACAAAACGCAATATTGTTTTGTTGAAAAAAGGCTAATTAATTTTTTAATTACCCAAAACGTTTTTATGGCAATGTCTTCACAAGCGAGATTGACGGTTAATAAGCAAAAAAATTGGTTCAAAAATAACAAAAAAGGATTAAGGAAATTTGCCAGAATTTAAGAAACTTAATAAAACTTTTGATTTTATGTTAATTAAGTTTTTGGCAAATTGTGCAAGCTGTATTATAGTTTGAGGCTATACAAATTTAATTAAACAAGGTGAATTTGAGAAAACTCAATAAAATTACTTATTCGTTAAATTCAGCTAGCTAAATAGGCATTAACGGGGCTTTATAACTTATTTTCCCAGCTAAATTATAGTTCAATTGCAAAAAAGTGTAATTTAGCTAGCTTAAAAGGCCTTTAAGTGACGTTGTTATAGCTAGCTGAATTCTAGTTAAATGTCATAGAAATTTAATAAATCTTAATGAATAAAACAGAATATTGCTTACTCATTTAAAATGCTAAATTAATGTGCTGTTTTATGAAAAATTAAGCTATCTAAATTGGAGTTTACTTATTTTTTCACTTATTTAGCTCGCTTAAATCCTGCTGAGTAATATAAAATCATTTAAGCTAGATGAATTGTAATCTTAAGCTATAAAATGGAAACTAGGCTTGCTAAAATAGGGATAATATATTTTACACATTTAGGTTGCTGAAATAATGTTAAAAAACATAAAGGAAAGGATTAAAACTGTAATTTTAATTTCTTAATTACAGTTTTTTTTTGTTGCTAAAAATCCTTATTCAGATAGGGTGCATTATAAACTTTAATAGCTTGCTGAAGAGTAGATTGGCATTATAAGCAAGCTGTCTTACAACAGTATATGGGCATTTCCGTCAAAAGGTCCACCATGACCAAAAATTTAAACGTTATTAAAAACTGATTATTTTACGATATTTTTATAGAGAAAAATTTAGATTTAACTTTTTTTATAAATTTACCCATAAATTTGTTCACTTAGATGAACAATCAGACTGCAAAGTTGTGCAAACGTAATTTCTTATTTGTGAGAATGTTTTATTGTGTTTTCTTTAATATTATCTTCCTTAAAATAGGTGATATTTGATAAAAAAAATTAATCCAAAAAATTTTCTTACATGGTCTGTAATCTAAGGAAGAGTTCGAAGAGAAATATTTTATTCGGATTAACGGTAAATTTTTACTTTGTTTAAATCATTATTCCGTTAAATTATTATGGAAAAAATTTTACGTTCGAAATGACTCTAATCGACCCAGATTTTGGCTTAAAAAGAAAAAATTAAGAAGATTTTGGAATCAAACCAAATACATTTTAATGTTACATTGCTACGTAAAGTTCTGAAAGTAGTTTGACTAAAAAATTATGACAGGTTTCGCTATATTACTCCTTTTTATACATGACCACGAAAACAATTTTTATTTTTTTCACGTTCGAACCGCTACTTCTTTTGTCATTATCTTTGACCTAGAATCGCGCCCTCCATAACAATGATTTCTTAGTGCTTTAATTTAAGGGTTAAAAGAACGTAAAAATATTTGTTGTTAAAAATGTCATTGCATTTTTGATGCGTACGTTTGTCACGTTCAACACTTTGGAATTACCCATATTGCTTATTGCATCTAGCTAAATTAAGGATAAACACAATTATTACGCAGCTTGCTGAATAGAGCTTTAATTTTATAAAAACGTAATTCTGATAGCAAAAATTTCAAAAAAATTTATTAAAAACAAGTTCATTGAAACTATTTTTTATTATGAAATTGAATTAAATATTTAGCTGAATTGTAAAATTTTTAATATTTACATAAAGTAACCATAAAACGTAGTTTATTCTACAGCTGAGGGATATTTTTTCTTACTTTTAGTTAAACAAAATGGTGCTAAATATTCGTTGTAATAATTAAAAAGTGTTATTTACAAGTAAAAAGCCTAAAACGGCACACTTGGCTACAAAATTTAGTAAATCAATTAGCGCACAGCAAATTGTGTTGAAATTTTTACACTAAAAAGTCAATAAGCAAAATGAACATAAAGAGAACTTATTTTTAAAAATGTTGTTTAAGTAATTAGCAATAAAATGACTCATAAATATCAATACTTACGCAGCACCGTTTAAAAATCGAAACAGCATAAACCATTCGTAAGTTTGCGAAAATGACGAGGCGACAATGCAAAAACCATTCATAAACGAAATCACAATTAATACCTTCTTACGGCCCATCGAATCGGCAATACTGCCCCAAAAGTAGGCACCCACCATCATGCCAATGAAAATGATGGAGTTCAGCCAACCCTTGGTCTTGGTATTCAGATTTAGATCACATTGGGCCGAGGGTAGAATGAATGACATTGAAATTACATCCATTTCCTCACTAGTACTAACCAGGCCACAAATGGCCAATAGAATATAATGGAATTTGCCATAGCCGCACATTTCTATGGCCTGTTCAAAGCCGGCCTTAAGGCCGCCTCCAGAACGGCCAACATTTCCGCCCTTCTCTACGTCATTCTTATCTGTCTCATAGGATTCGTTGATGTGGTAACCAGGATCTTTGGAGTCTAAAGCCAAGCCGCTGGGTTGCAAAATTGAGCGATTATCTACAATTGTTGTTGTATTGTTGTTTGGTTGTAGTCCAGTATCTACATTATAGTCTGAATTTTTTTCAAGTTATAAAAAGCTTTCTTCAGATTTATAATTTATAAAAGGAAAACTTACTATTACTTGTTTTATTTGAAGAGTCACCTTCTACCATTCTATGAAGTAGATTTGTTTTTTAACCCTTTGTGTGGCGCGAAATTCGCAAAGATAAGTTAAAAATAAATAAATTTAAATAAAAATAAAAAATTCGTTAGGGGGGAAGAATTCCTTCAATCGACAACTATTAAACCAAGTTAAGCAACAAAGTTGACTAGTTTCAACAGGAGGTTGTTAGTTCTAAAAAGAAAAGTATAAAGAAATAATTAATTAGAATAATTTGCAAATTGCATAATTTGTTTAATAAAAAATAAAATTCTTGATAAATCACGTATACATTCAAATAAATGGAAATACTTTTTTAATAAATAATAATACGGTTTGAATTACGCAGTTAAAAAATTAAATTGTTGTTTTAATTAAGAAAATTCCAGTTAAAGTTAAGTGCTATAAAAAATATAATTAAGCTGGCTGAATTATTGAAGAAATCGCTAATTTACATATTTAGCTAGCTGAATTGAAGATAAAAAACTACTTTTAAACGCCTTAAGCTATCTAGCAGAATAGTAGCTTAGTAGTTACCTACCATTAAAACAAAATCGTAGAAGAAACCAAATTGTAATTTAATTTTTTTCTTGATTTTGCTTACCAAATTATAGTTTGACAACATGAAATCAATAACAACACTTAATAGCAATAATTTGTATAGATGAATTTTAGTTTGAAGGTATAAAAATGTTATGCAGTTGCATTTTTCCCAGCTGAATAAACATAAAAGTTTTTGTATAAAGCTATACTTTTCGTAATTTTACTAAAATATTTTTAAATTTATATTTTATTTTCTCATCTAGTTGCATTTTATGAAGCTTTTATATTTTTGAAGAGAGTCCTTTTTAGAGCACTTAGTTTATAAAAATTATTTACTAAGTTGCTGAGAAAAACAATTTTTGGACCCATCCTAATATGCACATCTACAAACTTTTATCCCGCTAATAATTTTTATAACTTACTACAAAATGAAATTTGTTTTTACATTTTTTTTTGGCTGAATTGCATTTTTGCAGTATTATATATCGAAAAGTTTTTATTCAGCTGATCATTTTTAGACCTTACAACAAAATTTAAAATAATTTTTTATATTTATTTTTGCTGTATTAAATTTTTTGCAGTTGTATTGCCATTCTTGCAGCTGAAAATAATAATATTTATTATTATTTTTAATTTCTGAGTCCTTTTAATGGCAATTAGGTTATAAACATTTCTTATTAAACTGCTTGCTTCTAAAATTGTTCAGCTGAAATTGTATTTTTTTGTTGTAATTTAATATGTAGTACCTATTTGACCTTTAATATTATTTTAATATTTTGACTTTTATTTATAGTGGGCATTACCAATTAACAGAATCTGAATTAAAAAAAAACCAAGTTTAATATAAAGGGGAAGCTGGCACATGCTCACACGCTATCTAGTTAATTTTTGTAAGTAAAACCCATTTACATACATACATATACATTTAAGTTAACGCTTTGAAGAGGCGCGTGACAATTTGCAAGAATTTTTTGTGAATGTCTTATTTAATTATTTCAAAAATTTTAAATTGTTTTTGTGTAAAACAATGCAAAAAACTTCAAAAGACGATTGAGTAATTATGAAATAAACAAAACAAAAATTGATTTCTTTTTTGCTTTTTATGAGCAGTACTTAAGACACTTTTAATTAAAAAAAATATATAAATGATTTTTAGATTAAATTAATGAATGATTAACAAAAAAAATCTTGATTTAAAAACCCAAAAGTTATTAATGACTTAAACATTTTAGTTTAATTAAATTATAAAACTTCAAAGAAATTATGAGTTTCTTTGTGTAAAATTATTCAAAATTAAAACGTGACTTAAATAAATAAAAAAAAATCATTTGTTTTGTTGTTTTCTTGTAAACAAAATGTGACAGTTTTAATTAAAAACATACATAAATGATTTTTAGATTAAATTAATTTTTAATTAAGACAAAATCTGGATTTTTTTTAATTTAAAAACATAATTAATAAAACTGAAAAACATCTTGATTTAAAAAAGGCAATAGGAAACTATGTATTATAAATGTGTAAATAAAATGTAACTGTACCAATGAAATTATAAGTTTTTTTATGCAAAATTATTCAAAATTAAAGCGTAAATTTTTGAATAAACAAACATTTTATTATTTTTTTTTTCTTGTAAACAATACCAGTCATCATTAAAAAATGGGGACTTTTACAGCAAAAATTAATGATTAAAGAAATTATGATCATCTTTATGTCAAATTATTGTATTTTTTGTATAATTTTATTCCTATCACAAATTAATTATTTTCTTCTTAATTTATTGCTCTAGAACTCAATAGATTTTGTTTACCTCTTAAAATTAATTAAAACCTGCCTGCCTAAATATTAATTTTATTCAGCTAAAACCAAATGTGTAACAACAATTTTTTTGTAGCTATTAAGAATGCAGATCAAAATGTTTTTTTTTTTTTAATTTTTTTTAGAGAAATGGCATAATCAGTTCCTGTTTACCTTCAATAACTAAGTTTAAAGTGTTTTTAACGATTTTGCGCTTAAAAAATAACAAACATATCAATTTTATGCAATTTTTTACAAAATGACAGTTCAAGTATAAAAAATGTTATAAAAAATTCTACATTTCTTGTACAACATACAATGCTGTGTTTGAATGTTGGTAAAAAGATAATGAAAGTCTCCATAAAACATTTAATTAACGGCATACGACACGGAAAACGGACAGACGCACAGAGATGTATTTAAGCCAAGAAGGCAGAAACCTATTTAAATAAACCTTAAGAACTTGATAGACAACAAAATTCTACATCATATTGTGCATTTTCGGGACACTTCTGAAGTCAGGAAGATGAAGAAAATTACATAGGTTTTTAATGATTTTTCTGTTTTAAGATGTGAACATGATATTTTTTTTGTGGTTAAACTATAATTTTCTGATCTGGAGCAAACGGCATTTTAGTATGTATGTATTTCAAAAAAATTAAGTTTGTTAAAACCACTGTTGCCAAAACTTGGTGACCAGAAATAGCGAAGAAATTTTGAAATAAAAACACATTCAAATTCAATAACAAAACAAAAATAATTCATTAAAAACTTTTTACAATGAAATTGTACATTAAGATCAATTTGTTACAAAAGAATAAACGTAAATTAAATATTTTAGCATTTAAAAAAATTAACCCATCGGTAAATTCGATGTGTCGTTATTGTTCATCCCCTAGAAATCACTTAATCCTTTTAGTTTTAAATATTTTGAAGGTAAATTATATTCATGACAACATTTACCCAACCTTTTGAGTCCTAATCTACAATAAAAAAAAAATGTAACCTATTCCTCAAATAATTTTTAACGATGTTTACTTGGCTAAATACCCTCTCTTCTTCAGCATTAGACCATGGAAGTGAGAGCAACTTTATAGTAAATTCTGAAATTTCTAAAAAAATTTTGTTTCCGCCCGCATCTCTATATTGAAATGCTTCCGACCAGAAAGAAAGTGTTGTTTGTGTTGATCCATTTTATAAATTGAGTTTATAGCGATTTTCAACATTTATAAAAGTTGTGATATAATAAAATGTGTTAAAAATGTTAATTTTACTTTTACCAAAAAACTTTTATGGCTAAACAGTTAAAAAATGGCTAACGGCTAAACAATGTGAAAAATTGCTAAATCTAGCCATTAAATGGCTTAATTGGCACACTTGTTAAAACCAGGGTCTTGTTTCCGCCAATAAGCAAAACAAAGCGGATTTGCCTAATAAAAATAAAGAGTCACGTTTTTAGTGTTGTGAGGATTACGGAAAATAGTCAGTCGAGGATTGGAAACGTGTAATTTGGTCTGATGTTATAAAAATAAATAAAATTAGATGGTAAAGATTTGGCACCGACCATATGAAAATCTCCAATTTTTGTTCATTTTTATTTAATACAGTGTTAACCATGCTAAACTTAGATATGCATCTACAGTTTACAGATATGCTTTTATCTGGTTTAACGAAGATATCACATTTTTTATTTATTGTAAGTTTTAATAGTTTTGTAGTCCATTTTTATTGAAAGCAAAAAAAAACAACATTTTATGAGAAGAAATTCTGTATAACTGAAAACCTGTTTTTAAAATTAACTTTTAAGTTTACCACAACAAAAGTAAATTATATTTAATACCAGTTCAAAAATTTTTTTGATTCTCTATTCGTCAAAGCTTAACTTTACTGTTAATCATAAATATCTATACTCTCAAACATTTCTTTAATTTAGACAACAATCAAAACAAAATATTAAATCGATTACTTATTTACAAAAAATCTCAAATATAAAGTTCGAAATAATTGAAAATCACTGTTTTTAAAAATTTTCCAAATTCATTCGAAGGCATGACTATTTCATGTGGAGTTGATGTGAACTGGCCACCAAAATCGTGCGACTTTACTCCGTAAAACAATTTCTTGTTAGGATTTCCCTAAGTCGCAGGTCTTTGCTAAAAACCTACATACCACAGCGGCGCTAAAAGCTAACATAACCCAGGCCATAAGTTAAATTCATTTTAGATTTTTGCGCCTGGGCGATGAAAAATTGGTAGTTTCGGATGCGCGCCACCCAGCGAAGCAGCGGCGGACATTTTCATATTTCATATAGATATTTAAATTCAAAGATAGAAAGCGCTTAATGAAATACCCTTTATTTTGTTTTAAATTGACAAAAATATCTTTTTGCTTATTGTATTTAACAAAAATATTAGATAAATTGAAACTTTGGCGGCTGAATCAAAAAACTAACATTTTAATATCTTTTAAACGATATTTTGATACTATTTAAAAAAAATCTTAATAACAAATTCAAAAAAAATCTTATATATAAGATTAAAAAATATCTTTTATATAAAATTAACTAATTAAAAATGTTTTTTTCGACGATTTGTTTACCTTAATGGTAAATAAAGTTGGAAAATACAAAAAATGTTAATTAAATATTATTTAAAACTCGATTAAGACCCGTTTTCACAACTTACCGATAGCTAAAAGTAGACTTTAACAGGCCTTATAAAAAGTGTTCCATTATTGAAAATTTACTTTAACCTAAAGTGAGCGATAAAGTAAATTAAGGTTCATCCTACCTGGTAGGTTAATGTAAAGTTTTAATAATGGAACAATTTTTATACGGCCGATAAAATCCTACCTTTAGCTATCGGGAAGTTGTGATTTGAACTAACAAAAATTTCTAAGCTGAATTGAATGTTTGGCAAAAATTTTTGTAGCTGAGTTAAAAAAAAACAAATATATTTTAGTAGCATTGTAATTTTTCTAGCTGAATTAAAAGTTTTTTAAAGTTTGAAAATTTCGAAAATTCATCTTAAATTATCTTAATTTTTGTTTATTTTTTTTAATTTAGCTGTTTATTGAAACGTTTTTTCGCGTTTTAATTGAGGTGGATTTTTTTTAAATTTATTTAAAACGTAATTTTCAAAAATCTGTAAATTTTTAAATTTAATTTACCTTTATTTTTGGTTTTTTAGCTTGTTGTTTTTGTAAAGAGTTGTTTTATAATAATTTAAAATTTACACAAATATTTATTTTTTGTTTTTTTTTTTTTTAATTTACTGTTATAAGTAAACAAAAATAAGATTTTTTTTGGTCCCACGACAAGTCTTAAGCAAATGCAAATTATTATAAAGGTAATATTTATTTTTTGGCAAAAACATTAACGTTTTACACAATTTCAAAAAGTATTTTTAATTAAAATTCTCACGATCAATAAAAAAAATTTTTTATAAGCACATGCAGAACAACTTGTTAAAAATAATTAACAAAGACTCTTTAATTAAAATTTTATATTCCTTTTGTAAGCGTTTTTTAAGCGTTTTATATTAATTTGTAGGTTTTTACGCGCCAAACAGAAAAATTCATCTGAAGTCTGTAACACGGCATTAAATACAATAAAGATTTAAGTAAAATTGTCGTGTTTTTTTAACGCTCTTTAATAGAAGAGAGTAACTTTAAGACAGGGATGGAAATCATGAAATTTTGCGTACTTTTTGTTTTGTTGCACTTAACACTTTGTTGGTACCGTGACTTTTTTAAAACTTAGTCTAAAATGTTCCATACGTACTGTATCTCTTGGCACTAAACTGTTCCTATGTTATCTTTGATTCCATATATTTTAAGGTCACTTTTAACTAACCCAGATTTCTCAGGAACGTTTTAGGCGGTTTTTCGCAAAAAAGCTTCTTTTTAATTCGTATGTAGTATTCCTTTATCTCCCATACAGTTCGTCTCTTGGCACTGCCAAATTTTCCTTATAAAATATGTTTTATTTATGATTCCATATATGGGCATTTCCATTTTGACGTGTCGTGATATTTGTAGCACAAAATGTAAAAAAATTAAATGACGAAGTCAAATTTATAAAAAGGGTTTTTATATATACAAATTAATGAAGTAGCTCTACATTCAGAAAAAAAATTACAGTAATCGACGCTAAGGATTTGCAGATATAAGCAAAAATCTGCCCTGGCGTGACGTTAAAAAAACGGAAGTGGGTTTTGATTGCATTACAAAACTGAAAAATACTGCGAATTGAGCAAGAAGTTTTGTACAAAACCTTTTTAAGTAAACTTAGAACTTATATAGATTTATTTTTCAAGCTATCAAATTTAAAAATCTTTGCTCGTTTAAAGGTAAATATGGGAATTTTCAGCTAAAAGTCTACTTTTTTTAATGTAACGCCAGATTGCAAATAAGGTTGTATTTTCGGACCATGTTGTTCAATCGTCCCTTTTGTTACTTAATGTAGAGCTTGTTGCACCAAAATATAAAAAAGTAAACGATACATATAAAATTTTTTGAGAAACAATTTAAAATACTTCTGGCGTTACGTGACAAAAAGTAGACTTTTCGTTGGAAATGCCCATATCTTTTTTATAACCTCCTCGGCAGTGTGTTGTCAACTGTACACCGTGGGGACATTGTAATTGTTATGGGAAATTTGAATACCAAGTGGGCTCTAACGATCCTAATATAGAGAATTGGGATAGATGCTATTGGATGCATGTAGAACAAACAACCTGGTTATTGGGGGCACGTTATTCCCGAATCTGAGGGTGCCTAAGTTGACAAAACGGAAAATCGGATTGACAATACTTTAAGCAAAAAATAGCAAGGATCGTAATGGAAGAGGTGCGGATATCGCAAGCGATCATCACTTGGTATTAGCAACTCTCCGCATACAAATCGCAAATATAAAAGGAACAACCAAGACTCACGAACAAATTAAAAATCTCGAAAAGTGCAGAGATCGCAAGCTCGTATTCCAGTAAACTAACAACTACACTGCAACTAAACAACAACTCAAACCGACACGTTGACAGCAAAAATAATACTCGTAAGGAGTGGATAAGTGATGAGACGCAAAAACTTGTGTTAGAAAGGAAGAAAATTAAAACCTTCATAAACTCTAGCAGCTCCCGCTTTAAAACAGCAAATATTAAGCCGTCTTAACCGAGAAGTTAAACGTAGTGCTTGGCGAGATAAACGGAAGTGGGCCAATTCTATTGCTAAAGAATCACAAGTTGCTGCTGAAACGAACCGTAAAAGGGACCTTTACCGCGTAGTAAAGAACCTCACCAACAATAAAATGTTCACTGGCAAACCCCTGAAAAATTACGAAGCAGAACTAATTTCTGTCAAAGAAAACCAACTTAATGCCTATTTCACGAGAATTTGTTTTTGTTTAACATATCATTTGTGCGAATGAAAGCGATCGAGTGACATCGTAAAATAGGCCGTTAATTTTTTGAAAGCATTTTACTCTAACTCGGTCGATGCAGATATCTTAATTGACTGGCCTAATATCTAAGAGATAGCAAAATAAATAAAGTCGCTTAAAAACCACAAAGTACCTGGATTGGGTAGCATATCCCCAAAACTTCTCTCAGTCAAATGATCGTAAAATAACGTTTTGTTAAAAAGTTTATACAACATACGATCAAACTTATTTTCCAACCCTGTGTTAAGTTTAAAAGTTTTGTTATTCTCTGTTATTTTACAGCAAGAAATAAAACATAAACATGTTAAATAACACAGCTTAATTCAAGAAGTGATAGAGGGGAAAAGCAATAACAATATTGTTATTGTTTACACATGAGAGTGTTAATACAGTTGTTTTTTCACCAAAAATAGTAAAACTTTTTTATCTTTATTTTTGTATACAGTTAAATTTTTAAAAAAATTGTTTCTGTCTGATTCAGTTTTAAATAAAGTGCTAATTTCTTTTTATAAATACATATTATGATATTTGAATTAGATTCACGTTATATTAAATTTGCAATTTAAGATATATTTTGTTTCCATAGTAATACATATAAACTTGCTAAGGGTAAAGAAACCCAGCAAACATTTTTATGTTAAACAGAAAACTAGGAAAGTTTTAGGTGGTTTAAAATCTGAAGTGAAAATTTTGCACTTTTTCATTAACTTTGTTAAAAGTCCTCTGCTAATTTACAATTTTACCAGCTAAAGGAATTTTAACTAAGAAAAAATGCTTTCAAAAACCGTTAGTTTAATTAATTAATTAATTAGTAAATTTAATTGTAAAGTGGGGTGCAAACTATCGAACATGATGAATGACAGTTTTGCTAAAATTTTTGCATATCTGATGGGGTCAATTTGTAGTTGACTGATGAAATTGTTGACTGTCACTCAAGTTTGAAAGCGTTTGTACCCCACATAATTCTTTAAAAATAATCCGAAAAATTAAAAATTAAAACATTAACAGCTAATTTACAAACTTTTATAATAAACAAAATATAATATTTGTGGAAATTGTAGCTTAAAACATTATTTTAATAAAAATTATTCAAAACAATTCTAATATTGAGTTTGTTAAACATTTTTTCACAGAATTGCAAGTTTTGCAGCTGAATAAATGTTCTATTTTAGTAAAAATACTTTATGTAATAACACATTTCTTTAATAAATTCGTTATAAATTGATTGCCAAATTGCAAAATTTGCCACTAAGTAGAAATATTTTTGGCTGGAATTAATTAAGAACGATTAAACGCTAGTGCAATTAATTTAAATCCTCAGCTGAATTAGATTTTTTGAGGTTTAATAGCAATAATATAAATATAATCTTAAAAAAGATAGATTTATTTGGTAAATTTTAATGATTTTCATTGCTGAACAAAATCGTTTTAAGCTTATAAGTTAAGCTTATAATAATTATTTAGTGTTTTATTTGTGGAAATGGAGCTTTCTTTTGCTGAATATTAAATAAATAGTAATTAAATTACAGTTTTGTCATTATTTATTGTTCCAAACAAACATTTTCTTTACTCAATTTAAATTTTAATAGCTGAATTATACTTTCTTAACTAAATACCAATAACAATAAATAAGTATCATACTGTTATGTTTATTTTGACAAATTAAAGTTTTCTTAATGAATATTTTTTTAATAGCACAATTGTAGTTTTTAAAGCTGAATTATCATTTGTATAGCAATTTAGCTATAACTTTCCACATTTTTTTCTAATCTTACACATCTCTTTTTAAATTCTATCGGCCTTATTTATAAAAAATAAAACTGGCTTATACATATGTAAAAGGTTTATGAAACTGATAATCACTGATAGTTTGTTCAATAAACCTTTAATAAACCTGTTTTGTTTTAAGGGGGTTTTGCTTTGAGGTGCAATTTAATCATTTATTAATTAACATAAATAACAAAATACGTTTTAACTAGAAATATATTTAAAAACAAAGTGACGCATTCATTATTAACCCCTCGGTGGTTGAAAATTCAATTTTAATTTTAAAATAAAACTGAAAGTTCTATTGTATTGAAATTTTTTTAACAACAAAAAAAAACTAAATAAATAATCAAATAAACAAATTAATAACAAAAGAATATTAATTTTTTTTGTTTACAACAAAAATAACAACAATATGCAATAAAAGCGTAAAACTAAATATTTATTTAATACGGTATTATTCAAAATCGAAATAATTTTTAAATGACAACACAAATCAAAAGATAATACAACAAAAAGAAAGTCAACAACAACAATCTACATATAGCAAATATCATAGGAAAAAGAATAATAGTACAAACAAAACGTGAAAAAAAGATTAAATTTACGAATAAAAATATAATTAATTAAATAATGTAGACAATTATTTAAATTTATTATGAAATGAAACAATTAAGGAAAATTGCGATTAAAAAATATTGTTGAAGGAAAGTAGGGAATAGAAAACAATTAAAAGCAATATTGAGAAATTGAATTTTTAAGAGAATGTTAGCTGAATTGTAATATTTTTGGCTAAGTAGCCTTAATTTTAGAAAGAAACTATTTAAAACCTTAATAACTTTCAATAATTGTCAAAAATCTTTAGCTGAACTGTAATTCTTGTAGCTTAGTAGCTTTTCTTTTTATAAAAGGCTATTGAATTTGTTTTAAATCGAGCATTTGGCTTAATTGCAAAATTAATAACAAAAAAGTATTACATTTTCAGGAAGTTATATATTTAGCTGTTGAATTTTGCAATTTGGAGCTGAATTGTAATTTTAACAGCTGAGTAGCCCTTTCATACTAGCGAAAATCATAAAATACAATAGTTTTTTTATTTTATAAATTTCAGAACCTTCAGCTTAATTGTAAAATGCGCAGTTGAAAATTGTTCAAATTTCTTAGCTGAATTTATATTTTTATAGCTAAAAAGCCGAAAATTTGTTTTGTCTTAAATGTAATTTTCTATGCGAACGTTAATATTCAAAATCGTTAAACAGGCAGTAAAAAAAAACGCCAATGCTGGTTGTGCTTTATATCAATTATTTTGATGAATCCTTATACATGTTTACACATTTCACTAGCTTAATACAAAATGTTGTTGCTGATTTACATTTTTATAAGCTGAATTGCAATAATTTCCGTTATTATTAACAAAAAAAAATAAATCTTTAATAAACTTTAGAAAATTTTTTAAATCTTAATTTGTAAATTAATTTTCTGTTAATTTTAAATTCATGGAATTTTTATAACATATTTATAAAAATATGTACTTGGGTATTTTTAAATTTTTAATTGTTGTTATTTAAATTCTTTAAGAAAAATTAACACAGAGAAACAAATTATTATGTTTATTTTTGTGAAAAAAATTTTAAATATTTATTATTTTTTTTGCTGATGTTACACAATAATAACAACTTGTTTTTAATTGAATTAAAATTGTTTTAAACATCTGTTCCTTTTTAACACTTTTTTGTTATTTTTTTTTTTAATAAACAAAAACTCTTTTTACGCACCTTTTCTTATTAAATTTTATTAAAATTTTATTTATCAACTTTAATTTTCGCAACCTTACGAATGGTTTTTGCTCTTCTGGACTGGTTTTTAAAGGAATAAAATTTAGTGTTTAACAACTTTATCTAACACACAGTGATTAAGACGTTTTGAGCTCCTAGCAGCTCGAAAAACAATACTGATTTTGGACTTGAACAAGCTTTATATATGAAAAATTTTAATTTTATTTTCGCATGCTACTGTTTAAAGATATTTTTTATTTTAAGATTAAATCAAAATTATTTACGTCCATGCAACTCAGATGAATATGTTTACTTCTTATCAATTGATAAGCTAATTTTGTTTGCAAAGAAGCTGCAAGTATCACTTATCTTTTATATTTACTCTTGTTTAAAAAAAAATTAATAATAATGTTAGCAAAAAATAAACCTCTCAGACTTTGATAAAATACTTCGTAGGACTTACAAAATTACGTATTTAGGTTCAGAGGGGTCATAAATCTTGGTACATTTTAAAGGTTATATGAGATAAAAAAAAATCACAAGTAAACAACAATCCCTTACCCCAGGTCTACACCTAAGTAACTTGGCAATAACGTCGACAGAATAACAGAACAATATATCTTATTGCTCTATTTATGTTAAGGGCATGGGAAAACGTATTAATGTTAACTCATACAGGGGTGTGCTGGAAATCGCAAACGCAAAACGCAAGAATTTGGAACTTGTTTTTAATAAACTTTAAACCTAATTCTTATAGTTTTTGGTTTAAAATCCTGTTTAAGAGGAAAATATTTGTTTAATATT
Source organism: Pollenia labialis (assembly GCA_949318255.1). Classification (NCBI taxonomy): domain Eukaryota; kingdom Metazoa; phylum Arthropoda; class Insecta; order Diptera; family Polleniidae; genus Pollenia; species Pollenia labialis. Next base: position 2,087,534 of record OX439142.1, read on the forward strand.
TATCATAAGATTCTTTTATTAAATCTTATTAAAAACCAACGTTATAAATTCTTGCGTTTTACGTTTGCGATTTCCAACACACCCCTGATAATTTTAAAAAAAATTAAGGAAGAAGGTGCAGTGTAAAAACTGACACCATCTTGCGAAAATTATTTTTATTAATATAAATTTTTTCTTATTCGACTTCATTTTTTAAATGTTTATTAATTTGTTTAATCTTGAGGTTTTTTCTAAAAGAGCGAAGAGGAAAAAGAATTATATTCCTCCTTATCGTGGTTGGCGAATTTAAAATACGCCTGCAACTGTTTGGTAATAGATTAAAGAAAATTGCCTGTATTCATAAAATTTTTTTAAATTTAATAAAGATTTAAAGATTAAATTTAAAGATTTAATTATAATTTGCTGCCATTTAACAAACTTAATTTCTTTCTCACACAATTTGTTTCAATTTTTTTTTTGCTTCTTTTTTTAAATTGACAACCAAATTCAACGGTTTATAATAATTGTCAACGAAAATTAACTAACAACTATTGCAACATAAACTGCCGGCAATAAATATTTGCAAAAAAGTGCTGTCTACATTAAAGATAAAATAATCTTGACATTTATTGCAATATATGCCCCAATATTTATCTCTGGTATAGACGGGTCAATTTAGGTCTGTCTAGCCTAGCCCTTTATTCTCAAATAACCACTTTTACTTTTATTAATATTTTTACATACATACATATCGCACACTAAATCATAAACAGGCCAACTCAAAATTCAAAAATGCTACGTTGCCTGTTCAATAATGCAATAACAATATTAATTACTGATACAAAGCTGTTCATTGCATCAAATTTTCAATGATACTCGGGCATGTAATTTGTGCGATTTTAAATCCACTTCATTTCGATTTATAGAACACTATGAAAAATTTCTTTATATATTTTATGTTCGCTTTTAAATAATTAATGCTACTAATCACAAAAATTATTTTAAACTATTTTTTAAATACCTTTGGCGAAGAACTTATTTACGTCTCGTAATTATAATTTTATAGCACATTATCAAATATTTGCTTAAAAAAATCAAGATAAAATGTAAAACATTTTGTGCTGCTGTTTAGATAATAAAAAATAGATTTATGACAAACCAGGAAAACGAAATAAATGATGGGTGGTATTAAGTATTCACATTTTAACAAAATTAATTGTATTCATTTTTGGGAAATCTTTTAAAATTAAATTCTGTTTCAAATTCGAATTTGCTTTCAAATTTTTAAAGTATGAATGTATTAGTGAGAAATGTAAGTGTTTTGAAACTTGAAACAAAATTAGAAGCAAAACCTGATCGTTATGTTAACTGAATATTCTTTTTTTTTTAATTTCCTAAGCTAATCTCGCGAAGCTCTACGCTTGTCTGCAGGAAAGAAACCAGAGTCTCTGGCGGGAATCGAACACGAAACCCCGGCGCTGATAGACAAGCCGGACAATTGCAATTTAATTCATAGCGCAATTTTTAAACATGCAAATACTCATTTACTTCATTTTGTCTGAAACCTTGTGTATATAGAGAAGGTCAAAGGTCACCAAAGGTCAATTTTGAACACATTTGCAATATATTATGTAAAACACTATTCTTTTTCCTCCCATACTGGATACAAATATTTATTTTTTTTTAATAATTTTTCTTTAATAACACTAGTCTGCAGCAAAAACCTTTTTAAATAAAATAATACCTTTGTATATAGAATTTTTAAGTGCTTAATTAAAATCCGTTTAAGTACTGTGTCAATAATCTAAGTAGGTGTATTTAATTAATCGATGTATGGCTTATTTTATTCGGTTTATACCTGGCTTTCTGATAAATGATAAATATGTAAAGTTTTTAACTTTTTTGTCCTGGTAATTTTTATGAATTTTTGAAAACAAAAAAAAAATACTAATTTGCATTAAAAAATAATTATTGCTACTAATTTCTGAATTTTGTTTGGCGACCAGTGTTATTTTCTCTTCCTTATACGGAGTTTTCTTGTTGTCTGATAGCATTTCTTCAAATAAACACATGTATCTACTGTGTATTTATTTGATTTCATAAAAAAATATTAAACGTTTTTTGTATTTTATAGACATTATTTAAGAGAAGTTCATAAAATTTGTAGAAAAAAAGGTTTAAAACGTGATTTATTTTTAGGAAAACAATTAAAACTTAAAACCACCAACATCTATATTGAAATGTAGTGATAAATAATGGCATTTAATTTTCAACGAAATGTTTATTTCATATAATTATATATTAGAGCAGTTTAATTAATTTTTTTTTAAATAAATTCTTTGACTTTCATTTCATAAAACTACAGTGTTGCTAATGTGTGTTGTAATAGTGTTTTTTTTATAATTTTTGTTTTTTTTAATTAAGATATTTTTTTATTTTGCCTGACATTGTTTAAAGATCATAAATGAATGAGCTGGAGCAAGATATTTTTGTTGACGTAAGTTTGCTAAGAAAACATTGGCAAAATAAATATTTGACTTAAAGAGTTGACATTAATTTATTTATTGTATGCACAACTTTTGCTTGAGGTAACAAAATTAATAAATAAAAAATTTTGGGGACAAACTGCTAAAAATGAAAATGAAATGGCTTTCTCCACATTGCTCTAAAATTTGTTGTAATTTTTAGTTTCTGAATTTTATCATTTTGAAACTTTTAATAATTATTTAGGCAAAAATATTTCATATTGAAACATTTTTTTTATAGTCACTCACATGCGCCATTTTATTGCTTTTTAACAAATGACCTAAATGTATAAATTATATAAAAGATTTAAAACTTTTAGTTTTTTCTTATTTTTTTTTTTTTTTTAACAATTTTAATTGAAAATGATAATTACAGCAAATTTCGAACCACCAGTATCACTGGTTAAAGATTGATATAGTCAAACTATTGGCTGGCAGGCACCGCAGTGGTGCAGAGGTTAGAACTCAAAGAATTCTGATGAAAGAATATGGTGATTCTTGAAACATGTAAATTCAACCCAGGTTCGAGCCCCAGCTCAACCAAGGAAATTATCAATAAATTTTAATACAAATTCCATGTTGTAAAAATTCCTTGCTATAGTGAAACAATTTAATGAAAATTAAATTTGATGAACTCATGCCTAAATAAAAATATCAAAATTTTATTGATGTTAAATTTTTTTATTTTCAAAAATAACTTTAAAGTTTACATAACTTTAAAGCAACATCACTCTCAATATCTATTTTTATATGTACTATGTTTTCAAACTGGATTTCAGTCCATACAATTAACTTTATTTCCCAACCTTTTAAGTCTAGGTTTACACGCTTCAAAATTTGATTTCGTTAATTCGCTGCGAATTAAATCGTTGTTAATACAATTTCCGTATGACGTGCTAAATTCCCAGTTTTTCATATTTGATAAATACACTGAAATTTATTGTTGAGGAAAAGCTAGCTTCTATGCGGATTTCACTGGTTGCTTAGGCCAGCTCATCAGGAAACCTTTTCCAAACATTTTAGAAAAGCTAAAAAATATTATACAAATAAAACACTAAAGCGAATAAGAATTATAAACACTCAAAGTCTTACTTGCAACAATATCAAAGCCAAAACAAAACACCAACAATAAACAGTGAGTTTATCTTTCTTTACATTCCCCTACAATTGGTTGGGTTCTTTCCGACTCGAATTGTAGTTGTAAGTGTGTAAAAAGAAAAAACAAAATTAAAAAAACAAACTGCTTCATTCTATTGTCTTCGTAAGAAAACAACGAATAAAAACCAATTTGCCAATTTTCAAGCATTTTTAACAACAAAAAGTTGAAACAAATTGCTGCATGTGTTCTTATTGTAAACTTAATAAAGGAGCGAAAACTTAAGCGTGTAAACGTAGACTAAATAGTTTTAATACCTTCCCACTTTTCCTCTTCCCCTGATTAACAACACACAAAATCTGCATGTACAAAGTACCTTTTTACCAACAAACTCAAATATTTCATAGTCCGGATGAGGATTTTAAGCCCTTTTGCAAACGAAAATTCTTGAACTTAAAGAGGAGAAGAAAGAAAAGAATATGGGTGAGAATGGACTATTATATGTATATGTACTTTTTAAGTTGCTTTGTTATTCGTTCGTTGCTTATACATGGTTACTTTGTCAAGTAATCTTTGCATATGGTCTAATATTTCAATAACTTAATTATTAATTGTTGTTATGTTTTAAAATAAAAAAGCAATATTTATGTCATTTGATTACCGAAATTGCTTCTGTTTATTTTGAAAAAAATCTATTTTTGAAGTGAAAATATCATTCATTTATGTACATATTTACATTTTTTTTGCTAAATGCGCCATTTGTTATTTAAATATTTAGGCCCTTGATAAAAAATTGTTTGCTTTTAAAAATATATTAAATGGAACTTATCTCTTATTTATCTTTTCCCCTTTTTTTTTAACAAATTTTGTGAAAATAAAACAGCTTGTTAGTTAATTTTCTCTTAAAATAAATAGTGTTGAAATCTTGGTAAATAAAATAGTAAATTAATAAAATTTGGTATGGAAGTGTCGATTTTTTTTGAATTTCTCTTTCCAAAAATAATGGGGACAAAAGCTGTGTTTTGGTTTTATTTTATTTATAATTATGTTTACCAAAACTGGCAATTATGTTGGTTTGCTTGGTAAGTAGCTTCTTCAAAATCGAGAAATTTTCTCGTTTCATCGCAGCATACCATCTTCTCATACATAAGTAGTTCTTTTTACCATTATTTTTATATTTTTCTGCTCTTTTACATATTAAGAATATATATGTACATACATATACATACATATGTATACACACATATACATACATATATTATATGTACTATAAAATATGCAAAAATGTATTATACTACACGTAAATTTTTTTTAACTAGCAAACTGATTCGAATCTCATTGTTTTTTAATTATTCCAAATTTCTTCATTAAATTATTTAAATTTCATATGAGTCGAAACCGTGACTAGTAAAAAAAGACAAGACTGGTAATTCCTCTCACATGAGTCATTTTATTGGTATTGGTCGAGAAATGCTGCTTCGGAACTCCAAGCTCTTCTTGGTGTTCTAAGATATGGGCTTCTACTAAAACAGCAAAGCGGAGAAAATATATAAATTACCTAGCAGCTCCTTTTGCAAAGGATATATATTCAAAGGTGTTGGAAAAGTGGGAGCTAGCAAACCGTTGTTTTTTGGTACTAATTTTAAATTCGAAAGTCACATTTAAGAAGATAGAGCAAGACTGGGAAAACGCCAAAAAAACTGCTAGCGAAAGAGGCTTTCATAGCGACATTAGACAAGCTCGTACTTAATTGAATATACTTACAAACTTAATTTATAGTCTGAAATTAAAATATGTTCCGAGTTTGATGGTATGTGTTCAGTAGTGGAAGGTTGGGAACAAGCTTGATACTGCAGCTGAACTTAAAATCAATCTCTAATATTTTAGATTATCCTTTCCAGAGCCTTTGGCTCCATTGAGTGACAATATTTTCCGAGATCTCTCTACAGATCAGACGTATGGTTACAGGATAACTCGGACCATAAATAATACTACAGAAATACTGGATTTCTTTTTATTAAAAATAAAAATTTTCATTAACACTTTAAAAAGCATTTTTTCGACAAAATTTATGATGGATTAAAATAAATTGAAAATGATTTGGTAAAAGAATTTTTCAAATTCCCTCTTTAAGCTATTTTTTTGGTCATCATTCCTGCCTTAATGTAAACAGTTAAGCAAATGTAAAAATTCAATTTTCTTTTTTACACATTCCGTTTAAAAAGTCCTTTTATACCGTGCTTTTCTTATGTAAAAAAAAAAATATTATAGTCCTGAATGACATTAGCAATGAAATACATACATTTTAATGAACAAAATTTTTTTAATTACTCCATACACTACTATTGTTGTTTCAATACAACTTGTAAATTTTTTTCGAGTGTACATAAGTGTTTAGGTATGTTTATGCAGTTTGACAAGTTATAAGTTAAAACAAAACAATTGAAGTTTTGAGTATTTATCTATTAGAACCGTTGGTATACTTCCAACTTTTATTCACGGTCCTCTTGTTATTCAGAAATTATATTCTTCAATGAACCTTGAACAGTGAACAAAACAGTCCTAAAGAAAACCAAACACAGAAAGTGAGCTACATACATACATATGTATGTATATGAAATTATAGAAACGCAACTGGTAAATCAAATCATGGCATTCTGTTGATTTACGCTAATAATAAAACAGATAAACAGACCAGCGTGTGAGCGATATTTAAAATTGGTTATTACCAGAGTGCCATCAATGAAATGCAAACGTTTGCTTTCTAAAGCTAACTTAATAAATAGTAACTTAGAAACAGTCATCACCGAACAAAAACTATTGTCATAATCCTTTGAAAAACTATCCATACATTGATTGATTTTCAATATTTTTAAATAATTTTAATTAAGAATACAATTTTAATATATGAAATGCATGTACATACATAAGTACATATCGCACTGGTTCCACTTAAGGGAGTCAACTCAAGATTTACACATCTCCACTTTTTGCAGTGATCATATCTACCCACAGTTAAAATATTTCTGGCTTTTTCTGATGTGCAAAAGAATTCTTTCTTTCATTATTTCAATTCATTCATTCAAATACATTTAAAAAAAAAACAAAATTGTTAGAATTGGTTTTTGTTTCAAATGTACTTGTTCGAAAGAAAGAATTCTTTCGCACATCGGAAATTGCCTATTAGTACATATTTTTGAAAAAAAAATTCAGTTATTTCCCCCTTTGTGATATATGGTTAACTTTTTGCAAATTCATCTTGAACGATTTTGAAATCGATTTTAAGGTGCGACTAATCGATTTCAAAAATCGAAAAAAAAATTCATGCGAAAAATCGAAAATCGATTTTGGAATCTATTTACCATTCCCTATTCTGAGGAAATTTATATGAACTTTTTGATATTATCGCCTTACTATAAACGCCTTAATTCGTATATTAATTGTTACAAAAATGAATTTGTTTTGGTAACATCCAAAGATAGTTACATATACATACATACATAATTAATTTTAAAGTTTTCTTACTGTATTTTTAAAAATTACATACCTGATATTTATGACTTAAATAAATATAAAAATGAATTTACATACATATTACATATGGGCATTTCCATTTTGACGTGTCGTGATATTTGTAACACAAATTGTAAAAAAATTAAATGAAGAAGTCAAATTTGTAAAAAGGGTTTTTATATATACAAAGTAATGAAGTAGCACTGTATTCAGAAAAAAAATTACAGTAATCGACGCTAAGGATATGCAGATATAAGTAAAAATCTGCGCTGGTGTGACGTTCAAAAAACGGAAGTAGGTTTTGACTTGCATTACAAAACTGAAAAATACTGCGAATTGAGCAAGATGTTTTGTACAAAACCTATTTTAGTAAACTTAGGACTAATACAGATTTATTATTCAAGCTGTAACATTTATAACTTCTTGCTCGTTTTAAGGTAAATATGGGAATTTTCAGCTAAAAGTCTACTTCTTTTAATGTAACGCCAGATTGCAAATAAGGTTGTATTTTCGGTCCATGTTGTTCAATCGTTATTCCTTTTGTTACTTAATGTAGAGCTAGTTGCGCTTTACACCAAAATATAAAAAAGTAAACGATACATATACAATTTTTTGAGAAACAATTTAAAATACTTCTGGCGTTACGTGACAAAAAGTAGACTTTTCGCTGGAAATGCCCATATGTACATATGATATCATTTTCTTTACAATATTCATTAAATATGAAATTAATATGTTATGTTAATAAATGTTAAACGTTAAAAATGGATTTTCAAAATGTATCTTTTTGGGAAAAAGTGTATCTTTTTGGAAACTAAAATTTATCTTTCTCGAAATTTCCCTGGCAACACTGATAATGTACATATGTAAGTACATACATATTTAAAATCATTCCCCTTACAAGTATACGCGTGATAACTACATAAATAATTATTTTTTATAAATCTTGATAAAAAAAAACTATGTAATTTCAGGATTCTGCTACATATTAAATTTAGGCACTTAGTGCAATGACAATTTTTTATTATTGTAATAAAAAAGTCAAATATTATGGACAATTGTTTCCATCTCAAGTGCAACAAAAAAATGTTTTGATTAATTTCATGATTGCACATTTAGTACAATTACAGAAAGTAATAATTTTGTATAAACATTTTTATGTACATTTGTACATACTATGTACATACATATGTATGTATGTACATACTCACCTTAATATGCATACATACATAAATCTGACTGACTTATTTGTTGTTGCGATGATTTGTGTACGAAATAATTTAATTTAATAATAAATTCCCCACCAATACTAATAAAAAAATCAACAAATAAGAAATAAATCACAAATAAAGGAGAAAACGTGTGTATTGGGGATGTGTGTTTTTGTGTTTGCTAAATTAATTCATTTGTCATCAATACATGAACAATAATTTTTAGTTCCTTCACCAACAGTAACGGTATTATCTGGTGATATTTTTCTTGTTGCTGTTGTTTATTTAAAAATTGTAATTGCTGTACGTGTTTTAAATGGTATTGGTGATGGCGTTGATGATTTTTTTATACCTATGATATTTTTGTTCTTGTTGTTGTTGATGCTGTTGCTCTTGATGTTGTTGTGTTTGTTCTTTATTTCGATAAGCACATGTACTGAATTGATAACAACAATAAATACTACGACTTCTTGGACAATTGGGCTCACAAAACCGAAAAAGACAATGACTAAAACGTTGTGCATACTTACATATGTACATATGTATGTACATATGTACATATGTATGTCATATAGAAAGAGTATTTTAGAATTCAATACATATTTCCATTCAAATAGAATTTCGAGGTTTTTATAAGGAAATTATTAAGAATTTAATTCAGATACATACATACATATGTACATATTTTTTGTCTGTTAATATTTTTTTCTTTCTTATTTTAGTTTTTCAGCTCTATCATTTAAAAAAATATTAACAGACAAAAAATATGTACATATGTACATAGATACATATGTACATACATACATATGTACATACATACCTACATATGTTCTTTAGAAAATTCCCTTTAAACAAAAATTTTAAATAAAATAATAAGAAAATTTATAAGAAATAATTTAAAATTCATTAAACTTTTTCCTAAAAGGCTTATTTTTTTGTTAATGAAAAGTTTTGGACAATTTTTGTATTTTGTTGAAGAATAAGAGTTAATAGGTTTGCCCGGTGGCCGAAATTCGAAAGTAACTTCGAGAGAACCAGTATGTTTTACAACAAAAAAGTACACATTTTAAGAGAACAATATAATGCACTCTTTTCACCCATGTGTGTTAAAAATTAAGAACAAATTTATATTGTGCATATGTATATACATACATACATACATACATATCTACACTCAAATTCCTTTAAGACTATACCTATGTATGTACCCATATGTGTCATTAAAATCGGACAACGGACAATAAAATACTAAATTGTTCCCGTATTCACATACATATTTGTATAGTACATACTAGCTGTATGGTCCCGGAAAACAGTTTAGTACGCCTAAAACCGTAATTAATTATGCTACTAGCATAAAATTTAATACTTCACAGTTTTATAGGTCTAGAAATCACATTTTTAAATTTTGTGAAGATCGGTACAAAATTTACCCTAGGCGCCATAAAAAGCCCACTCTGGTAAATTAAATAAATACGCCTTAAACCGTAGCAGATATAGATTTTACGGCAAAATTTCTTTCAACTTAGTTTCATATGACCAGCAAAAATTCACTGTTAACGCTAAAACTAATTTCACCACTCTGCGGAATTTTGGGATGATTGGTTCATAACTTACCATGGAGGGCATGAAAGATTCGGTACAGCCGAATATAGTACGCTAACTTGTTAAAGCTAAAATTTATTTGTTTTAGAAAATTTCTTAAGAAAAATAAATAAACCAGATAAAAAAATCTATAACAAAACATTAATGAAATGCAAAAATATGAAAGAAATCTATTAAAATCATTGTTTGTATTATAAAATAATCCATATTATGTTCTGGTTTTAATTGTGTTATTATTTTCAAGCCAAACAAAGCTGTGTTTATTTATAGCTTTTTAAGAAAGTGTTAAATTATTCTCTTAAAAAAGCAGCTATACGGTTGACAACCAACTGTGTGATTAGGCCAAGGTTACGATCTGTACTTTTTAACGTCATAATCTAATACCGTGCTCAGAAATGCCTTCTTCATTTAGTTCACATATATACATACATATATATGTATATATATATATATATGTATATATATATATATATATGTATATATATATATTTTGTTCGCTGTTTGTTTAAAACAGAGGAAATTAACAACAAAGAAAAAGAATGTTGAGTAAAGAGAGGTTAAAACAAAGCGCTGTTTTGGGGCAAACAATTCTGCTTAAAAAAAATTTGAATTTTCGGCGAAAATGATTTTAATGCCTCTTCTTCTACTTGTTCACTCATCAAAGTTTTCAATAAAATGAATTAATTTAGCACTAGACACCACAAAAAAATTTACAAATATCCAGAATGCCAAATATTAAAATTTTGTAAATTACATATTCCCGCAACATGCTTCAATTGTCTGTCCAAACTACAAACACCCCAATTATCAACACAAAACATTTGTATAAACTTGACATTTTACATGTTTGCCGATCCATTTGTATGGTTTATTTTGTCCTTATGTGAGTTAAGGACACAGAGGGGAAAAACAACAAAGTGTTCCTCCTTTCAATGACTTAGATCGCTGGCACCGACCGAGCGTTCTATTGTTAAAATTAAGAAAACAATTAAATTCCATGCAATCCTAATCGAAATTTTTCCTATCCAAGAAAAGTCTTTCAATTTGGTGCAAAAATTTTCTAAAATAAACAAAAGATGCATGTGAGATTACATCAACCTGGCCTTTTGCTAACGTGACCATGCGTACTCTTTCATAGAGGACAATCATCTTTAACTGGCTGTCATCTATAAAATTTGTATCCTCTTTCTGTCATCTTTTTTCACAATCTGTCATCTTTATTTTAAAAAGCATGAACAGCATTTGTTTTTATTTTTACGAATTAAAAAAAATTTATTTCACGACGGTCCGGTCATCGGTGTTTTCTGTCAAATCGTATGGAAAATGAACTCTCATACACTTGCAGTATGAAATTTTGAATAAGTTAGTGTGCAGATCAGGCGCGGATTCAGGGGGGGGGGGAAATAAGGAAATTTCCCCCCCCTAAATTATAAAAATATGTTTGGTTTATCTCGATAATACAAGAATTCCCAATAATAATATATTTTTTTATATGTACACAATTTTAGGAAATCCCAGCAAGGTTTTTTTTTTGTTTTTTTTTTATTGAATCTAACGAAATTTTCAATAAGTATCCAAATCTTAATTCTATATACATATATATAGTTATTTATTAGATATTTCCAAAGAAACATCTAGTTTCCTGTATTCAAATACTTATTATTCAACATTCAATCCCAGCAGGTGCCATCTATATCCAAACAATAAACGTTTGACTTGAAAATGCGTGCGGTTGAATTATTAATAAGCCTTTGTTATATGAATCGATAATTTTTGACACAGATTTGTCGGGGAAAACCCAGATATCCTTATCTTAAAGATATTTCAACATACAACAAAAAGTTGTTAGGAAACATTTATTGGCTTTGTTGTAAACGCATTTGAAGAGGCTTCAATGGATATTGATAATGACGTTGATGTGTCAATTGATGCGAAGGCACTATCATCAATAGTTCTAAAAGCTTTGACAAATTTTAGTCTTGCCCTGAAAAATTGTTTAGGAAATGGAACAGATGGGTGTCCTCTGATGTCAGCAGAAAATAGAGCTGTTATAAAATTCTGGACAAATGCAAAACAAACGCCTTGCCATTCACATAAATCATAAACTCAATTTTAAAAAGCAACAAAGTGTCATTAATACAATAAGTTGTATAATTTTTTTAAAGAAATTACAATTTTTTTTAAATATAATCATCCCAAGCGAAACGCAGTTTTGGCAAAGTATTTGGGAGCCAAACTCTCTACATTATGCGAGACAAGATGGTTGGACCGTCACGACTCAATTTTACACTTTGCAATAAGTTTACATAATATAGTAGCAGCTTTGGAAAAAAAATCTGAGTGGAAAGGTAGAGATACTTCATCAAAAGCCTTATATTAAGGAAATCGCTTAGTACTTTTGATTTAATTTACGGAATAAAAATATTAAATCTGATACTTATTGTATCACAGCCGCTTAGTATCATTTTACAAAAGCACGATATAGATCTTCAAAAAGGATCAAGCCTTATCAAAACTTAAATCATGTGCCTTGAAGAGAAAATAAATAAAGCCGAAGAACTATTTAAAGCAATTTTTGAAAAAGTTAAAGTTATCTGCGTTCAAATCGAGGTTCCAATCACATTCAAAATGTTGAAGACTACTTCCGAGTTGTAGGTTACATTCCTCTTATTGAATTTATTTTAGAAGATCTCAAAACACGTTTCCCAATAGATATTCTAAATGTATTAAACATACCTAAACTTCTACCTCAAAGTGTAATCAAGTCAAATACAGATACAAAACTTTTAAAATCACAACTAGCTGATGAGCTGATTATGTTTGATAAAAGAGATAGATAAACACCTACTAACATCTAAACTTGAGTCTGACCTGTTGCATTGGCAACAAAAATGGAAAATATCTGAAAATCTATCAGATAACGTTGTAGATGCTTTAATAAATTGTGATGAAGTTATCTACCGAAGTCTAAGAAAAAAAATTTTAAATTTTCGTTCCAATGCTCGTCAGCAGGGCAAGTTTGAAATGGCACGAAAAATGGCTGGCAAAATGGCACGAAAAAGTATAAAAAATGGCACGAAAAATGGCAAAAAATAAACATGTTATTTAAGAAACATTTATTTTATTAAGTTTTTATTGTAAATACAATAGTATGTTTCTTCAAATTGTCAAAAAAAAAAAATAAAATAAATACTGGGGGGCAAAACGCAAGAATTTGGAAGTTGTTTTCAATACACTTTTAATCTAATTTTTGTTATAAAATTCTGTTTAATAAATAAATATTTTTATAATATTCGTCATAAAATTTTTTTATCGAGAAATCTTATTAAAAAACGACGTTTAAAATTCTTGCGTTTTGCGTCTTCGATTTCTAGAACACCACTGATAATCTCCTGTTATCAGATAAAAAAGTTCTATACATGAAAAACACTCTTTTAACATCGCAAGATGTAACTGGAGCATATTTGAACACTTAAAGTTCAGATGAAGAAAGGTTGTCAATAAATTCATCCGTCTCACTTTCATTAAAATAAAATTGTGAGAAAATCGATTAAAACACTTTTTTAAAATTGAAATGCCAAGCCATATAGATTTTTCAGGAGTATTGAATAATTTACCACACGTATTACGATCTAAAACGTTTTTTAAACTTTTCAACAAAATCTTTTTTACTGACATCTTGTATTATTTTCCTTAGCACTGTTAATTAAGCCAAAACGTTCATTCATAGGAATCCCTTTCGTTTCTAACTTCAAAAGGCTTGAGCAGATGCATTGAAAGTACTTTTTACGTCCGATTTTTGCATTATTCAGTTAGCATTTCGAATAGATTCTGCCTCATATTCGCTAAGCTTATTTAAAAAATTTTTTCTAGGTTGCAAAAAGGTATTCTTTGGCAAGCTGAACCAAAAATTGCTTTTTAAAAAATAATTGAAAAAATGGCAAAAATGGCATGTGCCATAAAAAACTTGCCCTACTCGTCAGTAATGCTACGAAGGAGAGGTCATATCCTACCCGTCGTCTAATAAAAACATGGCTCAGATCAACAATGACAGAAGAAAGACTGTACTATCTAAATTTGCCTCACAAGGAAATCATAAATTGCTTATTAAAAAAAATTAATTTATATTGAACTGATCTTATATTTCATTTAACCTTATTGTTGAGTTTTTTTAATATAATATACACATATTAATTTTAATAAACTTTTAAAAACAAATTTTTTACTTTTTTGTATAAAAAAAAATTTCCCCCCCCTAAGACTCAAGCTGGATCCGCGCCTGGTGCAGATATAGATATAGATTTTACCGTAAAATTTCTTTCAACTTTACTTTATATGACCAGAAAAAATTGCATGTAATTTTGTAATATACGGTCTATAATTTACCTTAGATCCCATTTTTAGCAGCCTTCTGAAATTCACTTTAAACGCTAAAACTAATTTCACCACTCTGCGGAATTTTGGGATGATTGGTTCATAACTTACCATGGCACCAACATAAATCCGACTCAAGATTGTCGGTCAATAATTTAATATATGTCTAAACCGCATCCAATTTTAATGCTGAAGTGTTTATACAAATAAATTAATAATAAATAGGCAACATATAGATCACACTCCTAAAATATTCGAACTGTCGGTGGAGGGCATGAAAGATTCGGCACAGCCGAATATAGCACTCTAACTTGTTTTTTTTATTGGCTTAAGGCCAATTTCACCAAGTTCGGTTATAATTAACTATCAGTTATAGCTGTCAAAACATATTGGTGACTGGAACTTTAATTAAAAGTTGGTTTTACTGAACTAAGTGAAATTAGCCGTTAGTAACATAAGGCAAGCCTTTTTAGTCCGCCATTGCAGGTCTCTCTATTTCTCAGTACAATAATTGTACTCTAAGGATTTGATAATTCTAATTATAAGGATTTAATTAATTGTATGTACATACTTTATTTTATCAAATCCTTATAAGAGTGGCCAGATCTATTAAATTTGTAATATAATTAAAATTTTAACAATTTGTTTGGTTTTTATTGTTTGATCTTTAGTTTTTAAATATTTTACAAAACTTTTGTTAGTCCCCTTTTATAATGTGGTAAGTGAAAGGCAGACAGACGCAGTTTGTTGGTAAGAGGGCGACGCTGTATTTTTTCCTTTCTCGCCTACAATTTTTGTCTGTCTGCCTTTCACTTGACACATTGTAAAAGGGGTCTAATCCAGAATATATACAATTTATAGGTTGTAACATCAATATTGTAGAAATTACAAACATAATGAAACTCTTTTATATACCCTTTCCCAATTGTGATGCGAATTACAAAACAAAACAAAATTGCAGAGTACACGAAATCAAGTCCCCTTTTAGCCAGGCAATGTTTACTTTGCAAAGTGTTGAGTTTATGGAAGGGAGGTTTAGAGAGAATAGCGGGGGAGTACATACTTTGCTGTACTCGCAAATTCGTTTTGTTTTTCGTTCGTATACCTACCTGAAGTTGGCTGCAACTGAGCGTTCTATATTTTGATATTAAATCTTCACGTGAAGTCCATTCCTCCATCTCCGCTTATTTCGAAAACATTTAATTAGCACTAACGTTCAGCAGTGTTGACAAAAATACAAAATGTGAGTGCTATTTCCAAAAAGGGTCAAAAAGTGGCACAATATAGTTGAAAATTATACAAAAGGATAATAAAAAAAGGGGTCATAAAAGGTATTAAGACAGTCGAAAAACGGGTCAAATTGATACTTTAGTATCACAACGGTGCACCGATTAATAAGCGCTACCAGATTTTAGTTATTAAGCATGCCTAGTGCAGTACACAGAACAGTTTCTCAGGGAAGCCTTTTTTAAATAAATATTATTTCAAATATTATTTAAAATAAACTCAGTTTTATTAATATTTTCTCCAACTTTTTCTTTACACATTAATTTATGCAAAAAACGCAATAACCATTGTTCTGTAAAAAAAATGTTTATTCATAATTATCTTTCTTACTATCACCTGAAGTGATCTGTATATTTTATTTATTTCTCTAACTTTTCCTTTTCACTAGCATTAATTTCTTGATGGTGTAATTTTAATAAATTGCAACTAGTTTATTTTCTAAGAAAAAGCGCAAAATATATGTAAAAATTGTTTACAATTATAATAATTATGTATTAATTTATTATTATTATTTTGTATTTTATTTTATTTTAATCTAATCATTCTTATTTCTGTTTATAATTTCCATATTTGTTACTCTAAACACGTTTCTAGAAATTATTGCAAGTTGTTTTAATTGCCGGGTGTTTTATTAAAATAAATATGTATTATTTATAAAATAATTAAGGTTTCTTGAACCTAAATCGGTTTAAACTGGTTCATAGGAGGAAAGTTAAACGAGTCTTGTGTAAGAAAACCGGTAATGTAGGTCATTTGTATTGTTGCAAAACAAAAATGTTATTACACATTTTTATTTTTAAAGTAGTAAAATAAAAACGGAATCAATTTTTAAATTATTCTAATGAAAGCAGGAAATGTTTTTTAATACTGCGGTTATCTTAAATTTGCACCACTAACGTTACAAATTGCAAAGAAATTTTGCAAATTAACTTTAACCCTTAAAACTTTAAACTTAAAATTAATTTTAAAGTTGAAATTTTAAGTTCTGAAAACAATTCAAGAAGTAATTAGACTTCAAAAAAGTCAAAACAAATCGAATTTAATTAAAAGTATTTAATTTTTTATGAAAAAACTGACACTCAAGCTTAAAACGGATATAAGCAAATTTATATATGATTTTAACTATCAAAGTCATTTTTGGGAATATGTACAACATTTCAATTAAAAAGATTTTGTTAGTCGTACTTAATTCCCAATTTTTATTCCTGATAAAAACACTAAAATTTATTGTTGAAGGGATAAGGGATTAATGTTGGAAAAATTATTGGGGAATGTAAGAAGAGATAAACTCACTGTTTATTGCTGTTGTTTTTTTTTTTTTGTTTAAGCTTTGATATTGTTACAAATAGAACTGTTGCTGTAATTCTTATACGCTAAGCAACCAGTGAAATGCGCATAGGAATAGCTTATCCCTTCACCAATAAATTTCAGTGTTTTTATCAAGAATAAAAATTGGGAATTAAGCACGACTAACAAAATCTTTTAAATTATGATTTTAGCTTTTATATTAAAAAAATAAAATATTTTCGAAAGATTTTAAAAATTCTTGAAATTTTATTTAAAAAAAAAATCCAGATTAAGTTACAGATGTTTAAAAAAATTATTAAGGCATATAATTGATATTGTATAGTAAAATTGCTGCGTATATATAATTTTAGTATGTGGCACAATATATTGGATACAATCAAAAGTCTCGATTTATACTACGCAAAAAGAAATATTTTATAATGTGTTCACAACGTTGTAAAATACGCCTACGTATGCGTTTGCTTAGTTAACTTTTACATATGTTCATATATTAAATTAAAAATTGCACCATAATTAATAAGTCGATGCGGTCACTTTATCTTTTGGACGGTATAAAAATGTAAAAAATGTATTATGAAGACTTACACTCTAAGCCGACGATATGTTTTTTAGATTTTTTAATTTAATTTTAGATATGTTAAAGTTTAAAATGATTTTTTTTTTAATATATTATATTTTTATGTTAATATAAAAAATAATTTGCCTTTGAATTAGAAAAAAAATTCTATGACATTTGTAAACCACAACTTGAAGCAATGCCCGCGAACAACGTTACAAGTGACAAAAAAGTTATTTTCTGGGAGAGCAAAAAAAAAAAACGTTTTTAAAAGATAATATTATAAATTTTTTTTTTTTTTTTTGAGATTCTCCAAAATAATAATAATAAAAGCTTTTATGCAAAAAATCAAGAAATTTAAATATTAAATTACATGTTAATTTACTAATTAGATTTTGTTTGGTTGGAAAAATGTTTCATATCCATATTTGCGATGTCACTTAAAACGTTTTTCCACTTTTGGCTTTTAAAATTTTATTAATGTTTCAGAACAATTCAGTTTGTATCATTTTGTAAATGACTTACAACGTTCTTCCACTGCTTGACTTTTTGTAATTGCATTTTGACTGCGATAAAGTTCAAAATTCTGGGTGATTTGGTGCTCGAGCAATGTAAGAGAGCTAGTTTCACGGTAGTCTGCAAAAAGCAGGTTTTGCAAAATTTGTCTTTTACAACGTTATTCGCGGCTTTGCTTCAATTCTATTAGCTTTAGCAACACTTTTTTTAAATAAATTCTATAAAAAAAACATTATTAGCACTTGTTTTGTTTTGAAATATTTGAAAAAATTAACATTCGTGTTTAAGTAATTTTAATAAATTGTTGATTTATAAAACTTTTTAAAATTTACAAATAGTGCCAATTAAAAACCACTTTTTTCTAGAAATTTTTTTATTTTAAATGTAATAATTATTTACATAGATTTATTAAAAAAAAAAAAAAAAAAAAATTAAATTAAATTAATCATCACATTACTAAGAAAAGTTGTCAATTAAACTATTTTAATAATAATTACAACACAAACAACGGAATTTTTTTATCTTATCACTTTTCAAAACTTTCTATAGTTATATTCGCATCTTATTTTTTTTAAATCTTCACTATTGCTTTTGTTAGAAAATTTTTCAAATCAAAAACGTAATTAATTATGAAATAATTGATTTAATAAACATAAATGTTATGGTTTATTGAATTTTGCATATTATTATAGGTATTATTGCATATTGCTATGAAAAAATATGTATCTATGTATGTATATAGTTTTTATTTACTTAATTTTACGTTTTATTTCATTATTATTATTTTATTATTTTTTGGAAATTTGTGACATTTCATTAACCGTTTTATGCGTGTTTAAATTCGAATTTCAAATAAAACTGTGATTTAGAAAGACTCATTTGCTCTTGATGAGCTACAAATAATTTCAACAATACGAGTACATCATACACATATATTTTAAACCTTACTCATTGAACGACTTTATTTGTAGCCATATATATTCATACATACATATAGACCGACAAACCGACATAAATGTGCCCCCATGTAGCACCTTAAAAAAAGAAAAATACCAAAATTACCTATAACGAATTAAAAATTACCCTATAATTCACTGTTTAATAACAAAAATATTAGCAGCACTGCAAATAATTTGGCAGAGATTACATTTGCTTAAATTCTTGCCAACAAAAATAACGGTAAACATATTTGTTTCCAAAAGCGAAAATGCAAAAAAGATGTCTGCCTTGCACCACGGTTGACATTGTTTACATATTTGTCTGCATAAATTAATAACGGTTTTGAATAGCGAATAAGAGAAACGACTAAAGGCTAAATAAACATAAATTCTTTGTAAAAGAAAGTTTAATTTATAATTTCATAACTGGGGCCAAAGTACGATCGAAATGCCAATTCAAATTGTATTGTTATTTAGATCGATATCGAATTTGGCCCCTGATAAAAAACTGCATTTTTGTTTTGATTCGTATAAGCGAATGAGCACAAACTAAAATTTTTTGGCTTTGCACCTAAGTAGATACCTATGGAGTTGTGCTGTTTTTATTATGACAACAAAAACTAACGGTAGTTTGACCCCTTTCAGACTCGGCAAGTTAGTTGCGCAAGTAACTTGCCGAGTACAACAAAGTCTGTACTAAATATTTTTTCCCTTACCCCGACCTTACCGCTGACGTCTACAAACCATGAGTTGCGCAAGAGACTTGCGCAAGTAACTTGCCGAATGTGAAAGGGGTCTTTGTTTTGAATAGTTTTTCGGAAGGCGAAATTATTGAATTCGCCTTGGTTTTTCGGAAAAGGACATTCTTAAAAATAACATTAGGCTTCCTTTAAATTGTGTGTGAATAAGAGAGTGCAAATAAACAGGTCTTCTTTGTTCAAAAAGTACATTTGTTTTAATCAATAAATAAGAAAGAATGTTAGTTAAACAAGTCACTTTTGTACTCGCATTTTAAAAACAGGCAGTTAGAGTTCGAAATGAAAATGTCTGCTATACGTATAAAGGTTTTATGTTTTATTAATTATTTAAAGAAAGTATTAAATAAAGGTGCTTTGCTTTATATTTTACACTTTTACAAACCCTTCCCTACAACTAACAATACCATGTCTAGCAAATTATTTTACTGTATAGAAAATTTCATGAATTTATATATCCAACAACAGAAAAAACCGTCTAATTTGATTTGAGTAAAAAGCCACTTGACAGAATCAACAAAAAAATGGAAATAAATGTTACTAAATACATAATACAATAATAAATATTAAACAATAATACAATACAATAAAAAAATTAATAAAACAAACCAACTAAACTGTGTGAGGCATCGTGGTGATAATGATGTTGATAAATTGTCATGTACAAAATCAGATTAAAAGCAAACGTATACATACATATGTATGTACATACATAAATATCTACATACATAAGCCGTATTCTGTAATTCGCTTAGCTAAAGCTAAATCTCGATCGCTAAAATCCCTCAGAGAATACAAAATTGAAAAATTTTAGCGATGAAATTAAAAGCTAAAATTGCGGCGAATTAAATTTGTATGGCAATGCCAAATTTAGCAATGCACGTTACAGTATTGCATTCGTAGCCAAAAATCACTAAATCAACTTTTGAAATTTTTAGCGATAGAGATTTAGCTTTAGCGAATCACAGAATACGGCCACTGATGATATCCAAATTAATTTTAAATTCGCCTTGTCCAAATATATACCCTACAAGAAATGAATGAGCGAGTAGTCACATTTTTCATTTTGGTCATTTCTTACTATCATTTTCTTAACACCAAAATGAAAAATGTGACTACTCGCTCATTCATTTCTTGTAGGGTACCTACAAACAGGTAAACTCATCTCATCAGCAGTCTCCACGGCGAATTAAAAAAAATGGTGAAACGTTAAAATATGATTTTGTTTTGAGAAGAAGTTGATTGAAAAGTGCTAAAAATATTATTTTTACAACAAAAAAATTTCATAACTGCGAATGATTAAAGTGAATTTAATAATTTCTTTTATAAAAAAGTGATAATTTAAATTTGCAATAAAAAAATGTTGACAGCAGCTATCAAACAAATTGTAAAAACAAAATACATGGGGCCTTTTGTAGTTGTAGAGTTGCACTTAGTCCCAATTTACACTAGGGACATTTCTTGCCGGACATTTGTTGAATTCTCTTTTAATCTTACCTGAAGCGTTTACATACAAAGTACAACATTTTTCAGGTGATTGATTCGGGACTCAATTCTGATAATTGCTTATGAAAGTAGACCCAAAAAGAAGAACTTCTGCATCATTAGTTTGGGCATGGTATATCAAATAATAATACAAATTAATTTGAAGTTAGTAAGTATTGTATAGGGAAATTTGTCACGTTTTGGGCTCTTTTGTTTGTCATAACTCGAGAACCACTAGTCCGAATTGGCTGAAACAAATTGAAAAAAAATTAAGAATTACAATTCCTTTAATTTGTTCATACAACGTTTCGCTACATAAGCAACAGTATGAAGAAAAAAATGTTTTTTGCCCAAAAAATTTAAACTTTTTATTTTTAATTCATAAAAAATCCAAAACGGTAAAAAAGTGTCAAGTCTCAAAGTAATAAGCATTAATAAATATGAGTGGACAATTTAAAGGAAAATAGGAAAGTTAACTTTTTTAATTATTTGGGTTTTCCGTTAGTTACCATAATGATTTCTTTACAGAAATTGCACCCACATTTATGAGTGCTCATGTTTTGGAATATTTCATAAGTACCTGCCAATAAAATATTGAAATATTTGTAGTATTTATAGGTGCTATTTCATCGATTTTTGTCATTTAACAAGAGTCGACGAACGCGAGAAGTACAAGTGTATTTGTCTCCAGGTTTTAAAAGTGAATAACAACATGTACTATGTAAACTTCGAAAAGTAAGAAAGAGAAATGAAAAAATGTCCAGTACGGATAGTCATTAGTTTTTTTCCCCGGAGTTTTTCGATTCCCGGGAAAACGGGATTTTTTTTTAATTTCCCGGGATCCCGCTCCATAAAAATAATACAAAGTAATTTGTTTTAAATAAAGATTGGTTGAAAAATAGATCTAACACTGGGTCTACAACTGACATAAAATACTTAACATTAACACTAATATGATATTAGTGTTAAGTATAGACTCATCATGTTAGAAGTTGTCTAATGTTATAACACGGTGGTTAATGCAACTGTTTTAACAACGCTTTAATAACATCAACAGCAAATCATGTCAGTTGTATACCATAATCTGGAATGCAATCTATCTAAATTGTCTTTTGAAAAATCGTCAAATTTATTATAATTCTTCGTCCATTTTTGAACCCGAAAATCGGTAAATCTGGCAACCGTTTTTGCTTGAATTTTTTTAAAGCCTAAAAGTTAGCTCTTCATTATTTTTAATTCATTTATTTTGTTAAAAAATAGTACTAAAATTTTCCTTCAATTAAAATCACTCGTTTTTACTGGTGCCGAGTAAAAATTTCTTCGAAACCTTTTCATTAAATAAATAAAAACACCATATTTTTACAAATTTTTTTGAAACACATTGTACAAACTTGTAAGTTCTTCTTTTATTTGAACAAATATTCAAAACACTGTCCATCATACGCTTAAACACAAAAAAGAAAAAATTATTACATTAAACGGAACTAATAAAACACCCTTATTCAGAGCGCATCATTTTCTCCTTTTGTCTTTGCAACTTCTTTTTTGACAACTTCTTCTTGGCGGGCTCGTCTTCGGAAGCTTTAGAAACAACTTCTTCCTTTTCGGTAAGGATGACCTCAACGTGACATGGCGAAGACATGTAGGGGTTGATGCGACCGTGAGCACGATAGGTACGACGACGCAAGCATTGGGCACGATTGACTTGAATGTGATCAACGACTAAACGGTCAACATCGAGGCCCTTGCAATCAGCATTAGCTTCAGCATTGCGGAGCAGTTGCAAAAGGAATTCAGCGGATTTTTTCGGCCAACGACCTTGGGTGGTCTTCCATTGTTTGGCTTGAGCGCAACGGCCAACACCACCGTTGAAACGACGGAATGGTACACATTCTTTTTTGTCAACAACAGCCTTCAAGAAACGCTGGGCACGACGCAAAGGCATACGTTTGATGGCTTGGGCGGTTTCATGTGTGTTCTGAAATAAAATTGAAAATATTTAAGAAACATCTGGTTTTGTAAAAAATAGTTTGTTTTAAACAAAGCTATATTTGTCTTTATTTGTTATCCGCAATTTAATTTTTTTTTAAATTTGTTAAAATTATCTTTAATTTTGCTTTGTTTAACAGTACAGGTAGTGTTTAATGCATTTTTATACCTAAAAACACTGTTTTACTGTTAAATTTATTAGTATACAGCATTCGTAAGCCTTAAACAAGTCTTGGGTACTTTATCAACTTATCATTTTGGCAAATGCTGAGAATTCTGCACTTAAGTGTCGAAATACTTTTTTCATTTACGATTTTTTTATATGTATTAAAAAATCTAAAAATCTTTATAAATTCCTTATAACAATTTCTAATAAAACAAAACCAAATTTTTGGACATTCACAACTCAACACTAAAAGTTGTAATGTTTAGATGACAAGTTTCAATTCCGTTAGGAAAAATACCACTTAACTTACTAATGACAACTTGACGTCTGTGTTTCGAAAAAATACAATAAGGGTAATCACGATGGTCATTGTGCAAATTTGCAATGTGTATATTTGTAGTGCATATTATGATTGATTGTGAGCATACCACTTTTATTTTTTGTGCAAATGTGCTATTTTTCTAAAAATGTATTCTGGCAACACTAAAAACTTCTGGCAGCACTGCAATAAATCTGCATTTGTTTACAATTATACACAAGCAAATTAAAGAAATTTTTTTCTTTTTAATTAACTTAAATTTAATTCTCTATTTTATAATAAAACCTACGAAAGTGTTAAATTTATAAGTTTTCTTAAAAACAATATGGCGCTCCATATGTCAAATGTTATTGTTTACATTTGTTTGCAACGTAGCAAATATGCACTACTAATTTTGCTCATGGTTTTTTTAGTGCAAACGAAGTAAAATAGAGCAAATTGCATATACGTACATTTTGTTGTTGTGTTGTGCAAATGTGTGTATTTTTGCACGCATTTGCATCGTTTGCACACTTTGCACTACCCATCGTGATTTCCCTTAATATTTTAAGATAGGTAGGTAGTAGGTATTTATTAAAAAAAAAATATTGTAGGTTTAGTTTGTATCTTAGGACAGGTAGTGTTGCAACTTGTTGAACAGCATCCAACACTGTTTATCTAAGATTTAATATTTTATTTAAGCAAATTTATGGAGTTTACAAAGGTTAATTTAAATTCCTGGGTAAACATAAGAAAAATGCTATATTTGGACAATCCTAGAAGTGTCGGAACGTTTCCAAAGGCATACAATATTGCAAATTTTCAAAAAGAAAAACTATTTTGTTTGATAAAACAGGTTGTGTTGATAAATTTAAATCGGCACTTATTTCTTATTAAAATTTAAATTTAAGCATTATGTGTGTTTGTGAAACGTAGCAAAGCTCTTTGGTGAATTAAAATTGTCAAGAAATTTGACACTAATGTCAAAATATATACTAGCCCCCAGGGCTACTGAAATTTTATTCACCTCAACAGTGCCAAAAATATACTTACATACATGCTACCGTTCCACACAACCTAAAGCTTCGTACAGACGATTGTCAGATCTGACAATCTTGTAAGCAGGCGTTGCCAACAGCAATATTTTTCAGACAATGGTGCAATCGTCAGATGCATTAATTTTGCACTTCTGCAAATACAAATGAGCTTACAATGTTCACACAGCTGTAAGATATTTTAGCCAATTTTAATGCAGTTTAAGCAACGCTGCTTACCAATATTGTAAGATCTGACCATCGTCTGTACGAAGCTTAAGTATACATACTTCAATAATTTATTTAACACAAAAATAAAATTATGCTTTAAATTATATGTACATATTATAATTACAACAAAAATTTTAAAATATTTTTAGTCTGGAATATAACCAAGTCTAAGAAGAATATTAAACATTTTATAATCTAAAATTCTGCTGATGCTTGGTCCACTATAGTTTAAAACCCCTTAAGGCAAAACTATTTTAATCTAGCATCTTTGCAAGAGTTACTGGAATGTTTTAGCAAATTCAAGAACTGATTTAAGATGCAATTTTGTTTACTAAAATGACAAACCTAGTTTACCGACGCAGTTTCAAATCAAAAAACATGTACCAAGAGTGATAGCGAATTGAAAAATTAGAAGAAAATAGGTATAAAGTGAAAAATTAGCGCAAACGCATAGTTTACGATTCATGGACCTTTGCAGTTTTCATATACCTATGTAAATATGTATGTATACATTGCATTTCTGAACGTAGGTAGGTAGGTATATGGCCAATATCGGTATTATTTTGAAGCTTTTGAATATTTTAATTATTTATGATAACATAAAGCCTCCGTGGCCAATATAAAAATATTACATACTATTAAAAAAACATAAAATTGATTTAAAAATCTTAATCCATGACAAAACGGAAACGAGTTTGCGAAAATACAAGAGTAGTAAGCATAATAATTTCTATGAAGAAAAGTTTTAGTTAGCGGAGCAGGTATTTGTTATACCATAGAGAAAAACCCTTGCGCCTGGCCATCTAACCAGTGAATTTTTAGTTGGCGTAGCCAGTGTTTGTTATACAATATAGTAGAAAATATTTGCGCCCGGTCGAATTCCGGCTAAAATGAGAATCTTTAGTGAGCCAATCCGGTGCTTGCTATGTGTGCCATAAAGGAGTAAAATCCTTGGTCGACTTTCTAC
Source organism: Pollenia labialis (assembly GCA_949318255.1). Classification (NCBI taxonomy): domain Eukaryota; kingdom Metazoa; phylum Arthropoda; class Insecta; order Diptera; family Polleniidae; genus Pollenia; species Pollenia labialis. The sequence continues at coordinate 2,113,367 of OX439142.1, forward strand.
AGAAGCTTTAGTTAGTGAAGCTGCAGTTAGTAATTTAATAAATTTTTTATTGTTTACATTTTTTGGCAAATAAAAAAAAAACAAGTATTTACCCTAGTGCACTTCTTGTAACATTTTGATGCAAAATTTTGTAAAAATAAAACTGTATTTGAAGCTAGAGTTTTGAAATATTTTGTATATCCAGAAAGATCTATTTAAAAGCTTTAAAATTATATTTAAGCCATAGGTATAAGTACAGATACCTATGTGGTGGAAAATAGCATATATGTATGAAAATATTTAGAGGACCACAACTCGTAATATTTTCTTTTTCAATTTTTCCTGTAATTTTTATTATTTGGAGCTGCGTTGGTAAAACAGATTTGTTCATAACAATAATTTGAAAATATTTTTAGGCTCGAATATAACCAAGTCTAAGAAGAATATTAGACATTTTATAATCTTAAATTCTGCTGATGCTTGGTCCACTATAGTTTAAAACCCCTAAGGCAAAATTATTTTTATCTAGCATCTTTGCAAAAGTTACTGAAACATTTTAACAAATTTAAGCACTGATTTAAGATGCAATTTCGTTTACTATTATCACTCAATAGAAACTAGCCTCACTTTATTTTCAAGACAATGTCCAAAAACACACTTCATTTTTTTACATTTTCAATCAACAACAAATGCTTTTATTTCAGACAACACTATACACAAACTTACCTTAAAATGCACACGTAGATTTGGTCCGCGAGCTTTGCAAGATTTGGCAGCTGTCTCTGGTTCCCTTGAGTACCGACCCATTTTGTTTAATTTCTAAAACACCAAAATAAATAAAAAAAAATTCGTTTGATATTTCTTTATTACATCTAGTACAACAAAACATCTTATTCATTCTTAAAATTTCATTAGTTACACTTTAGATTTTCTTTAAATATAGTTCCATTGCGAAAACACATATTGTTAAGTTTATGTTTTCTTTATTTCAGTACACAATTTATTTGCAACTTTTAAGATGTTTTAATAATACATTGGGATTTTTAGAAAAATCGTACCTTCTTCTTTGTGAATTAAACCGGAAAAGAACTTTTTTGACAGCTGTCTTGTTGTAGGTAAAACAGTGTTAAAAACAGGGTTGTTTGGTCAGCATTGAATCAAAACAAGGTACAGGGTTGTATTTATGCACAAATAGGGCTACCAGTCATGATGAAATAAACAGGTGGCATTTTCCCAATTTACAATGTGGACATTTCTTAACATGGGGTCTTCACCTGAGATAATATGTTTTAAGATATCATAATCGAATGACTTCCGTACAGTAAACTTGTGTCGTTTTTATTATTTTTTTTTCTTTTTTTTAGTTAAAAATATTGTTTTTTTTAAACATTTATTACAAGATTTTCACTATTTACACTAAAAAAATTAAACAATGAAATGAATGCGTCTTATTATTGTTTTATATGTATTTTTAACAGCTCATTCTATAAGATAGTTGGCTTAAGACTTCTCATAACAACTGTCTCATTATATTTATTATAATATTAATGTTAACACAATTTGAGTTTGTCGGTGAAAGAGGAAAAAAGTAAAGTGCGAATTTACGTAAACGGTGGTGGCGATACTACAACTAGTACAACACCAAAAACATAACATTGTTTGCATATTAAATTTTGCTTTCGTTTGTCGATAGGTCAAAAACACAAGCAACTTTTGACATTCCTCTCTCTAAGTAAGAAAATTGAACTACAGGTGGTGTCGGAATTGCAACAATCCACAAACAACAGAAACAACATAGGATTTTTTATTTATTTTTATTTCCTTTTTTGTTGTGTACATAAATAAATTATCAAAAGTGCAATTGCATCATCCGATTCACAATTCATGTTGTCTTCTTATGCAGGGTCTCCACGTAGAAATTTGTTTGCTAAGTACAAGCAAAAACGTCGGCAGAACAATGGAGTAATAATTGCTGGAGAACACATGAAATTGCTTTGCAATAAATTTGCAATTTTCAACGCGAGTAGTTGTATAAAGTTTTGTGGCTGTATTTATAAAAGTTTTATGTTGTGTTTTGAAGTGGTTGTTAAATTTTCTTTTTTAAATTAATAAATTAAATTAATAAAATAATTTATTGTTATTGCTGTAGCTGTGTGTTGTATTACTATTTTGTTTATTTGCGTTTAAACAAAACCTAAAACTTGTATTGTTCTATTTAAAAAATAAAAAACAAAAATATTCAATAAAAAACAAATTCGCCATTTGCTTTGGTTGATATTGACGTTTATTTAAAAATATAATACACAATAATATATTAAAATATATAAAATAGTTATACATATATCAAATTGTTCTAAAATGTCGCTTGGCGGTTTTTTCTTGATTGCTTTTTCAATAAATAAATACACAAATAAATAAACAACTGTACACAAAATATGAAATATCAGATAAATGACAACTGATTTGACAGCAGATTGCTAATCAATAATTGCTCACCCCGGGTCTCCACGTAGCAATATTTACTGCGGCAAACGTCAAATTTGATTGCTCCATTAAATTTGCGTCGTATAGACCGCATATTGCCAAAAGTGGCAATCCATTGCGCAATGATTGCTCTTCTGATTGCTTGAGCAATTATTGCTTAGCAATCTGCTGTCAAATCAGTTGTCATTTATCTGTTTATCATTTTTGTGTACGGTTGTTTATTCATTAGTGTGTTTATTTATTAAAAAAACAATCAATAAATAGACGCCAAGCGGACATTTTAGAACAATTTGATATATGTAATATTTTTTAATATATAAACGTCAATAACTGCAAAAGCAAACGGCGAATTTTTTTTTGTATTTTTTTATTTTTTCAATAGAACAATACAAATTTTAGGTCTTTTTTCAAACTCAAATAAACAAAAAGTAATACAAAACACAGCTACGGCAATTACAATTTATTTAATTAATTTAATATAATACATTGAAAAAAGAAAATTTAACAACCACTCAAAACACAACATAAGACATTTGTTATTAATACAGCCACAAAACCTTATACAACTATTCGCGGTGAAAATTGCAAATTTATGGCAAAGCAATTTCAAGTGCCACTCATGGCAATATTCGGTCTATACGTCGAAAATTTAATTTAGCAATCAAATTTGACGTTTGCCGTAAAAAATATTGCTACGTGGTGACCCGGGGTAAGTTTAAGGTTATTGTGATTTTTTGTCGTGTGTGGAGAAATGGTACGCTAACAAATCACTAGTGTGTGGTCAGCTTTAGTGTACCCTTGTTTTAATTTGACAGTCGATAAAACGGTTTTTACTTACTTTAGTTTGTGAATAGATATGGCAGCACTTTTATTTAATATAAAAACATTAAAAACACCCAAAAGGGGGTTGCATTAGGATGACAACAAAACAGATGGGTGAAAAATCAACAAGGAAACTGCAGAAAATGTAAAATCAGCTTAACAATATGTAGTTAAAAATGAAATTTAATCGTAAGCTGCCATCAAACCAAAAGTAAAGTTTCAAACGGCGGGAAGGTTATTACAAAAGAACAAAAACACGCTTACATATAAAGGAAATAAATCAAAAATTTTGTTTAAGCTCAAAAAGAGGAAATTAACAACGAGACACACAACAAAAAGACAACTAACGGTTTTAGTGCCAATTTGGAGAGCAATAAAGTAACAACTATTAAAAAATTTACCAAAAACGTAAAGGAAAGTTAATTGAATAGGTATTAAAAAAAATTTAAACAAAGTGACCAATTTATAAAATTTTCCCTGAAATAAAATCACGGGATATATTTTCGAGTTGTGGGTAAGTTTTTTTAATTTTTTGTTAATTAATTAAAAAAATTCTTAACATTTTTAATTATTTATTTTTGCCAATAAGAATTTCATCATTGTTTTTAATGTGCGTCCTTAATGAGGATTTTTCTTTGCTTTATAACCACCCCAAAAAACAAAACCAATATTGCTTAAAGTCAAATTTAGACTTTTATTTGTTATATACCAAATGTACATATGTACAAAGGATTTATAATTTAAGTCTGTATTGAACACAGAAACTCATATACATACATACATATGTATGTATGTATGTACAATATGTTCTGTTAGCGTGTGTCCATGTTTTTTCAATATTTGTTTAAGTGTTAATAAATTTTGCACCCCTCTTTTCCACGTTATTATATTAAACCCTACTTGTATCATCATTTTGGAATATTCATGCAATTTGCTCTCTTTCTCTTTTATTAATATACCTAGACCAGATTCAATCTACGTTTTAATCCTTAAACTTTAACCTTCTGAATTTTCTCCCTCTCTCTCTCTCTCTCTCTTGAGGTTTGCTTTATTCTGCTCTCTAATTGAATGTTTAAAAAGGAATCTCCTTTTATTTTTTGTACTTTGGTTTTGTTAAGCTATCAAAAAAGGCAAGTTTTAATATTTGGATGACATCAACTTGAAGCGACGACGGTAGTTATTCAGGGTTGGAAAATTTGCAAATTAAAAAAAAAGAATAAAGTTAAAAATTCTTGAGAAGTTTCTTCTATTATTATCAAAAAGTAATTTAAATTTTAGGGAATACAAAATTTAAATTTCAAAAGATTTTGTTATTCGTGCTAAATTCCCAGTTTTTATTATTGATAAAAACACTTGAAATTTATTGTTGATGGGATAAGCTATTCCTATGCGCATTTCACTGGTTGCTTAGGCCAGATCGTCAGGAAACTTCATCCATAAAGATTTTAGAAAAACTAAAGATATTAAACCAAATAAAAATGTTAAACGTATAAGACTTATAGCAACAGTTCTACTTGTAATAATATCAAAGTTTAAACAAAACAACATCAACAATAAACAGTGCGTTCATCTCATCTTACATTCCCCGCTACAATTAGTTGAAATTCTCTCAACATTAATTGTAGTTGTAAGCAGGTTAAGAAAAACAAAATAAAAAACCACAACAACTTGCAAAAGATGTTGTCAATTAAGTGTTTTTTAGGCCGTGCACCTGCCTGTTTATTATCAAAAAGTATTTTCAATTTTTGGGAATACAAAATTTAAATTTCAAAAGATTTTGTTATTCGTGCTAAATTCCCAGTTTTTTCTTCTATTAAAATTTTTTAAAGATTGAATTAAGCTGTTTAGTTATTAGATTATTTTATAATACTTTTCACTACATTACTGGCCAATTTCACCTAGTCCAGCTATAAATAACTGTCAAAAACATATTGTTAACAGGAATTTAAAGTAAAAGTTAGTTCAAACTGAACTTGGTCGTTAGTAGGTTTACTTTATTATTTTCCTTCCTGGACTTTAGTTGAAATCTTTATTTTGTAAACCCGACTTTGCCAGCCCTGGTTTACATTAAATGTGTTATATTTTCATATCCTTTATGTTGTTGCTTTAGTTTTTTGGATTGTTATCCCTTGCCTTATTTAAATACATAAAACAGACATGTGGTTTTACTATCATTTTCCTTTTTGCTGTTATTTTATAATTGTCTCATTCTCATTTCTCTTTAAATTCTCTATTTTCGTTTGCAACATCAATACTACTTTATAACAACAGTATAATTGTCAATAACTTTTTTGTAGTTGTTGTTGTTGTAAATAACAGTTCGATTTTGTAAACACTTATTTTATAACGTTATTTTGTGTGTGCTGTGTAAATTTGTGCTTGTGATTAAGATTTCATGTTTTTCGTCCTTTTTGCTTTATACTTACTGTTGTTGTTGCTGTGTTTTATACCTTGTTTCAATTCGTACTTGTGCTGTTTGTTCTAGTTCATATTTTATTGTAGTTGTTGTTTTAACAGTTATTTCTCCCATTTAAAAGCTTACAATATGGTTTTTTATTATAATTACTATCGATTAGTTTTAAAATGTCTGTTGAAATTATAAGTACGTGTTAGCGTTTTGGATATTATTATAAAAAACAGCTTGTGTTTAATTTTATTTAATAAAAAGTAAGTAAAAGCTAAAGGGAACAATACAATAAGGCTTGAGTTAAAAAAGTTAAAAAGCAGAAAATAATTTTTTATACAAAGTATTTTATTATTTCGAACTCGAAAGCAAAAATTTTAGAGAAATGTTAGAAATGTTAATTACATTTTGCAAGCTTTTGTTTAAATTTACCTATAAGCATATTCTTGACGTTTTTAATAGATAACACAAATTTCCTTGCATAACTAGTCTAATCAGATTTAGACAATTTTTACTACTTATGTATGTATGTATGTGTATTCAAGTTTGGTTCTAGTTCAGATCTATTTAAGTTCTAGCTCAGTTTCATTCTAGTTCTGTTATTTGAGATATCTTTAAATTGTGTTCTGTAATGAGTATTTCCTGTTTAAAATATTTGTTCCCTTTAAATTAAACTCTAAACAATTTAAATTCCCCCAATTCAAACTCTTATTAGTTCAATTACCTTTAAACCTTAAGGAACTAGTAAAAAACAATCTTAAAATAAATTAAACTCATATAAACAATTAGAGAAATTCTTCTACAAGATACATACATACATACATTTTTAAAAATAGAAACTGAACTCAATCTTCGAAATTACGCAAACCAATGCACAGCCATATGAACCAGCAAATATTCTCTTAAAGCGTGAAATTAAACTTCAAGACAAAAAAATGTCTATGAAACAAAAATAAAAAAAACATTTACCTTAAAATATAGCTCTATATGTACTACTTAGCTCTACTTTTGGGCCTTTGGAAAAGATCTTTAAAATTAAATGTTTATTTGATTTCACTCACATATTCTTTCACGTATTTTAAGTATAAATATGTGTATAAAGAAATGTTTTTGTAATTTTGCCCTAATGTCTGGATTTTCTTAGAGTTTTGAAATTAGTTTTTTTTCATTTATGTACTTCATTTATAGTTTTAGATCAGTGGCTGTTTTTTTGCTGGCATGTGAGCGTATTATAAATTTAGATAAAACTTGAGGCTGCTTAAAGAAACATCTACTTTAAAGCACAATATTTTATGCTTTTTTCTTTTTGTTCGGCAACAGGAATCAAATTAATGTTTAACAAAATCTTCATCATCATGAACTGTATTAAAGGCTGCTTCATTATGATAATTTTTATGGTTTTGTGAGAAGTTCTGTACATTTTATTAAACAGTTCAGTAAAGGACTGGAGTTATCACTTACTTTATGAAGGGAATTTGGAGAATCTAAAATGTAATGGTACCTACACACATACTTATGTGTATAAAGGTTGATTGTAAATCTCAAAAAGACAAAGAGACCCAGCGGTATACTTTTTGAGGTTTTTATTTACAAGGCTTTCTGCAAGATCTTCCTAGACTTTTTTGTAATATCCAGTACTCATGCTCGCTAGCCTTCCCAGGAAGGTCTTCTGGAAGGCATGCCTATTCCCTTTTAGATACATAGGCCTACAATGGGACCTGCTGAAGAAGGCCTCTAATTAGACCTGCTAAAGAAGGGAAAGCAGAAAGCCTTGGCTGGCTATGACATCGTGTGTAAAAAAATGTATGAGCATGGAATGTGGTAGTAAGGCCTGTGTCTAATAAATAAGGGCTTCCAGAAGACCTGCTTACTACTTCTTTTTCCTACATATCTGTGGCAATAAATAATAATGGTTTAAGTCAACATAAGTGCTTTTTCGTTTTATTACATATTTTTATTCTCTTCTTCAAGATCTATCACTCACCTAAATTTCAAGTATAAAATGTCATTATTAATAAAACTACATGCATTTATATTTTAACTTACACAACAAATCACACAATTTATTTTAGGCAAAATCCTTAATATCTCACAACACGAAATTTCGACTTAAGCTATTATTATTTAATGCCACAGATATACAAAATTTTAATTCTTTACATGGGAAGTACCACGCCCACTTCTCCAATTCCGCTCAAATTTTGTTGGATGCTGTGTATTGATAACCGAGATGGAAGCTTTAAAAACATTAAACATTTAACAAAAATTAAAAACAAACAATAACAAGGGTGAAATTAGAGGCAGTCGTGTTTTTTTTTGCTTATATCTCAGTCATTTATGGAACGATTTGGCTGAATATCAATAGCAAACTTTAACGTAGTATATGTGACGTAAATATGTAACAACCTAGGCCCCATAATTTTTGGTGCCTTCAAAAAACCCATTTCAACATACATAAGGACAGAGGTACATCGTTAAATCAACTTAGTTACTCAAAGGGACCCGGGATATATATATACATATGTATATATATACTTTATATGGTCTTAGATCAATATTGTAGAAATAACAAACGGAATGACAAATATACCCTTCGTTGAAGGATATAATTAGCTTAATCACAACGATTTTGCTCAAACAAATACCCAATTAAAACAAATATCTTAAGTTTGCCTGCTTGAAATTATTAGCCAGGAGGAATGCAGTTCGCATGAAGTCGGCTTAGATGGATGGACAGAGCCCAGAGTATTTATTAAAACATATTGAAAGATAATTGGTTGCAAACTGTCAATGCTTTAGATATAAGCGATCGTTTTCGGAATTACCAAGACAATGACCCAAAACACAAGTCAGGGATTGTGCAGTGTCATCGTTAATATGGAAGTGTCCACACCTCATAAAACCACCTCCAATATCCTCCGAGTTAAACGCAATTGAACAGTTATGGTCTGTTTGGACTGTCGACTTTAAACCTTCTCTGGCAAGGAGTGGTATAAAAATAATAAAAAAAATTTCTTTTATTAAAAATCTTCGCCAGTTTTTTTTTAACATTTAAAGTTTTATTTTGACTAAAGAAAATAAAGGCAATAAAACAAACAATTGGCAATTGGTTAACATCTAGTGTCAAACATAGAATTTCATTGAGACTTCTGGGTGAGAAATGTGGATTCGAAAGATCTTTAAATTAAGGTTCGAAATTTTCCCTAAGAAAACAAATTCCCAAAAACCTCTGTAAGAGTTCGCTTATAACTACTGAGTGATGAATGTGGAGGCCAAATATCAATCTATTCTAAAGCTAAAAAACAAGTCAAACTTTATCTTAAGAAACTAAAAGAACAGAAGCACATGAAGTTGCACCAATATTTTAGTAAAGAATATGAAGTTAACTGGGGCTACTGCATTAGAAATATGAAGGCAAAAGATCTGTAAAGAGTAAATATAAATTCAATTTGATTAACTGCCTGTTTTTAGAAAACGTAAACAAGTGAGTGAGTGAGAAATTACATTGAAAACAAAAACAAATTTTCGTTTTTTATTGTTGTTTTCAATATAATTTCTCACTCACTCACTTGTTTACGTTTTCTAAAAACAGGCAGTAAATCACTATAAAACTAGCTTGATTTTCTCCAAAGAATGCATACGAATGAAAAGCAAATGAATTTGGACTAAACACTCTAAATTGCTCCTTAAAATCCTTAAGAAAATGTTTAAATTTTTCCAAAAACCCCTGTATCAGCGGTGTGCTGAAAATCGAAAACACTTGTAATCTAATTTTTGCTATGAAATTCTGTTTAATAGAGAAATATTTGTCATAAAATTCTTTTATTCTAAATCTAATTGAAAACTCCCAAGGAATTTTTATTCACGATATGGGTGAATATTCTTTGCCGATCCCGGTTATAAGTCATCTGCAAACGACTGTAAACTCCTACTTTTTATTATTCTATCTTAAAGCCAATCAAGTGCTATGGTATTCAATTATGGGGTACTGCAGTGGCCTTCAATGTAGAAAAAATCCAGAGCCGGCAAAAAAAAAAACTTCGAATTATCACATCTGCTCCCTGGTATGCTAAAAACTTAAATATTCAAAAACACCTTAATGTGCAAATTAGTAAAAACTATGGTCACAAAACATTCAGTAAAATATCTTTAATTGCATGCACTGCTCTCAAATCCACTAGCTTGAAATATTTTAAATAATAACTGCCACATTCGCTTAATGAGAAAAGACACTGCAGCACTCGCTCAATCAGAAGAGAGAGCGCTAACACCTTAGTAGAGGGGAACTGCGATCAGTAAAATTTTCGACACGCATTGACAGGACGTTAACTTATGAAATAGAATAATATTTGATTAATTACACAATTGAACAAATTTGAACTTTTTTTGTGCGGTCTGGAATTTGATTGCAAATTTTTCCTAGTTTGAGGTCGCTGATTTCAAATCTAATCTCAATTTTTCTCTTATCAGATCTACTTTTTGCGATATACTGTTATGTCCAAAATTAAGGCACTTTCACTACAAATATTGGAATAACTTGAAAACGGTTGACTATATTCAGCCAACAAAAAAATCCGAAACTCGGCAACAGTATTATCTTTAAGCCGTGCCTATATTGTTTTTAAATATGCCCTGTAGTTTAAGAGATACGTTGAATTTTTGAAAAAGGAACATTTTTAAAAAATAAACAAATTTGTATTTCTTTAAAAATTCATAAAAAATAAAAATGTAACAATCATCACAGTTTAAACATATTTAGCTCAACATAATTTCGATGAAATAAGGGTTGTTTTATTGTAATCGGTGCACAACTTTTAATTTTATTCACAACTAGCTGACCCGACAGACGTTGTCCTGTCCAAGTTAGGAAAAATGTTTGCGTTCGATTTTTAAAATTCGTTAAAAAGATACGAACATTTGAAAGGAAAATCAGTCAAATCGATGGAGCCGTTTTTGATTTTAGGTAAATCGAAAAAAGTGGGCGGGGGAAAATTTTCTTTCCGTAAAAACCTAAGTTGGATAATGGCGATGATTTTAAAGAAAAAATCGTCCAAATCAGTCAACCCGTTCTCAAGTTATGCGCTTAATAGAAAAAGTGGGCGTAAAAGTAGGCGTGGTACATTTTTCTTTCGATAAAAACGTAAAATGGATTAATACGAACATTTAAAAGAAAAATTAGTCAAATCGATGGATTTAGGTAAATCGGAAAAAGTGGGCGGGGCAAAATTTTCTTTCCGTAAAAACCTAAGTTGGACCAAGTTATGCGCTTAATAGAAAAAGTGGGCATAAAAGTAGGCGGGGTAAATTTTTCTTTCGATGAAAACCTTAAATGGATTAATACGAACATTTGAAAGAAAAAGTTGTCAAATCGATGGAGCCGTTTTCTGATTTTATGTAATTCGAAAAAAGTGGGCGGGGCAAAATTTTCTTTTCGTATAAATCTAAGTTTGACCATGGCGATAATTTTAAATAAAAAATCGTCCAAATTATTTAGATGTCATTGGTGGTGCAATATGAAAATTGGATTTTGCCACGCCCCTCCGCCCGCAGACCGAAAATCAAAAATCAGACTTCACAGTGTTACCCGCCTGAATATTCTGAAGATTCCGTTTTGGCGTCCATACGTTACATACATACATACACACATCCTGTTTTATATATATAGATTTACTGAGAAAGCTGAATATCGATTTTCATTTTCCTTTTTTTTTTCAAAAATTCAACGATATCTCTGAAACTACAGGGCATATTTAAAAACAAAGACTGTTCCGCAGTGTTATTGTTAAATATATGAAGATTCAATAAATTAATTCTGTAACAAAACTTAGAATTGCTTGGCTTTCAAAATAAAGTGAATTTTTGTTCGTTAATTTCATTAATTTAAGACTCTGCTTGCTTTTGTTAAGTTAATTTTTGCTGTTATGTGTTTTTGTTTTTCAAAGCTATGCATACTATACTTAAAATCATGAGTATAAATTTCGTGTTCGAATAGAAAAGTTTATTTTTAAACATGGCCCGATTGAATAAAATAAAAAAAAAATCACAAGGAATACAAAAATTTACATTAAGATCAAGCAAACAACTAAACGAGAGTAACAACAAACAGTGGCAACATCATCTTCGAGTATTAAAAAAACAACACCAATACTAACAACACCTCCCTAAATAACCCAAAATATAATAAAAACAACAACACCCTGTCTTACATGTCTAAGATGGGAGAGTGTTTAAATTTGACAGCAGCCCTACCAGATACAATTTTTTTCATCCTACCCAAATTAAAAACAAAAACAAAATATCCTTAAAATATTCATTGTAAAAAAAGCCCAAAAGAAATCCCTTTAACTAAACTAGTATTTTGAATAAGTTACATATTTATGTTTACTATATTTTTTTCACTATTGGGGGATTCACATATCATATTGTCATAATGTTGTGTTTCAAACAAAATAAAATTTTTAATGCTGTCTTCATTGATTTGTCATAACCAGGTAAACCAGAAATATGCTCTAAAAACACGTTTTGTGCGCATTAATAAATATGCAGGAAACACTTGAAAATATGCCCTTAAAAATTGTTAAAAATATACTCCAAAAAATTTAAAAATTGCTAATTTAAAAACAAAATAATCGACAATTTATTAACAGTTCCATTTAATAAAAACAATCCAAAAATTGTAATCGGTAAAGCCAATACGACATAGTATTTTTAGATGGATGCTTTGGGCAAAAGTGAACTGATTCGAAAAGAATTTAATTTGCAGTAAAATATTTTTTGGGGGCGAATTTAACCTAAATCCCAACATAATTAGATGGTTTACGGTCACAAAAATTCTAATTTGAAAAGAAGTTTTTATGAGAAATGGGAAATGTATGTAAAATTGTAGACCGAATTCGTCCTTAGTAAAATTAAAATGTATTTAACAAATTATCTACAAGATTGCAACTTGTAATTTTCGCACAAAATCAACATGGTCAGCCAACCAGCTAGACGGACGGATGGTTATCATTAGATCACTTTAAAAAGAGAGTCTAAATCGATCGGTATACCAAATGATCGGTCCAGATTTCTATGGTGAAATTGAAGCAACACAATGGGTATACAGATAGATATTTAACACAGAAAAACCAGCTGTTAACCAAAATTTCGATTAGGCAGTTAAAAAAAATTAACATGTATCAAAATATGCCTCAAAAAAGCAAAATATGGGTCAAATGTATGACCAACTCCACTTTATTATTGATTGAGGTATTTCGTTTTTTTTAGTAATTTCGATAAACTGAACCGTTTTTGAGTTACGCGATTATATGCTGTGCAACCTCCTTAATTTTCGAAATAACGGTATATCTCGAAAACAAGAGCTAACCTAAAAAAACGGTAAGCACCACTGCATTCAGCGTGCCCCAATTAGGTTAAAACCCCAGGTGGAAAAGTACAAAATTATAATTCTATTTTAAAGGTTGCGAAAGGAAAAAACACCTGCTTCAAAGTTTCAGGATTTTTAAGGAACAGTTTGTGGTATTATATAAAAAATCAGCCAAATAAAAAAAATAAGTTTTTGACTTAGTCCATTTTTAAAATTTAATATTTTGCAGATATTACATTTAAAAACAAAAATTTTACAATATATCGAGCCCTTATAGCTAAAATGATGTGACCAACAAAAATAAAATTTTACAGGAGGTTTTTTTAAAATATTTTTGCTTCAATTCTAGGGTTTCGTTTGAAATTGCTTTTGCTTTTATTTCGTAACGGTACTTCTCAGAGATATGAGATTTTTAAAAATGATGCAAATAACCAAAAATTATCGATTTTAATCAAAAAACAAAAATCTAAAATGTTGTTGACATTAAACTCATCTTCGTATGTAAAGTAGTTTTCGAGATTTACGTTTGCGATTTCCAGCACACCCCTGTATATAAATCAAATCAAATCAAATCAAATTAGTTTGGACCAAATTTAATCTAAATACCAACATAATACAATGCTTTATGGGCTTTAAGACTCTATTCCAAAAAAGCTTGTTTTAAGGCTAAATTAAAAATAAAATAAATTATGGAATGATTCTAACCATTTTTATAGGCTTGGTGACAATAAGAACCTATTGACCAATTTTTTATCAAATTATCTCCAAAATTGCGACCTGAACAAGGTTTACATTGGCAGTCAGACAGCCGGACGGACGGACGGACATTGTCAGATTAATTCAAAAAGTGATTCTTAGTCTATCGGTATTCTAAAAGGCCAATATTTTAGGGTTTTACAAACATCTGCTAACACGCATAGTACCCTTTCCACTATTATTGTGTATCAAAATTCAAAAAATACTTCTGTGGTGGGCAAGGTTCAAGACTAATAACACTATGCTAGATGAAATAACCGACAAGCGGGGCACCCGGCGGGTAAACCTAATTCGATACGCTGAATACAGTGGTGGTAACCGTTTTTTTTAGGTTAGCTCTTATATTGGATATATCCATACCGTTATTTCGAAAATGGATTCCACAACATATATTCGCCAACCTCAAAAACGGTTCAGTTTATTAAATAATCTAAAAAAACAAAATTCCGTTATAAATTTGTGGACATTAGTTTCAATTAAATTTTTCGTGTAATATCATCCCCAATTAAAGCCCCAAATGAAAATTTTTATTTTTTTGGCAACTGGTTTAGAACCCAAAATATGGCAGCCCTTATTGTAAGTATGCGTTATTGTGTGTGTGAGTTTAATATTAAATAGTGTACTAACGTCATACTTTTAATTACATAAGTTGTAGTTGTATTTTTGTTTACTTGTTGCTGGTTTTGTTTTTTACACTTTTGAGAAATGTTTAGATTTTTTATACCTTACTCTCAAAGAGCCTTAATAAAAACATCATTTCAGATGTTGTTGTAGGTTTTATTATTGTTTTGGCTAAATGTGTGATGATTTTCTTTTTCTAATGTTATTGTGTTTTTTTTAGCTCGCGTCAAGTACGAGCATGTAAATCTTAAAAAAATCTAAATATGTATACATATGTGTATGTATATGTATGTATGTGTGTTTTAAACATTATTAATGTGTATGTAAGTCATTATTAATATATTTGTTATTGTTTTTTCGGGTTTTAAAATAATGATTTCAAAAATTATCACTCTCTCATTCTCTCTTCACCCAAAAAAACCACCAATAATATCAAAAAATATGGTTGATTTGTTTTAATGCGGAGGTGATATATACATACGTACATTAAATATTAATTGTTTATATGTTTTTTATTAATTAGAGCAAAAGTAAAGCCTGATTAATTTAGGCTTTTATTAGTTACTTTACTGTAATTGTTCATCAGAATGAGGAAAATTCGAAAGAAAAACATTTATGTATAATAAAAAGAAAGTAGTAGTTCCAGTTGTAACAAATAGTAAGAGTTAGATAAGAAAAATTAAAGTTTAATATATGAAATAAAAACTTACTGGGGTACCTTAATAAAACTTCTCATACAATTTATACACAGCGTTGCCGTTGTGATACTAAAGTATCACTTTTGACCCCTTTTCATGCCAATGACACTTTTTGTGACCCTTTTTTTAATTTATCGCTTTGTATCATTTTAAACAAATTTATGACACTTATTTCCGCATTCCTTACGAAAGTTCTCATGACGGACACAATTTACAAACAAAATTAATATAGAAACTTGTGGGTCCATGATTTCCGCTCTCAATTTGATCAAATCGGAGCAGGAAGAATGGACTCCAAGTGAACAATTAATTACAAAATATAGAATTAGTATTTCTAAAAAGTGAAAAACATTATCAAAGGCTTTTGTAAAAGTTAATTCTTTTTTTGATAATATGACTAATATTGAAATGTACCAGTGAATTATTTCTTAGTAACGGGTCCGCCAAATAACTTTGTTTTTTTGAAAATGCTATAAAAAAACTACTGAATATTTTCCCAAATCTCTTTTTTTATTTGAAAGAACAATCCTTCCGGTTAATAATGGAAAATAATTTCATTCAAATGGCTGCCTCGGCTGGCCATGCAGCAGCCTACACGATCGGTCCAATTTTTAAGCACATTATCGATTGTGTGCAACTGTATTTCACCAATGGCTTCACGAATATTGTCCTTTAAAGCGTCAATTGTCTCTGGCTTGTCGGCGTAACACTTATCTTTGACGCCACCACACACACAATAGTCCAACGATGTCAAATCGCAGCTCCGAGGTGGCCAAACGACATCAGCTCTGCGGCTGATAATGCGATCTTCAAAAACAGGGCGCAAAACATCGAGTGCAGCTTCGACTGTGTGGCACGTAGCGCCGTCCTGTGGAAACCAAATGTTGCCAATATCCTCCTCTTCAATTTTTGTGAACAAAAATTCGTTCAACGTGGCCCGATAACGATCGCCATTGACTGCAACTGCCACTCCTTGCTCATTTTCGAAGAGAAAATAACCAATTATGCCTCTGGACCAAAATCCGCACCAAACAATGACACGTTTTGGGTGCAACGGCTTTTCAATGTATGCGTGCGGGTTTTCTGTGCCCCAAATGCGACAATTTTGTTTGTTTACATATCCGCCAAGATCAAAATGAGTTTCATCTGAAAAGATGATTTTTTTTTTGGCAAAATCGGCATCTTCTGTAAGTCGATCGCAGGCCCACTTAGCGAAGCGAAAACGCATATTTCCCAGCGTTGTTCAAGCGTATACACAACCATATTCGTTCAGCGGAAGGGTAAAACTAATTATCTGTCAATTCAGACATGAGCTAAGTGTTACCATTTTAGTCTAATACTACATTTACATTAGGCCGAAATCTTGTAGATTTGATTTAAAATCTTCTTCGAAATCTAGTGCGTTTACATTATACTTTTTTGACATTAGCGAGATTTTGTTTTTATAACAAGACAACTAACTAAAAGTCTTTTCGTAACACATACAACACAAAAGAAATATACTTAAAAAAATTTGCATTGCCTTTTATTAATAATCAACGATATTTATTTTATCAATATTATTCGTCTTTTTTATTTTTTACACCTTTATTTTTTTATTTAATAAAACTTTTTAATTTTTTTTTAACAATTTTTGTTTTGTTTTTTTTAAATGTCATTTTTTCTTGTGCAGGGAAGTATTTTTTAGTGCTATATTGAAAAAACCATAGTTGCATCATTAAGTACTACTAGATTTTGAGTAGATTTCGTCGAAATCTAGTCACGAAGTAGATTTTGTTTCGTATGGGAAATCTAGTCAAAAACAACTAGATTTGGCTCGAAATCTCGTAAGTACTAGATTTTGTGTAGGTGTAAATGTAGTATAATGTATTTAATTAATACATACTAATAAAAACTTGACCCTATTTTACTTTAAAATATCCCTTTTTGATCTTTTTTTTTTTAAATACCCTTTTTATGACACTTTTTCGAAATTTTTAACGGCAACCCTGTTTATAACTACGAAACCAACCTTGATAACGCAAATTCAACACCACCCGGCTAGAAAATCTTTTTTGATGGATCGCTTTGTCGTTTGTTTGAAAATGTATTGGCAATAGACTTTACATGTTTAAAAAACGCTTGCCGCTCCTGCCTAGGTAGCTTAGTTAGTTTTGTAAAACTTAAAAGGAAATTAAGGTTAACGTGTTTATTTTAAGAGGGTACCAGATATTTTTTAATTGCATAAATAAATTTATCACCCGTTTCGTGGTTGCCGAATTTCAAATACGCCTGCGACTGTTTGGTAGAAGATTAAAGGAAATAAGTTCACCTTCACAGCAGTGCTGCATTTACAAACAGGCCCTACTTTTTTACTACCAACTAGTTACTGGTTAATTTTTGGAGTGTATTTCCGAGATTTTCTTAGATTTAAGGTACATTTACACAAGGTAGACTCATTTGGGGGAGTTTACATGATGTTCTATAAAAATACCCGACTTGTCCAAATTATCTTCATATAAAACATAATCAATTTAACGCACACAAGCGCAGATTTTGGCTCATATATACTAATTTGACAATTGCGGTTTATTGGCCTGTTCGTCGATAACCAATGAAGATTTCGTTCGCTTTAATTACATTTATAACAAAAATAAATTATAAAATATTGTTTTTGCTTTACAAGTAACTTAAGCGAACGAAGTCTTCATTCGATATCGACGAATATGTTAACAGACGATATGTCTGTCAGATAACGAGTTTACCTTGTGTAAATGTACCTTGCTTAGATTCAAAGAAGGTAATCTCCGTAACCGCTTAACAGATATTTATGAAACTTTGACATCCTAGTATCCACTGTTGGTATGGGAGGTAAACATTTTAAGACTTTCTGAGTTACAAGATTTATAAGCGATTCGTAATAATTTATTTGATAGTATTATAGGCTATACATGTTTTTTAAAATTTTGGTTGGGCGGGGCCCTTTCATACAAAAACAATATAGATTTATGTTTGTCTAAAGATCGGCAAGAGCTAAATTTGGTGCAAATTTCTTGGTAATCAGTACACAACATCTGACAAAATTTGGTGCACATTAACCTCTCTAAAAAATGGGCGGGATTGGATATGTGGGCTTGGCACAAAATAGAATTAAGTATATCTGAAGAAGACAATAGGTAAAATTTCCAAATTTGGTACAAATAGCTTTGTTACCAATACACAACATCAGCCAAAAAGCGGGATAAAACAAGTCGACGTGGCACACAATAGAATTCTGTATATCTGAAGAATTGTTAGTGTAAAATTGTAAAAATTATTGGTCCTTTATGATTTTATTCCAAAAATTTAAAGTTCATAGTGTCTTGACCCCGGGCAGCTCTAGTTCTTAACAACTAGTTTTCAATACAATTGTATTTAAATTTTAATTTTTTTATAAAAACAAGTAAAAGTGCTATTATATTCGGCTGTGTCGAATCTTATATACCCTTCACTAAAATACAAGCAGAGAAAAAATTCGGCTTGTTTTTTAAAATATATATGGAGTTTTAAATGCAGTTTTGTAAAAAAAATGTTTGGTGAATGAATTAAAAGTTGTTAGGGTTCGTGCTGGGAAGTCCAGAAGCCATGAAAGCAATTTGAGGGTTAAGTAAACTTTTAGAATAATTTCCCATATTATTACAAAACTAATTCGATTTTAAATCTATATGTTTTGCAACAATTCGATTTAATTTAAATAATAACAGCGAATTTGAAATTATCGATTGTTTTGTTTTCAGCAAGAAAGAATATCTTTGGCCAAGAATATCTTTCTTGTTCAATTCACATTTATAAAACACACCAACAACAATAAAAATCTGTTTAATTATTTTCATTCTTTTTTTTGTTCAAAATAACAAAAACAAAATTCAAAATTTTGTTGTTGTTGGGTGAATTTTGAAACGCATACTATATAGTCAGAGTATTTATATACATAGTATATATATATGTATGTATGTATGTACTCGCATACTATGTACATTATAGATGAAGAATATATCGAGGCTAAGATGTTCTGAATGTTTTTTTTTTATATTTTTGATGCTCATAGCCAACTTGAATTGGTTTTCTTAAATCAGTATCCATTCCGTCTTCAATACAGTTGGACTCACACCCAGTCTACGCTACGCTGTGCCAATCTAAAGATAAAGAGCAATTAAAAACGGACTACGGAAAATTTAACCAACCCGACACTCGACAACGGCTATAACAAAAACGCCGCCGTGTTTTCTATTAGTTCCGTGTTTTTCTTTTCAATTCGTTTTATTTTGAAATTTTATATAAACATACATACATAAAACAACAAAGAGCAGCAATTTAAAAAAATTTTTTTTTATTGAAATACACTTTGAATTCAACCAAAGCAACAAGAACCACATCATCCTCTGCACCGCAGTACCGATTCAAGCAATCAGCTGCCAATCGCATCGTGTGTTTAGAAATAAGCAGTGCTTCGTGCCACTGTTCTCTGTTTTTTACACTCTGCAAACGGAATCTATTTAAAAATAGCCTCAGAAGTCTCAGTTAATCTTCGAGATTTTTGCTGAGTGTGTGGCACATACATCTAGATAACTTTCCGCTCGTGTGCCCCACTCATTGTGTGCTGCCGTTTTGGGGGACAGAGAAATTGAAATTTTCTTTGACTGAATTTAAAACTAAGATACTGGTAAAGTAATGTTCTTTATACAAATGTACATAATAATCTAGAAATTAACCTAAATGCAAGTGATTTCTTGCATAAAAACTTAAAAAAGTACTTTAAACGCGCTTTTTTTTTAGATAAACAATATATTTTAAATAGTTTATAGGTATTATAGATTTAGTTGCTATTCTTAAGTGTTTAAGCGGGTACCCGCGTACTCGTGATAATTTGAAATTACTTAAACACTTAATGAAAAATACATTTTAAATACTTAAATTTCCGTAAAAAGGTTAATATCTTACTTCTTTTACAAAATTCGTCACATTTACAAATTGTTACCCGAGTTAAAATTACAATTCTAGGAGTTTGTAATGCATATTATGATGAAAAATTTAAGTATTTATAAACAAAAGCGGGTTTCACAGTGATATCGGTCATGATGGGTCACTGGGTAATAGGGACTCATGTGGGAAGAATGCATCTGGATTATACCGACTAATGTAGAAGTTCTCATGATGATGAACAGGAGGAGGAGGAAACGGTGTTCCACTTTCTCTGCAAATGCTCCGCCCACTGGGCTATTAGGATTAGGCATTTTGGGAGACCAGAATTGCCATGTTTGGACGCTGGGTCTAGTGTAGGACTGAAATCGATCTCTATGGCTTAGGGCATCACAAAGAGACCGCTAAAAAGTCCCAAGTGAGCCCTCCTCGTATCCTCGCTGCCGATTGAACCCAACCTAACCTAGTACGTAAACTACATTAATAAGAGTCTACAACAGCACTTTTCTACTAAGGGTAAAAATTGCTAATACATATATTTGAAATAGTTTATATAATAGATTTAACTGTTATGCTATCTATATATGTATATATATAAAAGAGTTGCGTGAGTGACTGACTGACTGACTCATTCATCATCTGACCCTAGAAACTTGAAATTTGGACTAGCGATTGTTCACTCCCCAAATCGAATCCACTAACACGGAATTTTTCGAAATTCGAATGCTTAGGGGGTAAAAAAAGGTAAAAACGGGAAAATTCGGTAAGTTTTGGAGGTAAAATTTAAAGAGATGCAAAATAAATGTAATACTTATCGTTGTTCTTCAGAAAAATAAGCGGACAGGTGTCTGATACTTTTTTGAAATTCGGCCCTATTAGGGAGTAAAAAGGCTAAAATCTAAATGTTAGTACCTTTTTTGCCACCCCATCTATCTTTTGAACCAATTAACATAGTAAAAAAGTTAATACCACATTCGAAACTTATCGAACTATTTTTGGTACTTTTTTTACAAAACATTTTCCTCTATTCATTGACATATTCGTACTAAATTATGGGCTGCCACTACAATACTGAAATTTTTTATACTTTAATGGGGGAAAAATATAGTACCCAAAAAAAGAAATACGGGAAATTTGATATTTTTCTTTAGCTTTTTGGTTCTACTAAAGTAGCGGGTTAAATGCTTGAATTTAAACAAGTTTAAACCTAGAAAAATAAACTTTGGCATACAAATATGTCCACGAAGAAAAAGGAGACGCTAACGAAGTAGCGGGTATATGCTAGTACATATAATATATGATAACATTAAATTGTTTACAAAACCTAGCCGTTTATTTCATAAACTATATTATGTAGTTATATCAGATTTTTTTGGTAAAATGTTGACCAACATTTTTCTAAAAATTTTTTTACCTTTACCTTTACATTACTCGTTACGTTTTCTATATTAACAATTAATTATTACTCTTCACCTTTAATGATCTCGTTACTTTTCCAAATGGGTACCCGAGTTGTGTTGTAATTTCTTAATTTTCGTATTATGGTGTACAACTTTGCTATGTTGCGGTGAACAAAAACATAACAAAAATTACAACTGATCACAACCAGTTGTCTTAATTACAACTCAACCGAGTTGAAAAACACACGGTTTTTTTTAACTTGTTGGTTTTTTCGTGCATTTCTAACGGCTGTTGGAAGTGGTTACTTTTATAAATATATACACACCCGTTATCTCCAAGTTTTTTTTTAAATATTGTTAAAAAAAATTTTGTTTTATAGTTACTTAATTATTCGATTATTTCTATTACTTTCAACACTAATATTTTCAAGTTTTTTACAATTAACTTAAGAAAACTCACTGATCGAATTGAGCAGGGGTTGTGTGAGACAGAACAGATTTTACACAATCTCTCTCTGCGCCTGCTTTTCACAAGTTCAATTGTTTAAGTATATGAACAAAAGAAAACCCAAAATCATCAGCTATGTGAGTGTATTTGTGCATTTTAGTCAATACTTGAAATTTTGTAAGTATTTAAAACTTACGTTTAAATTTCCCAAATATTCGAATGAATAATACTCATACGCACTCACACACTCTCTAATTACTTGTCATTCCACATTCCTTGTGAGTTTTTCATTAGCCACCTACACATACTCTTTACTGTTATGTTCTCGTTAATTTTTGGCAGCTTGATTTTCTTTGGGAAGAAATGAAAATCTTTTACACTTTTGTTATTTTATGTATTTCAACAAAACAAAATTTTAATTTTAGTCCAAGGTTTGAAATTTGTTCTCGAAATAAAATTTTTGTTTTAGTTTTTATTCTAGATTTCTTGTTTACATCTCCTGGCCTGGGTTTTACTCTCCTTCTCTTTTTTAAATTTATCGACAACTGTTTCAAATGTGATTGTTGTTTTTGTGGGGTTTCAATTGGTTCAAAACGTAACTCATCTTTATTGTTTGAGTATTAAAAGAGCTGTGTATGTGTAAGCATCTCTTCTTTCATATTTTTGTCTTAAGTTTTATGGTGAATTTTCTTGCTTATTTAAATTTATATAAAATATTTCATTATTGTGATATTGTGTTTGTGATTTTTCATGGGAATTTTCCTGTATGACTGTAAAAGTTTATTTTTAAATTAAAGTTTGTAAAACAGGTATGTAAAATATTAATATGTATGTACATAGATACCTAACAATTTTTTTTAGGAACATGAAAATTTTTTGAAAATCTAAAACTACTTATTTTTAACAAGTTTTTATTGGTTACTTACAAAACATTGAAATTTTGATTAGTTTTGAATCTTTTTTGTTTTTTTTAAGTTAAAAAATACAAGTAAAACTATGTATGTCGGTATGTAAATAAATTTTATAATATTTTGGGTTACATTATAAAACGAAAAAAAATAAATATTGTTTAAAACATTTTTTTATTAGCAATTAGTTTTAAGTTAATTATTTAATAGAAATAAATTTAGAGGACAATTCAAGTCAATTCAGTTATAATTAACTTTAACAATAGGGTGTTTCTTTAGCTGCATGAGAACTTTAATTGATAAAACAGTGCAGAAATATTGTTGGAATGTAAATTTTTTTTATAACATGGTAGATATTTAATGGCATTTATTTTTTAAATATGATTTTCGCTCTCCGCTGCGACTACGAGTTACATGGTCCATTCGATCAGTAAAATTTTGACTATGTACTTTTTTTAATAAATCTGGCCGTAAGGCGTTAATGGTGGCTTGAATATTGGCTTCCAAAGCTTCAAGAGTTGCTGGTGTGACAATATTAACCAATGATTTAACTTAGCCCCATAAAAAGTTATTAATGCCCAATTTTCAGGATTGATATTAAAACACATTTATGTTTAAAATCGTTTAAAATACAAAATTCTCTTCTTCACTAAATAATTAAATGAAACTTAATTCACCGATGTGGTACACTTAATTTAAACTTAAGTTTCCATTATAATATTTTGGCAAGGTGGGTTTAATATCACAACAATATAACAACAATAGGCAAAGCAATAACATTCAGCTGTTTTTTGAGACCACCTTGCAAATAAGAAAACTTTTTATGATATATTTTTGTATTTAGTAGTGCTACCATACTTTTAATTAAATAAGACTTTTGAAATAAAACTCAAAAAATCAATCTGTATTTAAATACGATTTAAGTTTATATGATAATTTACTTAATATAGATTTAAATACTATCCTAAAAATTGGACATAAGAGGTGTTAAATCGAAAAGGGGGGGAGGGGGGGGGGTCATGTGAACTGTACCCCTTTAGGAAATAAAGTTTTGATCAAATTTTTTCACAATACAAATTTTATATAAATTTTACCAAACGTTTAATGACTTGTATTGTGAAAACCGCACATAATATTGTGTTACTTCTAAAAATTAAAATTTATTAACATTTTATCAATATTTCGTTAACGTTTAATAATAATAAAAATACGTAATGAAATATACAAAAGCTTAAACATTTTATAAATAAAAAAAAAATCAAATACCCGACAGAAAAATTGACAATTTTAAATACAAAGTAAATATTCGCATTTAGCTTAGCAGGCGGAACCCATTAATTTTATTTCGATCCATTTAAATGTTTTTTTAAAGAGTATTAGCTCAAAATTAAAAAATTTCAAAAGAAGGAAAACAATTTTTAATTTAATATTAAAGGTATATGGGCATTTCCATAAGAACGTCAACCAGAACTTAAAAAATAAAAACACTCAAACTAATAAAATAAAAGTTTGCACTGACTATTTCTTTAATTCATTTTAAAGAAATTGCAATCAACTATTTTTCTGAAGATTAAATTTAGATTGTAATTATACTTTAAAATTAATGTAACAACAGCCATGAACAAGATTCATGAGGAAGGACTAAATACATACATATGTAGTTCGATTAGTGGTATATATTTTGGATTGCTTTGGATACTATTCTAATTAGTCGTACGTTATGAAAAAACATGCTGGTAGGTCAAAAATTTACCATACGTCCCATATAAACCCCCTTGCTAAAATAACTCAAAAGCAAACAAATCTCTTATAGCCGAAGATATCTGAATAATATTCGACACAAAGGACTTTTAAATGAATCTTAACCTCATTTTTATTTTTTTTATAACGGTAAGGCGGGGAGGTTCCCCCCACAGTGACGAGTACCGCGACCAGGTTAGGTCTATTGTACCCACACCCCTTAGTTGGCCTCATAACATAATTATATTCTGGCGGGTCCATGACTGCTCATAGGTTCCACATAGGGTACACTCTCGTAAATTTATTTTTAAATTCTTGGTGCAGGGTATCATATGGTCGGGCTTGACCGGCTTCACTGTCTCACTTGTTTGTTTCAAGTTTTTGTAATATGTATGTCAATTTTGTTTATTATAAAATCATCAAAAAAAAAAAATTTATGTTTTCATGAAATATTTGTTAGGTCTGAACATAGCTTTAATTTTGTTTCATTGTTTTTATTTTAAAACCCTCTTATTTATCTACTTTTTTTAATTCTTACATGCTTATACCGGTCTTATCAGTTCGTTAAATGATTTTGTTTTGTGTTATTAACAAACAATTAGATATAAAAAATGTTAACTGAGTTTAATATGAATACAAGTATTTGAAAGTATTAATAACGGGGGTTTTTAATACAAAAACAATATAAAGCTTCGCTTATCAGTAAGAGAACCAAAGTCAACAGCACTACTACTTGCCCAATAATCACAAATTTCTGAGAATTTCACCTGAGTTTACGTAAATGCTCATAAAACAAAGAAATCTATCTACAAATACATACATTCTTACTAACTTTGCTTAAATGAACGAAAGTTTTGTGTAGGAAATAAATAACAAACTTAATTTCTTTAAATTCTACTTGAGAATTTTTAAAATAAAGGGGGTTTGGGTGGTAAGGGAGTTTTAACTGATAAGAATTTTTAACAATAATCTAACCTCTCTCTTCTACCCCCTCACTTAAGGAACAATATGACAGACAAGAAAAGCTTATAGTTAAGAATTAATAAAAGTAACTGGAAAAAAACACGGTAATATCAGAAGTAGCTAAAAGATAAGAAAACAGTTTAAAAAAAATGGTTGAAAATAAATCATTATTAATTTGGTATTGATTCTTTACTTCAAGAGTATTAGTGAAACAAAGGAAAGGGAAATTGATAAGTTGTTTTTGCTGTAAATTCAAATTAAGCCAGTGTTTTTTCTCTATTTCCTTTTTATACTCACCCTTAAACCGCTGCTACAAAATACTTCTATTGGTGTATTGCGCAAGTTTTTAATTTAAGCTTTAATACTTACACACACACACACACACACACACGCAAACAAATAGTAAAGTAAAGAAAATCTATGTCTCACTCTCTCTTCTCTCTTATAAACACACAATTCTTGCTTGGTTTACAGTTTTTAAACCCTGCTCTCTGATTATTATTAAAATACAAGTATTTACTCGTACTTTGCCGTTATTTTTAGAAAAGCTAAAATTAAAACTGTGTCGTTCTCTTTCGTTTCGTTTTGTTTCTTTTACTTGTCTCTATTTTTATTTCTGTCTGTAATATTTAAGTATGTAATAGTAGATTTTTTATGAGTCAGGTTGATGACTTTAACTCTGGGTGGTGTTTACCCTATTTTTATTTTGGAATTTTTCTTTTCTTTAACAAGACTTAAAATTCTTCTTCTTGTTGGTTTTGTTGATTTTACTCATACAAATTACACTTGCTTGTTATTTGTTTTTTTTTTTTAATTTTTTTATATTGTTGTACAAATTTTGTAATTTAAATCTATGTTTAACATTAATGGTTTTATTTTGCTATTTTTCTAGTTATTTCCAGGTATTTCTTATCTCCCGCGCTAACTTTTAGACCTTAGAATATTTCAAATTCACTTTTATTTAATTAATAAAAAAAGTATGTGTTTGTTGTTGTTCTTTATAACAGACTTAGTTCTAATGTATAGTTAGAAAGATTAGATATCAAAAAATATTTCAGAGTTTGTATTTTTACACGCAAATGTAACTGGGGCTTGTGGTAAAAGAAATACATAGATTAAACAGATACATATGTATGTATGTACATAAGACTATTTAGGAAAAATTGTGAAATTAAAAGAAAAAAAATTATGGTTTAATTATATTTTTTTTATTATCTTCTTAAACTTTTTAGGCCAAATAGGTACATATTGAATTTTTGTTTTGTTTTAAAGAACAGCTAATGAAGGCTATTATATAAATACATACATACATACATACATATGTAAAAAACTTGCACTTTTTAATAAAAACTTATTTGTTTTTTAATTAAAAATATTTTTAACTTAGCTTAAAGCTTGACCTAAAACAAATAAAAATTCATTATTACCTTAAGAAAAGTAAACAAACACCATTCGTAAAACTTTGTCATTATCTTTTAAGGGCAATTAGGCCGACCGTTCTTGTTTGCCTATCTTTTGTGCGTATTTCGTTTCACTCGCATTGACTAATGACTTGGCGTCTTATAACTGTACCGAGTAAACCCCCAACCAACGGGGATACTCTCTATTGCGATGCAAAAGAATAAAATGGTATTTATTTTATTTAAATATTCCAATTTAAAATTATTTTTTCAACATATTTGGACATTTTATTACTACCAGTCTGCGCCATCTTTAATTTTTATTGCTTCATTTTCAATAAATGTTGCGAAAGTGATAGAGAGTACCAAGTTGGCATTTAGATTTTGCAACGAAATAGCATTCTATTCGCTTCGCAAAATAGAAAGTAGTCCCTCAGTTGACTGAAAGCTTTTTTTAATATAATTAACTTCATTTATTTCATAAATATTATTTGTATTTTCCAATTTTTACTATTTTCCTAAAATTTTTTATAATAATTCTTTTAAAAGTTTTAACAAGCCGCCATTATTTTTTTTGTTTTGTTTTTTGATTAAAACGCATTTTTTCTTCTGTATGGAAGAAGTTTTTAGTGCTTTGTGGAAAAACCATATCTGTCACACTAAGTCCTACTAGATTTTGATTAGATTTTGTACAAATCTGGTCAAAAACAACTAGATTTGCTCGAAATCTCTTAAGTACTACATTGTAGTGTAAATACATAACAAATTTTCATTAAGTTTTATGAAACTTTCGTTTGCTTAAGAATATTTCAAAATTTACGGAATCCGATGTTTTTTTTCGTTTTTTAAATGAATTCGAAAGGCTTTTCGTTAACTTTTGACACATTATGTTTGGGCCCTTACAGTTTTTTTTATTTTTCAATATTACGCATATGCATAACATTTTAACCTGTTGTCGGTGGAGGTAACTTAAATTGACTTGGTGGAGTACCATTTTAAAATCACAGCGATAAATAGTAAATTACCAAATAAAACTCATTTTTATTTATACGAAGTGTTATGGGACCGATGACTTTAGAGGAAGCTCCTAATTTTGACTTATACTGCAAAAAAAAAACTTATTTTAGAACTCAAAAAATTTGTTTTCAACAGTTTTTTTTTAAACAAAATATTTGTTTAAATTACTTTAAAATAGTAAACGATTATATAACACATTTACGGCCGATTTCACCAAGATAAGTTATAATTAATTATCAGTTATAACTGTAAAAATATACTGTTAACTCCAAGTTAAAGTAATAGTTAATTTTAACTCAACTTGGTGAAATTGGCCGTTACACTTGGAAATTACAAAAATTTTCAACATAACCTAAAAATTTTTTTATTTATTTTTAAATATAAATTAAATTAAACATAAACAGATTATTTTATATTTAAATTTAACAGTTTAAACTTCAGAATTATTGTAGAATTAGTTTAAACTTCATAATTATTATAGAATTAGAACAATTTTTAATATAAGCTAAAATTTTGTTTTAGGAAATACCAAATATGGTTTGAGAAAATTAAGCTAAAATATTGAAAAAGTTTTTTTTACGTTCTAAATTATGAAACGCATTTTTTTTATTAAAAAAGTTCAACATAACCAATTTTTTTGTCGCTATGAATTATTGAATAATTTTCATTAAAACGTAGCAATTAAATATTCAAAGATTTGAACTGGAGACATTAAAAAATATTCCAACAATTGGAAAAAATGCAATATTACAAAAATTGTTTTATTTTTTATTTCAAAGTAGGTACTTAATTCCAAATCCAAACCTTAAAATCCTTTGCTATGTAATTTATCAAAATCGAACAACATGTTCTGAAACGAAACATTTATTTCCTTTGCTTAAGTCTGATTAAACATATTGAATATTGTAAATATTTTTAATACCTATTTCCCCTAAAAAATTCCTTCTTTTGATAGGTATAACAAAAGTCACCGAAATTTAGGTTTGCCTTAAATAAGTTATTTATTCTTTGTTTTTATAACTCAAGATGCCTTCTCATATTGGTTTTTTGATAATATTGTTTATCATACAAGTGTTTTACGTTAGAAAAGCAAAAAATATTGTATGTGCATATATAAAATTAAGCGAAGCTCCCGAAGAGTAAGCTTATCACAACAACAAAAAAATGTTATCATTAGTCAATATCAAAATAGTGGTACATAGTTGTGTGTGTCTCTGTTTACCTTTACAAAATAACATACAAAAAGAATAAACCTCGAAGTAAAAAATACCGTAGAAAAAAAAATAAAACAGACCACCACTACAAATTAAACTCTAGCTAAGAATAATATTCACTCACACTTAAAACCCCAATATAAAGCGCGTTTTTATCTTAACCCCCACACGGAAAACACAGAGGCACACACTCATAAACCTATGGAAAACAGAGAGTAATTGATTATACAAAATCTCTCGGTTTTACTAAAACAAAATGAAGAAGAATACAGTTAGTTAGGAAAAAACTGAGAGTAAAAATACTAAGGGAAAATATAAGTGTTCTTAAGTATGTTTGTTTCAGCGTTGCCGATTTCTGCGTAATTATCCGAAAATGGGATAAAAAAATCATTTCTTTGACTATTTTTGGATGATAAAATTTTGATTATTTTAATTTAAAATGTAATTAATTTTTTATAAATTGGCTCTTATTCGACCTTTACAAAATTTTATTTTTTCATTGTCCATATTTATATTGACAATTCGAAAATGAGCGATGAAGTCCATTTCTTATTATAATGCTACGTCAAAAAGCAATACAGCAGGACTCGGGCTACGTAGAATCCAAAGGCAGTTTAACAGCGACAACTTAGCGCGTTAAAATCTATATATTCCATATATTTTTATTTAAATGAGATTATTGCTGAAGACCAAGGTAATTAGTCTATAACTTGTTAAATATGAAAACCATTAAACCATATGGTTTTGCAACACACACTGCAGGTGCTTCGATGGCTTTGGTAAAGGGCATATTCGGCGAATGCATTATTTTTCGCACACAAGCGATTTTAACAGAGCTCTTCGTTCGGAGTATTTATAGCTCCTGGCAGTTTTCTTTGGAGACATTTAAAAAAAAAATATATTAACCAGGCAAAAAAAAATCCTCCAAATTAAAACCAACATTGGAAATTAAATCATGGTCATTGCACCATAAAGGCGCAGAATCCCACCTTGTATATACATATATCTATATATATGTATATAAATTAAACGTAACTGACTGACTGAATGATCTAGCATCGCACAGCCTAGACGTCTGAAGCAAAAAAGTTGAAATTTGGACCCGAGGTCGATAATCCATCCACTAGTTAAGGCGGGATTTTTTGGAAACTGGATCGCTTAGGGGCATTATGGAAAAAAACATATAAATTCGCTAACCTCATATATCCTAAACTAAGCTCCGTTTTCACAACTTATCGATAGCTAAAGCTTGGATTTTATCGGCCGTATAAAAAGTGTTCCATTAGAACAACTTTACTTTAACCTAAAGTGAGCGATAAGTTAAAGGCAAGTTCATCCTACCTGGAAAACTTTTTATACAGCCGACAAAAGTGATAAACAAATTGAATACTTAATTTCATTATTTTCATGTTCATTAAAAAAATATGCGGTACTTTTTTGAAATCCCTTTAATATTTAACTTAAAAACATAAAACTATAGATGCAGGGTTCTGAATTTAAACGAAGTAGCGGGTTAAATGTTTTGTTTGATGTATACTATTTTGGATAATTTTGATGCTTTGTTTGTGTAAAATTTAATTTGGATTCCGGCAACACTGGTTATTTTTACACAGGGGGAGTAATTGCAAGAGATACAGAGCACAGTCTTGGGTAATTAGAAATAAACTGTTATTATGAAAACGTACTTGAAGTATAAACACGGTGTGGTTGTTGTACTTATTTCTGATGTTTTCTGTACTCTATGTTTACACAATTTAGCTCTTATTATTATTATGGGGTAAATTTAAGTTTCAGTTCAAATTTAGGCTTTGACACGATCAAAACAAAAGAATTTTTTTTATATTAATAAAACGCAAATATTAAAAAGCCCTTATTTATTAATTGTATAAAAAAAATTACAGCTTCAAAACGTCTCTCCCCAGCCGAATGAAAATGGAAAAAACTCCCCGTTACACACAACGGGAGCGTAATATGGTTTTGGGCTATGCCGCTCAATACAAAGAAATTATCGAAAATAAACGCACCGATGCCGAATCGAATCGCAAAAAGGACGAGGTGTGGCGTCAAATTGCCAAAGAGTTTAATTCTCGTGTCTATCATCAACGCTCCTCCAAACAATTACGTCAATTATACAAAAATATGAAATTGTTATTGAAAAAGGATTTATGTGGTGAGGGCAAGGGTAATCGCACCTTCATGGATTTACTTAATACCATATCACAGCAAGAATCAGTGGCTCAATATATATCGGAGCAAATGTCACCAAATGGTTATAGTAACGGCAATGGTCGGCAAAAGTACGATGACGATTACGATGATTCAAAGGTAAGTTTTATATAAAAAAATATTCTTAAAAAATAAGAAAATGTGTTAGTATATGTTGAAGTATTTAAACAAAAAAAGATAACAAACGAGTTTTGAAAAAACCAGTTATAAAACAGCTCTTGGCTACAATCTGATATTAGAACAATAATGACAAGTAGAATTTTTGATAAAACAAAAATTGGAGCAATATTTAAAAAAATTACATCGAAATAATTTTCATAATTTAAAGTCAGCTCTAAATAATAAAACAAAAATGCCTGTATTCATAAAAATATTTAAAATTAAATAAAGGTTTACAAAACAAATGTTCTATGAAAATTGTACTTATTAAACGTTAGTTAAATTTAATAACACTTATTAATACGGGTGTTAATCTTTAAATTATTAGTTTTTAAATGTTCTAAAATATTTTAAATATTAAAATTTAGGACTAAAAAATACAAAAAGTTATACATATTCATCAAATAATCAAATCCAGCTTAAAATGTTTTGATAATAAATTCTAAAAATAATAATCCTTAAAATCTTTAAAGTATTAAGCTTAAATAGCTTAATAATTAAATTCTTATACAATTAAATCTCAAAATAATTATTATGTACATATGTATGTATGTATGCATAATATGTATTCTCATTTTTAGATATTCAGCCATGTCACAGAGTACAATTCCGTTCGGAAACGAAAATCATTCCGTATTTTGGTGCCTCAGAAAATGACGAAAACATTTTTCGGAATGAGACCATTTTTGTATCAAAATACACTTTCTTTCAATAAACAAATATGTTTTCTTCGGTTCCGAATTGTACTCTGTGACATGGCTGATTATCTGAAATAATAATTAAAAATATATTTTTCAACATAACCTTTAAAGTTTTTATGGAAATCTCTAAGTAACTCGATTATAAAGAAACAAAATTTTAATATTCAGTAAATTATAAAACGTTTTATGTCGGAAATACATTTTGCTCAAATTTAATAAAAATTTACAATAAGTATAACCTTAAAATTAAACATTGAAAATATGAAATCTTAAAAAATTCAACGATATCTCTGAAACTGCAGGGCAAATTTAAAAACAATGTAAGCGCGGCTTAAAGATAATACTGTTGCCGAGTTTCGGTTTTTTTTGTAAACTGTATGTAGTGAAAGTGCCTTAGTTTTGGACATAACGGTGGTATATCTCGAAAAGTAGAGCTGATAGAAAAAAAATAGAGATTAGATTTGAATTAAGCGACCTCAAATTAGTTAAAATTTTCAATCAAATTCCAGACCGCACAAAAAAAGTTTAAGTTTGGTTCCTTGTGTTGTTAGTTCAAATTCATTTTTTTGCTTAATCAGACATATTTTAACGTTAATTTTGTATAGTTTCCCCTTTTGCAGCATCCTGTACTCAATTATGATGGCATGGATCATGATGTTATTGTCATTAAATCCGAAGATATCAGTGACAATGAACAATCCCATAGTGGTGAAGCCATGGACGAAGATGATGATGATTGTTTGAGCCCTAAAGATATTCCTGAAGTATGTTTGGAAGAAGAAGATGAAGAATTATTTGCCACCGATTTGAGACAGCCACAGCAACCGAACTCAGCACAACAACAAACGCAGAAATCAACACAAAATCAACAACAGCAACAAACCCAAAATCACACCCAGCCTCCTTTATTGCATCATTCACAGCAACCAGAGATTACCATACAAAATATAGGAGGTATTAGAGTGGGCAGCATAGGCAGTATGGCTAATATGAAGGCTTTACAAAATGTTGTTAATAATAATAACAACAACAATGCAGCTTCAACTAACTCAGCTTTAAGTATAACCCACGCAAATGGATCAGCAGCAGGCCAGGCTTTAAATTTAAGACAAACCAGTGCCGAGCAGCAATTGCTTTTAAATGGTTTAGGTTTAAGTGCGGTAAATCATAATAACAATGTAATGGACAGCAATAATCGCATGCCTACTTTGCAAAGAGCCAGTCACCAACAACCGCAGCAACACAGCAATCAATTACAGCAGCCTCAAACTCACAGTAATATTCATCCAAATACCCACAGTAATGCCACCCAACAATTGCTACTCAACATCAATGGCGGTAGTCCCTTTACGCCACACAAACACTATGGCCAACATAGACAAACCTCCACCCCCAATAGTATCTCCCAAAAAAATTCCCAAAATGACTACTTTATGCTGGGCATCGAGGAACGCAAATTGAAAATTGAACTGCTAAACGCCCAAATTGACTATTGGAAAAAATTGACCAAGAAATTAGATGAAAATCCCGGCCATAATCCCAATCCCGCCTGCATGTGCCATTTTCCCGGAAAAACAAACGGTTTGCAGACACCCTCCTCTACCAGCTAGGAGGAGGAGAAAAAGGAGTTAGTAAGAGAGGAGGAAGAAACAAAAAAGCTGAAAGTGGTTCAAAATTCAAACGAGGAATCAGAACAGGCAAAAAGTCGCGAATCGACTCCCAATCTACTAGAACCTTTAAATTATGAAATTATACAATTAGACGATGATGATGATGATGAAGAGGAGGAAGAGGTTATGGAAAATGAAGAACATGAAAGTGGAGAGCATCAGCAAATAAAAGAAATTGGTGATGGAGAAATTATACTTCAGATGGAGGACCAAGAGACCGAAAAGTCAGATGTCCCTATAATAAAAAGGGTAAAACAAGAATTAGAAAAGGGTAAAAGAAAATTAAAAACCTCTACCAACAATTTAGTTGTGGACATAAGTCAGTCTATTAAATGGCATGAAATTATAAATGAAAACAGCGATACAGATAATAACATACCAAAGAAAATTAAAATATTTAATGCAAATTAAAACAAACCAAAAATTAAACAGTTGAAAGAAAACAGATATCAGTAGATAATTCTTAAAATTAAAAGAATAAACGCTTTCACACAAAAGACTGAAAACATTTTCAACAAACTTCATCAGAAAAATTATGCCTGAAAAAAGTTTAAACTGTTCATGAAAAACAGCTTAACAAAGATGTATGTACATATATAAATTATAAAGAATTTAGTTTAACAATTTTTTTTTTAAATTTAATTAAACATATTTTGGGATTAAGCACACAATATGGAAACGAAGAAACCATTTTTGTAAATTAGAAAACATTGCAAAATTTTATTTTAAAAATAAGTTTCTTATTTATTTAACTTTTTTTAATCCGTTTTAAGAAAAATTCCATTTTTAAATTTTACACAGTTGTAAATTTCTTTACAAAAATAGCGAAAAGGGTTTTAAGGTTATTATAAAATTTAAAGCAATTTATTTATTAACTAAAGTATATATAAATTTATATAAAGCATTATTTTTACTAAAGTTCAATAGAACTTTATTTAAAACTTTACTTATTTAAAACTTTACTTATTTATTTTCAATCCAATCTTATTATAATTTATTAAAAAAAAAATGATTTTTTAAGTCAATGTTAAATATTTTTTTTTTTTGGTTTTGCTAATTTTTTTATATTTTAAGTTTTTTGCTTGAAACTGACAATACCTTGCTCAAATGTTTAAAATTATAAAACCTTCATAAAACTTATTTTTGGAAAAATTCTACACGTATTAATTACTTGCAAAAAATTTTCAAAAAACTTGTGCTTAATTCTTAAAAATTTTTTTTACATAAACACAATCTATCAGTTAGAAATGCCATTATTTTTCGCTTTACTTAATTTGATTAGTATTTAATCTAAGTTAAATTTAGTATATTTAATTTATAGTATGTATATGGGCACTTCCACAGAAGTGTCATGTTACGCCACCAAGTAATTAATCTTTTATTTTAGATGCATGTTGTTCAAATTTTTCCTCTCTTTCAATAAATTGCGCTTTACACAAAAATACAATAAATTAAATTCCTTAAAAATTCTTCTTTGAGAAACAATTTAAAATGCTTGATGACGTAACGTGACAAAAAGTAGACTTTGCTGTGGATATACCCATTAGTATGTTGTACAAAAAAGAAAAAACTCCCCCAAGATAAACAGAAAACATGTACTAAGTGGTTCCTAATCTAGTCCTTTTTTCAATGTATTATTTACTAAATTAATAATTACTAATTAATTACTTTAGAAAACTTTAAAAACACTATATGCCAAATAAAACAAACTGTTAACTTCACAAAAAAGTTAGTTTAAAACAACCATCTAAATAATTATTTAAGGTTTAAATGTTTTTTACAAATTTGTATTTATTACAAGTTTTATGCTTTTTTTATTTATACAATTTTTTCTTGCCATATTATTTATGAATTTAATTTTTTAGTATGTAATTTATTAATTTTAAATTGTTAACAACTTTTTATTTAAATTAATTATACAAGGTTTTAAAATTGAATGTACTTAATCATATTTTTGTATTTCAAAGAAAAATATATTAAATTTTATTTAAACTAGAACTAAATTTATTAATATTTTAAATGTAATTTTCTAGTCTTTCTATGTATATACTTAATTAATTTAAATAAAAAAAAATGTGTAAAAAATATTAAAAAATTAAGTTAAATATGTGTTTCAATAAAATGTCTGAAAGAAATTTTAAAACATTTAGGTTATATCATGATGAAATATTTCACCATGGGTTATATTGAAAAGTTTGAGAAAAAAACTAATTGAATACAATGCATTTTTATTATCTTTGTAAGAATTTAAGAAAATTTTCAATTCCTGTGGAAGATTTTACTCGTTAATTTTTGAAAAACTACAAAAAAATTTAGTTTATATTGACATTTTCAAAAGTTCGCTAATTTTTTTTTACTTTTATAATTAAACGGTATAGTGAATCCCGGCCTTTATAGTCATGGCGCAATCATAAGGTGATCTGTTCTGATCAACTGATCATAAGCTATTTCAATTATGATTCTAATTGTCAAAAGCTATTTTTATCTTGATTCTAATTGTCGAAAGCTATTTTTGTTTTGTATGTGTGAGCCAAAAAATGTATGTCTGTTTGGTTTTAAACAACGCATTCTACGTTTTCTTCATTTTGTGGTTGGACGTTTTTGACGATTTGGCATAAACTGCAAAAACAAACAATGATGACTTAAACATGTTTTCCTACACCTTTCTAACACTTTATTTACTTGAGGTGGTTTCGGGGCTTTGCAAATACATTTTCTGTATTTTTTACATGCAGTTTGATAGTCATTAATATACAAACTTCAATACACCATACCCCTGCAGATAATATTTTACTACGTGATCAATTTTGACCATGGACCATGTCATCGTTAAAAAGTTTGTAGTGAAACGACATGCCTTCGTTTTTAAACGAATTTAAAGCTAATCGTCTGGATTATACCATATAGTAGTTTCAAAACTAGTCCACTAGAGTATGTATGAACATGGAGTAGTTTTAAGACTACCCCGCTGTAATGCAAAACTGGATTATATGGTCCACTCTTAGGACATCGTAATGTTAATTCGACCATCTTTTTACCATATATTTGGAGTACTCCTACTCCTTTATGGACTATTCTTTACATGCATGTAAAAAAAACAACAGGCATTTTGTTGCTAGAATTGAGACGGCAAATGTCTAAATGCCTTTATAAAAAATGTAAATAAACAACAAAAAATGACGCCAAACGTCAACACGAAGAAAATCACTGCAAACAGCTGCGCTTGTGAGGTCACTTTATTAGTACATTCTGGTTTACAGCCCTAAATTTTCATACTTGTTTTTGCAACACAGTTGTATTTTTTAGTAGTTTTTATGATAACACGCACCACGGCTGCCAGACTTGACGATTTATCGTCTTTTTGAAGATTTTCGGGTCAAAAATGGCATATTCACT
Source organism: Pollenia labialis (assembly GCA_949318255.1). Lineage (NCBI taxonomy): Eukaryota > Metazoa > Arthropoda > Insecta > Diptera > Polleniidae > Pollenia > Pollenia labialis. The sequence continues at coordinate 2,150,677 of OX439142.1, forward strand.
GTTGCCACCTTGCCGTCATATACAATATGGACATTTCTTGGCAGACATTAGAAGTATGTTGGTAGCATGGGGTCTTCACCTGATAACTTTTTGTCAAAAAGGTCAAAGTCTATACAAAAAAACTCTAAAATTTTTGTCAGCCTAATTATTGACAATAATAATTAAAATTTTGGAACAAAAGGTAAGGCTATGTACTTGTTTTAAAATATATTATCTCAATAGATCCCAAACAATTCACTCAATTTTATCGAAAACGCAAATAATTGCCACAAAATTACACACAGATTTTTTGGAGATTAAGTAGCTTTGGAAGTCAGAACCTCTAGTATATGACTTAATTTGATAGTCGTTCGACTTTAAAAGATCATCTAGATTTGTATAAAACTTTGCAAAATATTTACGGCCCAAGTTAACAGCTTAATACATAGTTTATGAAACGGATTTGTATTAAAATTCTATCTGTTTTATTTTTAATACATGCGGGCCTTATATTTAAGCATTATTAAAATAAGCGCTGAATTAAATAATTAGCGGGTTCTTGTTGTTTCTTAAATCCGATTTGACGGGAAATTTTTCAAAAAGGCTTGGCAATATTGCTGTTAAGCAACCCTGTTTTATTGTGACTAACGAAAACGACAGTTTAACAAGGAAAATTTTTGGGTGCTGACGGTTTTTTAAGTAAAAATTTGTGAATTTTTCACACAAACAACTGTGTGCTCAATTATATCATTAAAAATAATTAACTATTTACTTAATATAAATGTTATAATAATATCTGATTACATGCAAAGATTATTTTTGACTATTTTTTTCCTACGCTAAACAGCTGCTGCTGCGAAATCTTGTCTACGTCGCGTTTAGATAAATTTTTTTTGGACCCAAGTGTTGTATTTGCGCGAGTGATTTGTTTTTATAAACATACATATATACATACGTCGTTGGCGTTAACGTCTTATTGTCTCATATTTTAATAAATAGAAAAATTTGTGCTAAAAAAAACAACTACATAAGTTATTTTCTATTAGAATATCTTATTAAGAAAAATTCTTGTTTTTGTAGGTGATTAAAACTTAAATGCTTGTATTTCTTGCTTATGCAAAATTTACAAAAACAATTAAAAGTTTGGAAAAAGCGGTTTAGGAGATCTTTGTGTATTGGAGGTAAGTTTACTTATTTTTTCCTCTACATTTTCATATGGGTCGTGCCCCATCCGGTGTTTTTTCTTCTCTTGTTGTGTTCTGTTGAATTTTTGTTTCTTGTTACACATTTTCTTTTGTTCTCTGCTGCTACCTTGCCGCAGCAGTAATATTAATATTATTGTGTGTGTGTATTTAGGACTTTTTTTTGCTAAAATTAGTAGACGCAAACTCTGTTTTATTTTCCATTTAAAGAAAACACCCTGTTATTTTGAAGACTTATTAATTTTTTAAAGATTTTTAATCCTACTTTTTAATTGTATTATTAAATTTTGATTTTTTCAATAACTACCTACACCCTCATCTTATTTTGCAGTAACGGCGCCAGCAGACAAAACAATAAGAACTAAGCTTCCATTATATGCATATGTATATACATATATACATATGTACATACATATTCTTGAGTAGATTAGTCATTCCTCAATTCGTTAAATTTCATTCACTCTTTCCTTACATGTCAAACACCTATTTTTATGTAGGTACAACATTTATTTAAAATTGTTTAACTCTAGATTCCAATTAAAGTTTATACAAAATTTTACATCAAAATGTTACGGAAGTGCACTATGTAAATACTTGTGTAGTTAATTCCAATAAAAGTGTAAATAATAAAAATTTATTAAATAACAAACACCGGCTTCGCTAACTAAAGCTTAACTCGATAGCCGTCCTTCGACTAGATGAAAGGATTTTTTCCTCCATGCTATAACAAACACTGGCTTCACTTACTGAAGCTTCTCTGCATATTCGGCCATCGCCCGGTTGCAAAGATTTTCTTCTCAATAGTACCTATAACAAACACTGCTTTCGATAACTGAACCTTCTCTGAATAGCCGGCCTTGGGCCGGACGCAAAGTTTTTCGACTCTATGGTATAACAAAAACTCTTGCATTTTTGCAAACTTATCTCCCATTCTTAATGCGTTAAGAATTCTTAAATAAATTTTGTATATCAAAATATATTTATTCAAAAGCTATAAAATTGTGCCAATATTATCCATATACGTTTAGAAATGTAGTGGAAAATCGCATGTATGTATGTATATGTAGGTATATGAGACTTCAGATATCCGAAACTTCGGACTTGCTCCCCTTTTTCACTTTATATTTGCTTCTTGTTTTTCAATTTTCTATCACCCGAGGTATTTTTTGTTTATAGCTTTATCGATAAACTAGACTTAAGCCGTTTTATGTTAACCAAAATTTTAATTTGAAAAGTTTTATAAAACAGTCGTAATTGTTTACCTTTTTTAAAAATGTATCTTTAAATAAATATTCTTGAATTCTTGTATACCTAACTACCAGAGCTGTGAAAGACTGAAACCAATTGGGATTGCAATCCAAACAAATAATAAAATACATATAGTTGCAATGATGGCAATCACAAGAAAAGGAAGTTTTGTATTATGATTTCATTTTGATTGCAGTTACTTGATTTGATTGCAATTAATAAATAAATAAATTAATTTATACCTAAACTGCTTTCAAAGTATTTATTGCATTGAAAATCGGAACAACGTAACAAAAATCGCTTAATTTGAAAGAAAATCATTGAATTAAAAAACAGTCAATATTAAAAAATTTTTAAATAAATCAGCAAAAATAACTAAAAAATTTAGTCATATACATAATAAGGGTATTCACGTCACAAGTTGCACCCTTGCAAATAAGCAAAAGTGCAAACACATAACAGCAACCACAAAGTAAAATATTTACGCACAACTAATTGTCTGTGTAGTTGTTGTTATATTTTTACACTTTTGCTTTTTCGCAAGGGTGCAACTTGTGACGTGAATACCCTTAATAAATTGAACGTAGAATCTAAAAAATATCTTATTTTCCAAAATAAATTGCGGAAAAAATAAAAAAAAAAAATTAACAAGGGGTTAAAAAATCTCAAAAGTGGAAAAAAATAAACAGAATTAAAATACATAATTTCTAAAATAAAAAAATTTACAAGAAATGTATTCTAATAAAAAATTCCTAATGAACATAAATTGAACATAAACGTTAAATTATGCCAAATTGGCATAAATTAAAAAAAAAAACAAACAAGATGCTCTTGTAATGTTCTAATCTACCAGTGCGAGTGTTGAGGCTTTGATTCTCTCTAAAACTTAATGTCTTTAACTACAAAGGATTATATATCTTCGTTATTGTTATTTAGTTAGAATATAATTTGAAATTACATATGCATATTTATATGTACATAATGTGAAAACAGATTTACATAAGCACATGTCAAATATGGTTTATTCTCATGGTGGATGTTAACCACTAAGTGACCATTTATTAATTTACAAAAATGCTTCGCACACAGGTAGCAATTTTGAATATACAACCACACAAAAATTATACACTCGCCCGTTGTTTAAGAGCTGGAGGTATCTACCTCTCTTTCTATATTTAAATTCAGCAGCATCTTTTTCACAAGGGTAAACAAACAGCCTTCCATGTGAAAGTTTCGCTCCCTGCGGTTTTGGGTATGAACCACAGTTGGCAGAAAGGCAGGTTTCCTTTAGAAAAGCAAGGCTTCCGCAAAGACAATCATTCAGAAAGACTGGAAGCATTTCTCGCAAGAAGAATACAAAACAATAGTCACTTTGTTGCCATACCATCGCGAGCTACTGAATCTCTTAGCACGGGATATCAAGGTGACAGAAATCAAAAGACTTCAAAAGTTTTGTTTTTTATATGTTTGTCGCCTGCGTGCATCTAAATTGCCTGGTAGCATATAACACCAAAAATATTCTTAAGACGATTCCTACACCCCCGGGGGACTATATTTGTAATATTTAATAAAAAAATTAAAAAAGTATGAAGTATATACTTAAAACTTAGCAACAATTTCAAACTAATTATGCACTTTCACTTGTATCGATTAATATTTGATCTTCTGATTTAAGTTTTACTATTTTTTTTTATTACATTTTTGTACAAGTAATACTTTTAAATCCTCATTCGCTAATCGAATAATAATCATATTAAAAATTTACCTCATTTTTTTACAACCATCATTACAGTCCACACCACTGAACTACCAACCAGCATAACGACTTTTCACACCATTTTCCCACTTTTTCATCACTAAAAAGTAACTGAAATCAACTCTTGAGCTCATATACTCGTTAACAATTCAAACATCCTGCTTTAAACTGAAAAAAAAACACTTCAAATGTAGCCGTCATAATCGACGCCCACTTTTCTTCATTTGTACGTTGTTTGTAAAGCAAATTTGTAACTTTAATACTGACCGATTAAAAGCGCAAAGAAAAAGGAACAGAAAAATACAAAGTGGACAAAAATACGGATTAAAGCTCCTAACAGCCATAGTGCCATTTAATAACCAATATCATCATTTATATAAAGATTTTTTTTTAAATGCACACCATCATCAATTAAAGAAGAAATTAAAAACTAAAAACCAGGAAGGATATTTAATAAAAAATAAAATTCAAATCAATGATTTACGAAGCAACAGCAGGAATTGTAAAAATTTTACCTCAACAATAAAAACTGAGTCAGAAATCAAAGGTGTGACTGAATAAATCATTAATTCTAACTAGTTTTTTTTTTAATAAAAACTGCCATATACATACATAAGTACCAAAAAAAAACATAACTGCTTTTAAACATTAAAATATAAAGCTTTTCTTAACCCTGTTATAAGCTTAAAAATCACCAGCTTTATATAAATAACACAGGCATTTTCTGAAGTATTTGTTAAAGTCTTCAAAATACATACTTCATTTAAACCCACCTTTTTTATTTGATTAACTTCCTCATCAGCCACCACAATTTTTCTTTAACCTTAATAATTTTTCATATTTCACGTTTGTAAAAAAATCTTTCAAAATTCTACCCAATATTTTACCGTTACCACCCAAAATGGCAGATTTAATACGCCTGGGCAACGTGGATGTTGTCATACAAAAAGATAAACTTGGCTCACCCATTGGCGGTTCGGATGATTGTAATTTAGCTGCTTTTGGTGGCGGCGGTGGTATAAATAATTTTGTTGGTGGCATGACAGCTGCTGGTGGTGGCGGCATAGGAGCTGGTAGTGGAGGTGTTGGTTTCGATATGGGTGATTTGCAGCAGGAATTGGATCAGGATGAATTTGATGGGATTAATATGTTAAATGGTAAGTGATAAATAATTTTTATTTTATTGAGTTTTGTTTTAATTTAAGAAAAAAATTGCAAAAATTTAATTAAAATAAATTATTTGAAACTTTAATACAAATAAATTCAATTATAATTGCATTAGATTACCTTATAATACATATAGTTTAATTCATTGTAATTGCTTTAAAATACTTTCTTAACAAATAATTGCGCCTTAATACATTATAATGCTATATAAAGGCATTATTCAAGATATTAATACGATAAGTGAAATCACGATGGGTAGTGCAAAGTGTGCAAACGATGCAAATGCGTGCAAAAATACACAAATTTGCACAACACAACAACAAAATGTACGTATTTGCAATTTGCTCTTTTTACTTCGTTTGCACTAAAAAAAAAACATTATAACTTAGGAGTGCATATATGTATGCTCACTTGCAAACAAATGTAAACAATAACATTTGACATATTAAGAGCCATATTGTTTTTTAAGGAAACTTAAAAAATGAAAATTTTTGTGGGTTTTAATATAAAAAAGAGAATTAAATTAATTTGCTTTTCTATAATTGTAAACAAATTTACATTTTTCACAGTGCTGCCAAAAGTTTTTTGTGTTGCCACAAATTTTTTTTAGAAAAATAGCACATTTGCACAAAAATAAAATTGGTATGCTCACGATCAATCATAATATGCATTGCAAATTTACACATTGCAAATTTGCACAATAATTTATTAGAATTGCGGTTTAATGCATTAGAATTGCTTCATAATGCATTATTAAGCATTGTTTTGCATTATAATTTTATTATTATAACTTTTTATAAAGCATTATAAAAGGGTATTCACGTCACAAGTTGCACCTTTGCGAAAAAGCAAAAGTGAAAAAATATAATAACAACCCACACAGACAATTAGTTGTGCATAAATAATTTTCTATTTGGTTTTTGTTATGTGTTTGCAATTTTGCTTTTTTGCAAGGGTGCAACTTGTGACGTTAATACCCTTAATTTATAACACAATATAATAGCATTATAATGAACAATACACGTATTTTTGTACACAGTTATGCATTATAAAACATCGAAAAAATATGTACTGGGAAAAATATTTAGACGTCACTGTTGCGCAACCGTTGAGTGTTTTTCTATGAAAAATTATTACTGCAAAACGGATTATAACTTATTAGCTATAATAACATTTTAATACTTTATAAAACACTATAAATTCATTATAATATTATTATAATATACATATGGGTTATTCCAAAGTGGTGTACGTGACAGTCGTACGCATCAAAAATGCAATAACATTTTAAACAACAAATATTTTACGTTCTTTTAACCCTTAAATTAAAGCACTAAGAAAGCATTGTTATTTATGCTGAAGTTTATAGAGGGCGCGTTTCTAGGTCAAAGATAATGGCAAAAGAAGTAGCGGTTCGAATGTGAAAAAAATAGAAGTAGTTTTTGTGGCCATGTATAAAAAGGCGTAATTCAGTGAAACCTGTCACAATTTTTTAGTCAAACTTATTTCAGAATTTTACGTAGCAATGTAACATTAAAATGTCTTTAGTTTGATTCCAAAATCTTCTGAATTATCAAAATAATTTTCGTCGGAATACAAAATTTAATTTAAATGATTTTGTTATTCGTGCTTAATTCCCAATTTTAATTATTTGATAAAAACACTGAAATTTATTGTTGATGGGATAAGCTCGTCCTATGGAATAGCCAAAATCTGGGTCGATACGTGACATTTCAAACGTGAAATTTTTTCCATAATAATTTAACTGAATAATGGTTAAAACAAAATAAAAATTTACCGGTAATCCGAATAACATATTTCTCTTCGAACTCTTTTTTAGATTACAGACCATGTAAGAAAATTTTTTTGGAATAATTTTTATCAAATATCACCTCTTTTAAGGAAGATAATATTAAAGAAAACTTACAAAAAAAACATTCTCACAATTAAGATATTACGTTTGCACAACTTTGCAGTCTGATTGTTCATCTAAGTGAACAAATTTATGGGTAAATTTATAAAATTAGTAAAATCTAAATAAATCTAATATCGTAAACTAATCAACTTTTAATAACTTTTAAATTTTCGGCATTATGATTGTATTATGATATTATAATGCATTTTGCTATATTACAATACTGATTTTCTTTTGAAAACCCCGCATTAAAGTATTTTTAATTTGAAATCATATTTAATTTTAATTCTTGTATTATTTTATAAATAGTGACTAATTGGTTTAAATTTATTGATTAATCTCAAAGTCATGACGTAAAATTAAGTGACGAAGCACTTAGTTATACTAAAAATATATTATTGAAATATTAACAGTAAAAACTACTATAAATGGACTAGCCAATAAAAAAATTAAAGTTTTCTTAATAAAATAAAATAATTTTTTGATATTTTAAATATTTTTATTTAAAAAAATATGTTTAAATATTTTACATAAACTAGTGATGTGCGATTAATCGGTTAAATTAAATTTTAAAATAATGTATCATAATGTTGGTTAATCAAAATTTAAAAAATTCTAAAACTGAAAAAACAATAAAAATTAAATAAAATAAAACTATTGTAGTGAATATGTAACACCATGTTTTACCACATCAAGAACATGAACAGCAATGTGAATGTAATGTAAGGTCCTTTCATACTGCACTCTATAACATTCTAGGAGACTATCAGCCGTATTCATAATAAAAAGTTAATCACAGTTTGTACACTACGCACAAAGAGCTGCTAACTAGAATATCGGTTAAGCTTAGCAGCTTGTAAGCTCAAAGTTTATACATAACAAACTTTTATCCGTCTGCTAACTATTAATAAATCAACTCTAAATCTTAATGACGCCACATTATATTCTCAAAAATGCAACACGTTTTGCATTAATCATCGCTGGTTTTGTCATTTAATTTTATAATAAATAAATTTTATAAAAAATTTAAAATGTTTTTTAATTTAAAAACAAACGTTAATTAATTAAAAATCAATCAAAATTGTTTGACATTAAACGGCAGTTTTTCACAATTTGGCAAAAATTAAGCAGCTCGTTAACAAGAGTTTAGCAAATCGTTAGCCAGAGTTTGGTTTCTGTATTATGAATAAACTTTGTCCTAACTTAATGCCAAATTTAATTTATGAATACATACAAAATAAAAACAATATTTTCAAATTATGTTTATAATTTCTGATTAAGCAATGGTTATCAAAAAAAAAAATTAAACGATCAAGCAAGAATTTGATAATTCAAATTTCAAATTAATCGATATTTTTCATTAATTTTTCGCAAAAAATTAAGAAAAATTTTAAAAAGTCACAACTTTATAAAACTTTAATAAGAAATTTTTTTTTTTTTTAATTTTTGTTATAAATTATTTTTGAACGGTTAAGCCCTTTTAGATTTCATTAATTTTTCGCAAAAAATTAAGAAAAATTTTAAAAAGTCACAACTTTATAAAACTTTAACAAGAAATTTTTTTTTTTTTTAATTTTTGTTATAAATTATTTTTGAACGGTTAAGCCCTTTTAGATTTAGCTCATTTTTAAAATTTTTTATATTGGTTTTCCTATTAACATTTCAAAAAAACTACCCGTTTTATTAAATTCTATCTTTTTAGTTTACTATTTTTCTAATGTGCTCCGCTGCTATGAATGTTTTTTCCATTTTATGAACTCTACACATTTTAATGTTATTTTTATAGTTCACGTTTTTTCCTTTCTAGTCATTTAAAATTATTACATCTGTTTTAACATAAAATAAAACGAAAATATGTACATACATTCATGATCATAATAACAGGAACATTTTAATATTCCCTACTTAAAACAACAAAACAAAATTATTTTCATGAAATTGACAAAAAAAACGACAACAAAATTATTTTCATGAAATTGACAAAAAAAAAAACGACAACAAATAGCATACATTTATTCATTGGATCAAATTAATGCAGAAACTAAAACTTTAAACATAAATAGTAAATAAAAAAAATTCAGATACATACTTTTTTTAAATTAAATCATTTCATTTGTTGATCATACATAATAAAAGGTACATTTTAATGATGCTTTATTCAATTTCCTGAAATGCCTTTAAATGTTACATAAGAATTAGTAAGGGAAATCACGATGTATTGCAAAGTGTGTAAACGATGAAAATGCATGCAAATATACACACATTTACACAACACAACAACAAAATGTACGTATGTATTTGCAATTTGCTCTAATTTACTTCGTTTGCACTAAAAGAAACCATGAGCAAAATTAGTAGTGCATATTATTTCTTCACTTGCAAACACAAATAAGCAATAACATTTGAACTGCAAATTTACAAATTGCAAATTTGCACAATGGCCATCGTGATTACTCTTAAAGGGTATTCACGTTACAAGTTGCACTCTTGCAAAAAAACAAAAGTGCAAACACATAACAACCACAAAGAAAATAATTTACGCACAACTAATTGTCTGTGTGGTTGTTGTTATATTTTTGCACTTTTGCTTTTTCGCAAGGTTGCAACTTGTGACGTGAATACCCTTTTAGTATCAAGTATGCCCGTCTTTATTTTTTACCATTATATGCATTCTTTTTGGTATACTAGACTTTAGATTTTCTAACGTTTTTGTTGTTATTTCTTACCATAGCTTCTTAGCTTTTGTTCCACAAATCGTCGTTACTTCTAAATGTTTTTTTGCTTAGCTTTTTAATGATGTTCATCCCAAAGGTTTTCGATGGGGTTCAAATCAACTGATTGGCTAGGCCAGCTTAAAATATTAACATTGTTCCTTCCCCCTAAACCAATTGTTGACCAACGCAAAAATTTTCTTTGGGTCTTTATTTTGTTGAAAACCCCAAAGCAACGGCATATCTTCATCTGTACATGGAAGCATAAAATCTTGCAATACTCCTATCTCGGTACCTTATGGCATTGATTGTACTTTTTTTACGAAACATTGGGACGTACTTTATTCCAAGAGAAACATTCACATACCATAATGTTTCCCTCGCCATATTTGAACGTATTTTTTGTAAATCTAACGTTAAATTCTTTAGCTTTGGGGCGACAAACGTTTCTTTGGTGGCCATTACTAAAAAATTTATTTTTGTTTCATCACAATTTACAGATTCGCTCATAAAAAAATAGAAATTTAACAGTAAAAAAAGTTAATGCTGTGTACCTATTATTATGATCATGAGTATATGTGTGTCTGTAGTGTCAGTTTTTTGTGTTAAGTGCTTCTGGGTTGATACGAGTTTATGTTTTTATATACATATTTCTTATTAAGCCTAAAATTTCGTTTTCTTGGTTTATGTTTCGTTTTTTATTTTTTTGATTGTTTGTTTTGCATTTTAGACACAGCTACTGACTTTCTTGACTATGTCACCGAATATACATGCATTTGTATCTTTATACAAACCAATGAGTCACACAATTTACCTTTGGAGAACTATATTTTTGTTTAATTTTACATAAACTTGATCATAAAGAGGGTATTAACTCAATATTTTTAGTAGTACAATTTTGAATTTTATATTAAAGGCATATACAAAAAATATTTTAATAAACCGTTTTATAACCAAAAAGTAGACAAAATAGTAAGATACCTCAACGGCGGGTAAATACGAATATTACTTGTCGATTTTTGCAAAAAAGTGAAAAAATAAAATTTTTGAGTTTATGATCAAGTGCGATATGTATGTATTCCTATTTCATACTTTTATGTATCTAATTTATTTAAAAGGAATTACACTTCTCTTTTCTATTTTTAATAGAACAATTTGTGAAATGTTATAAACTTGGGAGTTTAATATTTAAAGACATTATTCATAAAAAATATTTTTGATTAATAAAATGTTTATTGAACAAATTTTTCTTGAAAATTCGTTTTATAAAAGTATTGAATTAAATTTAAAGAGAACATTTTAATAATAAAAATCGCTGCCAGTTTAACGATATCGAACGTCAACATTCGCATCGAAAATTACATTTTAAACAAAAACAAATTTTAGAATTTTGTTTTTGTTTTAAATATAATTTTCTATGCGAACGTTAACGTTCGAAATCGATAAACTGGCAATCAAAGTAATTAAAAAAAATAATTAACAAATAAGGACACATTTTTAAAACTTAGGAGGAAAGGCTGAAAGTAAAATAGGGTAGAATCCCAAAGAAATTTAATTTAAAATAATAATAATTTGCTTTTATTTCTTCAAATTGCATGTTATTATAACTGTCTTGTCCTAATTAACCTAATCCTTTTACTTTAACAAAATTTTCTTAAAAAAAATCACTGTCTAACAAAAGAATTCTTTTCTTTTTTTTTTACATTTTTATATAAAATATTAAGTGCGTTATGTTGCTTAATATAAAATTTATTAAAAATAAAGAACAATTTCAATAATAAAACCATAAAGAAAAGAAAAATTATACAGACTTCTTTTAAAACTACAATGCTTAACAAATCATTTGCTGTATTATTATAGTGCAAATAAAGAGACTACAAAATGATATGACGACCCCAAGAGTCAAGTCCCACACAAAATTACATACATTTTCTATAAGACAGTCATCATTTAATGATCATTTTTCGTTACAACAATGATAATGTTGCTATAAAAATTATACCGAACTACAAATCAAATGATTTTCTTTTTTAAGTAACATGCAATGAATTTTATTAAAAAAAAAAAAACAGAAAAAAAGCTGTTATAAATATGAAAACAAATTTTTTTTAAGCGAGAACAAAGACAATGACTACGAGATATTGTGTGTGTAGTCGGTCTTAAAAGCAGCCAAGTTGTCTGTCTTTAAAGTCAGTTGGTCATCATCGTCGTCATCATTATCGACACCAGCTCCAAACAACCAACAAGTGTTGATGTTGAATTTTTTTTATAAATATTTTTAATTTGATTTAAACACTTTTTTCTTTTTTATTGTTTTTTGTTATTGAAAGTTTATTAATCTTAACTATAAACTGCATTAATTTCGTTTTTAATTTATATATGCCATTGTTTTTAATATTATTTTTATTGCTCTAGTGTTATCAATAAAAAACAATCTTAAAAATTATGAAGATAATTTTTTCATAAAAAATGTATCTCAAATAACTTCAAGCCATATTTTGAAAATTAGAAGAAACCATAAATAAACGCGGTTTCTAATTGAAATATACATCTATATAAGTATATACATCGATCCACTAAGACGGGATTTTTTTAAATTCTAATGTTTAAAACTAAAAGAGATACAAAAAAATGTAATACAACGATTATTCTTTAGAAAAATAAGCGGGTGTCTGGTACTTTTTTGAAATTCGGCCCTATTAGGGAGTAAACGGGTAAAACCTGAATTTTTGTACTTTTTTGAACCAATAAACATAGAAACAAAGTTAATACCACATTTGAAACTTATCAAAAAAATACGAATATGAATGTGGTACTTTTTCGAAATTCGAAATACACTGTAATGCTTTATTACACTGAAGTAATGCAGTATAATGTTTTATAAAGTTGTTGTTATAATGAATTTTATGTTGTTACATTGTATTTTATGTTCTGAGAATGCGTTATAATCAGGGACCGAAAATAACATTTATTTTGAAATTTTAAATCGCAAAAAGCATATAGAAGTAAATGTCGAAAAACTGATTTAAGTATACCATATTGACCCTTATGCACTTGTCTATGATAAAATATCAATAAATAACTGTTATTTTTATTCACAAAATAACTTTTGTTTTTGCTCGAAAAATAAAAAACAAAAAAAAACTGTTATTTTTGCATTTAACAGATTTCAAATTACATAATAGCATTATTTTCTTACAAATTAAGTAAGTCAATAAAGTTTAATCGATTTACTGTTCACGCTTTATTGAATTTTCTTCGTCAAATATTTGTTCGGTCTGAACATACTTTTATTTTTTGTTTTTTTCAAATCTGATTCTATGTATTTTAAAATCTCTTAAAACTCTTAATGGAAGATGAAACAATTGTTGCATTAAACAGTTCGCAGCTGCGAAATTATGCAACGATTTTTAAAGAATTAAATAAAAAACACACAAAATTGATAAAAATTAAAAAAATATAAAATCATCAACAAACAAATGAACGTTATAAAAACAATGCAATTAAAATTCATAACAAGCTCACCAATGAAAAAAAAACACAAAATTTAAAAATAAACAAAAGACACGGCACTTTTTTCTTTATTAAGAAGGAAGTTAATACCAAAATTAGAAAAGAAAAAAATTTACATATTAAAAATTTATAAATTTTAACATTCAATAAAAGAAATTGTGTATGTTTTATGTGCTACTTTTTTATGAGGGTCACTTAAAACTTGAGGAAATAAAAGTAACGCTTTCAATTGAGTCAAGAAACATTACAATTTAAATATATTAAATGTGTAATAATAAAATAAACTAAATATTAATAATTAAAATTCTTGTGGCTTGCTGCCTTAATTGTACTCAATAAAATAGTGATGCCACTTTGTAAATATGTACGGATTTACTGTTGCACTGTTTTAGGTCCGTCGTTTGCAGTCTTTATTGTGACACGATAAAAATATTGTTAGGACCCTTTTACATAACGAAAATTTAAAGGCACATATTTTCTAATTAGTCTTTTAAACTTGCCTAAAGGCAAAGACACGTAGATGCCTTTGTACTTCATACGTCCCTTTTTCAACTGACACTAACTAAACAATGGATATTTAGCGGATATTCAACTAAGATCGAGACAATTTTATATACATACATAAATGTTAGTTTATTTATTTTTAATTATTTTAGTTTTGTTGAAACACAACAAAAAAATTAGATTAAAACAAATCAGAAACAAACTAACAGCTTTCAATAACTCAACGTACGCTAAAAGATGCCCAACTTTGCGTTAACGTAGACGTATGATATGGGAAAAGCTCATAAGAAAACCAGTATATCAACTTAGTTGTCACTTGAGAAAAGCGACGTATATGGGCATGTATCAAAACAAGATGAAGTCTATTTAAAATCGAACAAATTTTGAAAACGAGTCTCGAGTAAAGAAAGTTCATAAGAATATTCCTTTTCAAGAACAACTCCTAAAAAAGGAAAAACTCCAGTCATTTAGTAAATAAATAAAATCAAAATCTCGTTCGATTTCAATTCCACTTCATTTCGATTTCAAGAACATGCCCGATAAAGTACAAAGGACTATATGTGACTCGGCCTAAAAGCTTTTACATTGAAAAATTAAAGGACAGATAGAAATTTAATTTTATAATACAGGAACACAATGCACAACACAGCCAAAAATACTAAAATGGCAATGGTGTGAAAAAATTGATATGAAGCAACTATGTACATGTAAATTACGAGAATCAGAAAAGAGAGACACCATTCAGACTTGCCATTTATTGTTGCAGCAATTTTTAAAATTCTGCTTTGGAATTCTTCTTTTTTCTTATATTATATATTAAAGAAAAAAATCTAGTACAAAATGTCATGTACCAGACACGGCTCCACGAAAAGCCCCCCAATGAAATAACACCCAAACGAGAAATGAAATATTCCCAAATTTTTTTCATACATTTTTGGGTGTTATTTCATATGAAATAACACCCAATTTTTTGGGCCCTTTTACATTTTTTTTTGGGAATTATTTCATTCCTCATTTGGGGTTTTCAAATTATGAAATAATCTCCAATGAAATAACACCCAACAAATTTTTAAAATTCGGGGCTTATTTCATAGCGTGTATAATTTGGCTGTTATTTCATTTTTTATTCGGGGGTTATTTCATTTTTAAAGCTGTTGGTTTTTGGGGGTTATCCTTGCTGAAACTGACTCTTGAATTTTGGGCATAATTTCATTTTTGTTGCTGATGGGGTTTATTTCATTGGGGTTTATTTTATTTTCATCATTGGGTGTTATTTCATATGAAATAACTCCCAAATATTGGGGGTTGTTTCGTTTTCGCTTTGGGTTTTATTTCATTTATTTTTCGATGTTATTTCATTCACTGTTTTTGGGTGTTATTTCCTATTTTTTTTGGGATTTATTTCATTGGGGGTTATTTCCTGGGCGTTATTTCATTGGGGGGCTTTTCGTGGAGCCCCAGACACTACACCTTTTCGACCCCCTCGTCAACAAACTTCGTCTGTCTGCCTTTCAATTTCTGTTATGTTAAAGGGGACTTGCCCAGCCTTCCGGTTGTCGCCTGCTGCTTTTATTGCATCTATTTGTAGTAAAGTACTGCCATTACATAAAAGTACTGTTATATGATGTACGTTTTTGCTTGCTTCTTCTGTTACTTGCGTGTTTTTGAAGCACGTGCTGATTTTAGTTAAAGTTTTTTTTGTTGTTTAAGTAAAAACTTTCAATATTTTGTATTTTAAATAGTAGTTATAAGAAACTTTTTTTTATTTTGACAATTATTTGTAGTTGTTTGCTCAACAAAATTATGAAAATTATAAAAAAAAAACTGAAAAATTGGTCAAGAGGAAATCAGGCGTCATTTCTTTATTTACATGTAGGAGTTGTTTGGTTTTGTGTTTGAATTTTTACATGGTTTTTGCTAGATGTGTTTGTACATCATGGTTAAGGTTAAATACGTTTCTTACTTATTTTAATATGTGTGTATAAATTATGAAATTATGCTCAAAACTTAAAAAGTAGAGCAACAAAAAAAGGAGTGTGTTGGTTGCTTTTGTATTCAGCTTTATGACGTACATAGTTGGGTTGAAATTTTATTGATTTGGGAAAATTTTACAATTTTAAGGATTTTTATAGGAGAAAACTTTAGTGTTTATTAATTTTTTAAGAAAAAGTTAGCGAACATTTTTCAGAAATAAATAAAAAGTTGTATTCCTTATTAAAAGAAATTTTTACAAGAGACAAATTTAATACAAATGTACATACATACATTTTAATATTAAATGGTTTTGGTTTTAATAATGTAAACAATTATGTATGTAGTTATTTTGCAAAAATTCAGCATACAATTTTAGTAATAAAAAAATAATGTTTGGCATAAAAGATGTTTTTGTTTTAAAATGCTGAAAATGTGAAATTCTGGTCTTTTTGCCGCCATTTCTGATTGACATCTAACAGAAATCTTATTAAAAGGCATGGTAAATTTCCTAAAAAAATTTAAAAATTTTATTTAAAATTTATAATTTTTTTTCAAATAATATTGTAATTTCCCTCTTAAAATAATTTTATTTGGTCGAAACCAATCCCATAATTTCATATTCAAAATTTGTTATAATTTGTTGTTGAAGTTTTCCATATTCCTAGAATCAAAATATACACCAAGAAATTAAATAAATTTTAATTAAAAATAATTTTCAACGCAACTTGTGACCTGATGGTCAACAATTTAGAAATAAAAAAATTTGTTTTTTATTGTGAATTGTTTATTTAATGTTAAGATTAGATTTATGATAAAACTACTAGTGTAAACAATAAGATTGTTTACACTTAAAAAAAGTTTTAAAATTTAAGCAAAAGGGTCATTAACTTTTAAAACTTTATTATACCTACATACATTTATAAAAAATTATTTACATTTAACATTTCACAAATAAAAGTTATGAAAATTTCATATGGGTTTTTTTCTTCAAAGGAATTTTTTTTGTTTGATAATTTTTTAACATGAAAATATTTTTTTTTTTCTCATAAATATTTAAAATTTTAAACGTTTTTTTATTAATGAAAGATTTTTCTTTACAATTCCCTTTAAAATGTCATTAATAACGTCAATTAGCTCTTTGTAATTATTGCCACCTGATTAGTAATACATTCGAGTAATTAACATCACCGCAAAAACAATTCATATCATTCACTCACTTATTCAATCTTTCAGTTTTTTTCATTAATTTTCAGCACTCACGAGAGCTTTTTTAATGTGACATACAAAAAACAACAACAAAAAGAAAAACAAACAACAAGCTAAATTTTATTATTCAATTATTATGCATTCTGTAGACATGATGACTACAGCTTGACTACAAAATACTTTTTATTGTTGTAGCTGTTTTTGTGTATGCAAGTTGTTATGTATGTTTGTTGTTTTTGTCGATATTGCTATTGTTTCAATTTTTTGTTGTTGCTAATTTTCAAAAATATCCTTTGAAGTTTTTGTTTCCTGACGCCATACTTCCAAGGAAATAAATTGCTCAAAACAAAAAAAAAAACAAAAAAATAAGAGAAAGAGAGCGAGAGTTATACTCTTCTACAAAATAGGAAGAACAATCCCGCTAACTTAAATGAAATAAAATTTAAGAAATTCGTTGCATTAAGGAAACATAAGACTAAAACAAAACTTAGAATATTTTTTTGTTAAATTTTATTTAAAAAAAAATATTCAAATACATACATACATACCTATTAATTTAATTTTTTTATTTATTTCATAAATTATATACATACATATGTACATCAATTTTATTTTATTAATATATACATACATACATACTTACAAACAATTTTAATAAATAATTGAAGCATAACAATATAGACAGTAATAAAACACAATGTAAGAGTTAGACCACAAAACTGCACATACATATTTGATATAAAACATTAAAATCTAAAAATAAAGGAAATTTTCGATGTGCGAAAGAATTTTTTTTTGAACAATTACATACAAAACAAAAACAAATTCTAAAAACGGTTAGAATAATTTACATTATAAAGGATCGTCCGGTGGTCGAATTTAGACCAATTGACATTTAACTTATGCTATAATAAACCTTAACTGTAAATGATGGAAAGAAAAAACAAATGGCTTTTTATATTTTTCCATTCTCGTTACTTTTCGCTATAAAATCATAAGAAATGGTAATTCAGCCAAAATTATTAAAAACTGCAATCAACGCATACAGTGTAGCATCCCAAAAGATTTGTTCTCTTTCTACATGCCAGTAAAAACACTTATACAGAGATCTTTGGACGTTTTTTTCTAGGGGTGTAACGATACGCCCCTTTGCCAATACGATGCCGATACTAAAAAAAAAAATAACGGCAATACAGATTCCAATACCGATAAATCCTGTTTTTTGAATAGAATTCTAAAAGTATCGTCGCATAGACAGTAAAATACCGCTCTAACAATATATTGACAAACCTTTAGTATAGCCAATATATCGGTATCGAATACATCCATAGTTTATACATGTGTGTTTGAAAGAACAAAATAAATACATATACAATGCATTTTTTTGTTGCTTTTCTAAGAAGAATTAAGAATTTATATATATACATATATATATATATATATATGTACATATGTACATACATATATGTATGTACATATATACATATATAGGATACATATAGTCAAAGCTATAAAATATACTTAACCCAATTATGAATAAAAATTTCACGGTTGTTGTATTAATAATTGGGATGACTAAAGTCAAGACGATTAAAATTATAGACCATAGTCAAGACTAGAAGTCCTACATTAAAATGCAAAACCCCCATATCGCCTTTATTATACTTCACAAGTCCTAAATGACAATGAACCCTTACTATTTTTTTCTTTACATATAATTTTTCTTTTTCATTTGTAAAGCTGTCTGACGAATTGTCTTTTGGTCAGTCAAACGACCGTTCGGTCCATTTATTTCTGAGTTGCTTGTATGTACTCTAATGGGGTTTTTAATCTATCTTGTCCATTTGTGCTAGTATTGAGTTGAATGTGTTTATCAACATCTTTCACTACACAATACGCAATGTATTGTTTTTATTATTTATATGTACAAGAAAATGTTGATATGTTTTATAAAATATTTTCATCTTCATCTTCGTTTTTTATTATTGAATGCATTGTTTATTTTTTTAACATTTTCTTTTGTTGCATTTGTTATCTTAGTGTCATATTTGTAATTATTGTAATAAATGCCACTTTGTTGTCTTACACTCTCTCTATCTCCGTCTCGCTCTCACTCTATCCTTTTAGTGTGGCGCTCTGTGATATAAATGCAATAACAATCGGTAGTTTTTAATTGATTTGTATAAAAAAAAAGAAGAAAAATAGGGATGCCACCAGATAGATGCCAACAGGATTAATGAAAATCCAGCCAACATTTCATAACCTTGAATAAATCGAAACAAACGATAGGATGGATCATGGATAAAAAGCGAGAGCAGTCTTTATCAGTGGTGCCAACACTTGGGATATGAAAATAGGTCTTAAATATACTTTTAACAATTTTAAACAAAACTATTTAAAAATTGCATTAAGTATGGCATCATTTAACACTCAATTCAACTAAGGTACTCGTACAACCAGTTTTTTTTTTAAATTTTTAAACAATTGATTCTTCTGAACTAGTCTATTAAAAATACGGACATATTTTGCTTTTAAAAATTTATATTTATTTGTTTCGAGCAAGAAAAAAATATTTTGATTTTTTTTTTTTTTTTGAGCAAGAATAAAAGTTATTTTTTTTATATATTTTTTGAACAAATAGAATCTGGGAATTATATAACTTTTACTACACGTTCAATCATTTGTGTTGTGAAAACAGCCATTATTAGTAAAAACACTAAAAATAATTTTTATTTCTGAGGAATAAATAAAACTCAAGAAATATCTTTTATTTTTTAAGCAGAAAATAAAACTAAAAAATAATTTTTTTTAAAGGAATAAATAGAACTCAGAAAAAAATGGATTAAGTTGAGCTTTTTAATAAAACTTAAAAATAAAAAATTAATGCATCTTAAGGTAGTCCATACAACAGGGATTTTATTAGCGTATTCCTAATTTTGTATAAATACGGGAGCTATTTATTTAAAGGGAATTTGATGACTTTTCTCTTCATAAAATTATTTTTTCAGCCAAAATGATGATTATCTTTCCAAAGCTTCTGGCAACACTGCTTAACACCCAAATTTGCTTCTCTGTTTATAAATACTTTACTCTTTTGCTCTGTGTGTGTAAAAAATATTTGTTTTTTGCTCAACGTTATAAGAGCGTTTGTGTTATTTTATTTGTTGCATTTAAAATATATTTTTTCTATTTTATTAATAATAAAGTTGTGATTGCGCGCATACCCAAAAAACTCTGTGTGTGCTGTTTATAGTATTTTTTTTAATAAATATTTAAAAATAAAACGTGAATGTGGATAATTGGTTAAATATTTGAAATAAAAATAAGTTTTTAAGAGTCTTTTTTTTTAAATCTTAAAAAAGTAAAATAATTAAGAAAAAAAAAACTAAATTCATAAGTTTTGTAAAAATTTAAAATAAATGCAGAAAATGATGAACCAGCATAATTTTGAAATATTTAAAAATTAAATAAATTAAAAAAAAATTAGTGAAAAAATTAAACTAATACAAAAAAGACATTACACCTGATATTATTGTGTAATTGAAAAAAAAAAGATTTTTCCTACACAAAAACTTAAAATTTGTCCGCCAATTTAATGAATTAAATGTATTTTTAATTAAATAATTTAAAAATAAAAGTGTTTAGTGTTACTTAAATGTTATTGTTACAACATTTAACGTAAACACTATGTCTTTACATAGTTTGAAATCATTTTCAAATACATCGGAATGCTCATCAAACTCATCGTCTTCATCAATATCCTTTATAATGGATACAAAACCAACACATCGACGTCATAGTCATAATAACAACAATAATAATAATCATCATATTAATAAAAACAAAAATAACTACGTGAATAAATTGACAGATGATGATGATGATGGGGACAGTGGTGTTGGCATTGTTCAAAGACGTGCCAGTATTAGTGATGAAATTGGCTGCATGATTGTTGATTTTGATAATGTTGATGCAATTATCAATTATGTTATTAGAATGCAATACATTTGTAGTGAGTACAATCGAATGAACAACAAATATCCTTTATTTTCTATTAAAACTTTTACTATCATTAAATAACAATATACAGTTTATACTCAAACTAATTTCCGGTTTTTTGTTTTGTTTTATTTTTAATGCTTAATAACCGTAAATTACTGTAAAGAAAAAAAAAATAAAAAAACACAACAACAACAATGATTTCATACAAATTAAAAACAATGAACTCGCATAAAGACATGTTCATTAAACCAATTTATTTTACCCCTCCCGTATTAAAATCTCATAAATAAAAACTTTGTTCTAAATTATGCCTTTTGTACACTTGAATTAATTTCGGAGGAACGCATAGAAGGTGTCGAAAATGTGAAACCTGCATTCACACTTGATACATCTTACATCTTATTTTAATTAAAAATGTCACCATTTTTGAAAAAAACACTTTTTTCAAATACTTTTTTTCTAGAAAAGTGCCAACTTTGTAAAAGAAAACACCAAAATGTATTTCGAATTCATTTTGTAAAAAAAATTTAAAAAAATAAACAAAAAAAAGACTTACAAAAAAGGAAAAACTTGATTAAGCGCAGTTTGTGTGTTACTTTAATATGGATTGGAGAAGTGGGCGTGGCACAAAATATATTTATTTATATCCTTAGAAAAGTTGAAGAAAAATTGTGCAAATTTGGGGCACATAGCTGGGTTATCAAAACCCAACCTCTCTAAGAAAATGGGTGGGATTGGAAAAGTGTGCGTGGCACCTCTATTATAAAGACTAGATATCTGTATATCTGGCGAATGGCAAGAGCCAAAGTTTCGAAATTACTTACAAAAATCTTGGTTATCAATACACAACATCCGAATAAATGTAGGCGGAAAAGGGAGAAGTAGACGTGTCACAAAATAGATTTATTCTACTATCTTCTACTTTCTGTTCATATCAAAGCATGGTGAAGCGTATATAAGATTCAGCACTTGTTTAATTTTAAACGCTTTTTAATTACCTTTATGTATATATTTGTCAACGGTAAAAAAATGGCAGGACGCAAGGATACCAGATAGCAAATATTGAAATTTTACTACGATTTACGATTATTTTAATAAAATAAACATTATTTAGATCTAAAACATTTCTACTGCCCGTTCTGCATTATACAGAACAATTCTTTATTTTATAGCTTTGTTGTGCGATTTATTTTCTAGTGCAAAACCTTTAACAGTTCTTAATTACTGTGCGGTTTTCACAATACAAGTGATTGAACGTATAATAACGATCTGTATTTATTTTTAACACTAAAATATTGTTCTGCCTGTCCCTCGATTGCGATGGAAAATATCGTTTGCCTACTTAACATTTAAAGCCTGGTACTCTGTTCAAATTTGTGAAAAATGTTGAGCAACATTAATTATTTCACACGAAAATTTTGACATGTATCAATGTTACCTTTCATGCGAGTTTGTACAATTTGACGTTTTTATTCCTGCAAAGTATGCGACATTGTTTTGCGTATGTAAACAAACCGCACATTTATTTAACTGAAAATTATTTTTTTATTAAAAAATTTAATAAAAAAGAATATAAATATTGATAAAAAAGTGTTACCGGTTGTGTTATTTTAATTTTTTATTTCTTATTTAATAATCAGTTAATACTTTTTTGCTTTTGCTTAAAATTCCACGTGAAATAAGTGCAGCTTACATTATTTCGCAGTTGTAAAAAAATTTTGCCAGAAACATTTCCCAACTTTTTCACAAAATGAACAGAGTACAACTCTATCAACATTATTTCATAGATATTCCGCACAAGTTTTTTTCATATGCGTTTTGACAGCATTTCACGTGAAATGTTGAACACAGACCAGGCTTAAAAGAAGAAAAATATTATAAAATTTGTCTAGCAACTTTCCTTAAAACTTTTTTAACTCGAGAGAGTTTTTAACAATTTCTCAAAGATACTCGTATAAAAAAAATTATTTTGTTTTGCAAATAATCTGAATGAAATTAATGTTAATTTTTCCATTTAATTCTTAACTGTAAATAATTTAAATATGAATGAAAACAAATTCTTTTTATATTCGTCTAGAAGTTTCACTACTTTCAAACCGTCTTTTATACAAAAGAACATAAAACACCTGCTTTTTTGTAATCTTTTGTATTCAGTTTTTGTTTCAATAGAAATGCAAAAATTATGGTTTGTTTAATTGTTAACGCCTTATAAAGATTTATGCTGACCATTAAGAGCAAAAAATATAAATTTCTTCCCTTTCCTTTCGTATTGACTGCGTACATTTTTATTTATTTAATTTTTTTTAAGTTTTTTTAACGACTCGTGCGCATAAATTTTAATTTCAGTTTTTGATTTTGTTTCTTTTGAATTTAAGTGTAAATTTTTTAATATAATAAAGAATTGTAACATTTTTGTGTTTAAATTAATTAAAAAGATTTAAAAAAAAATAAATACCATTCTTTAATCCCAATAGCCCTTTCACACTTGCCAACATCTTACACCTACCACCAATTTGCGAAGAGTTGAAATTTTCCCATTAGAAATTCATAAAGCTAAAAATCAACATCTTTGCAAGATGTGCGTTCCTGCCTCATTGTATTCCATTCTAAATCTTCCAATTATTTTAGTGTTATCACTAGAAAAGTGGCAATAAATTCTGTTATTATTGTGGCATTACTGACAAAATATACATATTTCTTTAAAAAATTTAAATTTTTCAGAGAAGAAACAAATCCAAATTTTCAACTCTTGTGCTTAGTAATAAAAAATATGTTGCCAACTTAACGAATTTCCGTATCGATATCAATATCGAAATTGAACAACATAATTGTGATTTCGGTGGCAGAATAAATATTAGTATTCAATTTTAAAGGGTATTTAATCGGTATCGGTTTTTTTTATACATAATAAAAATATCAGTCGCC
The DNA here is from genome assembly GCA_949318255.1 of Pollenia labialis. Lineage (NCBI taxonomy): Eukaryota > Metazoa > Arthropoda > Insecta > Diptera > Polleniidae > Pollenia > Pollenia labialis. Next base: position 2,174,779 of record OX439142.1, read on the forward strand.
AACTTAGCTTTTCCTTGAAATGTTGCTTTTTCCCATACTTTTTTTAGGGAAAAGGAACAAATTTCGAGGAAAATTGTATTCATTATAGGGGTGAATGATGTGTTTATATACATAAATCCAACCGCCTAATTATATTATCTTCACAATAATTTAACTGCAATAACTGGTTACTAATAACTATGGATGAGATTTTCATGCACTAAAAAATTAGAAATATGCGCATAAAACATGCACTAAAAACTCTAAAATATGCTTTAAAAATTAAAAAATATGCACTAAAAACTTGAACATTTTCAATAAAAATTATGGTTTTAATTAGTATTGTGGTTATTTTGTTGAACTTTTCTATGGTTTTAAATCCAAATTTTGATATTTAATTAGGCTTACGTTCATCAAATTTAATTTTCATTAAATTATTTTTTTGAAGAAAGGAATTTTACAACATGAAATTATTTAAAATTTATTGATAATTTTTCATTCTTGGCTGACCTGAGGATCGAACCCAGGCGTTTGCGGGCAGGTTACCCTTACGTGTTTCAATCGTAACCACTCGATATCTTCAGATACCGTTTAACACTCGCAGCCATCGACGACTGCTGGCAGTCAATAGTCAAACATCAATCTTTAAACCAAATTGTATTTAACCTTTGGTAGATCGAAATTTGCTTGGAATGATTATTTATTTAAATTGATTTTACATGTTCTTCCTTACTTCTGTTTCTTCGTACCTTTTGTCAAGAATTTTTCCAGAAGTCCAAAGAACATTTTTTGTTTTTTAATTTCTTGTCTTTCTTTTTTCTTGTTGACCTTTTTCAGCACAACTTGAAGGGCAAATGTAAACATAGAGCTCGTGCCTTTGCTTTAACAATTATTAGTATTGTGGTTAGTATTTTGTTGAACTGTTCTATGGTTTTTAATCCAAATTTTGATTTGGTTTGTTTTTATAATTTTATTTAAAACAAAAAATAAAAAATTTAGTCAATTGTTATTCAAAGGTACAATATTTTTTAAACTTAATTTAAATTACTCTTTTAAATGTTTGCTTACATAACAAATAAATACTTTTTTAAATAATTAATTGTAAACCTGTTCAGACGCAAAAAAAACTTGTACATGGCAAATAATCTCTCAACGTCAACCGAAGTTATAGCAGCATACTTAACGGATGCCAATTCATTTCGAAAATATATACAGTCGAACTTCCTTATAATGAATCTCCACGGGGACAGACAATTATTTCACTATATAGAAACTTCATTATAAAGAAATTTTTTTTTTGTTTTTTATTTATTTAAAATAATCAGGTATTTTTGTTTGAACTACATACATATAACTGACCTGTTTTTTTAAATGTTTGATAATGTACTGTGAAGAATTCCAAACTCTTTAGCTACCTATATCTTTTTTCTTTGATGTCCCTTCTTCAACTTTATTAATTACAAACAACTATTTTCAAAAGAAATGCTACTCCGGTGCGTCATTTTCGTTCACTGAACTCGGGCGACTGGTGTTAAAAGTCAAATCATTAACTTTTTTGTTTTCATTTACGGTACATTTCTTATTTTCTTAATAAATAGTGTTGCTAACAAGTGTAAAATAAAGCTGCAAAAAATAGTTCACTGTATGGAGACAAAAACACACGTAAAATGTATTTTTGGTTCCAAAATTTTGTTCATTGTAAAGAAAAATTCACTGTATGGAAATTCATTATACGGAGATCAAAATACATTCAAAGTGGAACGAAAAAGTTGTGTTCTTGATTTAAGTTCATAATAAGGAGAACTTCATTGTATAGAAGTTCACTATAAGGAAGTTCGACTGTATTTTTAAATTCCAGATCTAAAATGGTTGAAAATTGTAAACTTATAAATTTTTTTTGCAAAATGTTTTGTTTTTATTTTAATATGTTGGGTAATTCTTCCTTCCATATTGTGAATTTTACTTTCCACAATACCAATTAATTTTGACTGACTTTAAGTGAACTAAATCCCTCCAATTAAGTTATTGTTTCACCAATGTATCCGTAGTTGGAAAATGCAAATTTTAGTAGATCTTTTACTTTTTTATTTGCGTAAGCATCGGTAGCAAAAAGTTCTTTATTAAAATTCTTAAATTGCTCAAAGGTTTTTAAATAGTATTTTACAGCATCTAGGCAGGTTCCCCAGCTTGTTAATACTTGCTGCGGTGGAAACGGTACCAAAATATAAATTTCATTAAAATTGCAACTCGTAAAGGAGCCTTTAAAAATATTTTTTCCCGTATGAAACCAATAAATAAATATTGTCGAATTAGATTCTAATTTCCTCTGCAACTCGGTGTAACTCATGTGCCAAGCAACATGTTTGTAACAGTTTTGGAAAAATATTTTAATCCCATTGGCAGCCTTAGCCATGTAAAGTGCTGCATTGGTTATAAATATTAGGATTTTTTGTAGAAATCCTAAAAATTTTGTATTTTAAGCTGAGCTCAAAAAAAATTTCTTTATTGATTTAAAAAATTTTTTTTTTGAATATTTATTTTTTGCTCACATGGAAATTAAAAAAAAATACATCACTCAAAAATGTTAAAATATACATTTAAAACCAAAATATGCATTTTGAAATATGCAACAATATGCAAAAACAAATCGATGCCATTTTAACGCAAATTTAATGACTCGGAAAGATAGTTGGTCAACATCGATCTTAGACTATCGACAAAAAACATGCATTTGCATGGAATTCGCATCCCAACTAATAACCATCAAACAAACATTTGACTTAAGCTACGGTCACACTTGTCAAATATTTGAGCAAACAAGCGCAACCACTACTTTTGAAAATAGTTAGATTGATCTAACATGGTCTTAATATCACAAAATAAAACTAATTCTACTATGAGGCATAAAAAAAACTGGTTTTTGTAAGATGTTGTTATTCAAATCAAAATTAATATTGAAATTTAAGGAAATTATTATTTAGTTTGCTTGTTGGTCCCGTTTTTTTAGTCAAATATTTGACAAGTGTGACCGTAGCTTTAGTGTTGTAACTAACGAACAATTTTGATCTATTTATCTCTTATTAAAACCATTTTCCAAATTTAACCAAGTTTAAACATAAAACAAAATAAAGTAAATTTAGTTTTTCTTTAGCCCGTTTAGGGTTAATGAACCTTAATAATCATCATATAAATGAATCATGTGTGGCAAAAGCTGTTGCCAAAATGAGCTTACTATTAAAAAAAACTTTTTTTCTTTTGTTTAGTTTCATTAATTACTCTTTTATTAAACATAAGTATACATAAATAAATAAAACAAATAATTTTCTTTTAAAGGAATTTAATAAAACATAAAAAGCAAAAACAATTAACAATACATATTTCCTCTAAATAAATAAAAAAAAAATAAAATAAATAAAAAAATATATGAATTTTACTAAAGTTTCATTGAACTTTTTTTTTTTTGCAATTTTTTCTTTATAATTTAACAAAAGAAAAAAATTTTTAAACATAATTTCTATATACATATGTATTAATTATAGTTTTAAATATGACAATGATTTTTACCACCATAATAATTGCTTCCCTTCTCTACTTTGTGCTGTTTTGTGGATTTTTATATTTTTTAAAAAAATATCATCATCATGCTTGGCGTTTTCCTGGGATTTATAATGTTTGTGTGAAAATTTTCATGTGGTTTCCTGGAAATTCACATTATTTAGGCGAACGACCTGCCATTATAGCGCCACCAGAAAGTGAATGGTATCATGGAAGACTTGATCGCTATTCGGCTGAATCACGTTTACGTGGTAGCAGTAAGTTGGGAAGTTATTTAGGTAAGTTGAATGAATGATGATTGTTTTGTAAAAATTTTTGTTTTTTTTTTTTTTTTGTCAATAAACTTTAGTATTTTTAGAAAAATTTAAGGGTTCCAATTACATTTGTTGTAAACTTAATGCAAAATTAGACTAAATTGTTTATCTTGGAATACAATAAAAAAGGCTGAGTTCCACAACATCATAACGAGTCGTAACCGCAAAAAAGCTTAAGCGACAAAAACAAAATGTTACAGGATTTTTTTTTTTTATTTCATATAAATTTTGTATGGAGGTTGTCGCTTACGATAAAATTGTTTTTGCTATAAAATTGTAATGGTACCTTATGTGGCCATGTCATTTAAGAGATGATCGAAGTGTTGCCAATAAAGTCAATTATTTAAAAAAACGTAAATTGAAAATGATGTCGCTTAAGCTCTTTTTGTCGTAATGGCTCGATAATACTTTGCAGTCAAAGTCAAAAATGTATCATAAAGTTTAACGATGCACAGTTTGCTTATTGTGCACGCATACACAACTTTTTGGTGTACTTTGAGACTGATGTGGAAAAGATAACATGAGTATCTGCCATTTGGCACAACCACATAGCGGATCATAACCACATGGAAATTAGGCCCACTAGGCTTACCAACCGCCCTCGGTGTGAGAGGCACCATCACACACAGTTAGCAATTTTGGGTGTATAATTTGACAAAATTAACACTCGCCACTTGCTTAGGAGGTGGATCTATCTAACCTCTACTGCTTTTCGAAAAATGACAGCAGATTCTGTTAAATAACAATATCACCTAGGATGGTCCTCCCTCAGTCCGTTCTCCCCACAAGTGGTGAAACATCAGCCCTTTAGTCGGCTTTTCAGTAATATAACTTCCCGCGATTTTGGGTTTAAACCACAATCATCACGTGATCTCCGAAATTATCCTGTCAGCGGACAGGCGAAACTTCAGCAAAGACTATCTCCCAGAAGGACAGAAATGAAAGCATTGCCCACAAGATCAATATACAGAAAAAAAATAAAATTGATTTTTAATAAAAAGTTTGTGATATTAATTAAAAAATTTATTGAATTTGCACCAGTAAATAAATATTAACAACATTCTCCGCAGTAATGTTGGTGATATAATTAACCGTTTAATTCACTGACTCCGGTGTTACCAGATAAGATCTCTGGTCATCCAGGATCTCAAGAGATCTCTACCAATTTCGGATTTTGGCCAAATCCGAGATATAGGCTTCTGCACCTGATAATGCACAGGAGCCAGTAACACCAAATGGTTGTTAAATAGAAAACATTGTAAAATTCTACACGGTCGCATTGACGAATGCAATTAATTAAGAAAGCGAGCTGCTTTGCAACAGACGTTTTTCAACTCAGTCATATAATTTTTGTAAATTTAGTACTTTTTTTATTGCCTGAAAGCAGGCAACTTTTTTGATATTTGCTTGCTAAACACCAATACTGCAGTCTCCAAAGGGATGCCACATAATAGAAAACGATTTTTTTTTAATAAAATTATGCGTTTAATACTACATACATACATATTTTGTTAGATACCAAGTTTGATTTGCCAAAAAAAGGACTTTTTATAAATTACATTTTTTAATGGCAAATTGATGCTTTAAGCATTTTTAATTTTCAATGCATGTATTTAAATATGTACTTATAAACATTTTGTATAATTTTAGTGCGAGAAAGTGATCGGAAACCAGGTTCATATGTTCTTAGCTATTTGGGTCGCACCGGCATTAATCATTTTCGGTAAAATCTTAACAAAATTTTTTGTTAACTTTACATAATTTTAAATTTTTCTTTTAGCATTACTGCTGTCTGTGGTGATTTTTATATTGGAGGTCGTCAATTTATTTCACTTAGCGATTTAGTGGGCTATTATACCTCCTGCAGTGATCTTTTGAAGCGCGAACGTTTAGTCTTCCCAGTACCACCACCGGAACCGGTCAATGACAAGAAACGTGTAGTGGCCATATTGCCCTACACCAAAATGCCCGATACCGACGAATTGAGCTTTCAAAAGGGTGATATATTCTTTGTGCACAATGATATGGGTGATGGTTGGTTATGGGTTACCGCACATCGTACTGGCGAACAGGGTATGATATTTAGAGAATTGGTAGATGATTTAGATCCTGCCATTGACCCGAATACAGTCTTCCCATGGTTCCATCCGAATTGCACAAAAAATGAGGCCGTTGATATGTTGGTTAAGGGTGAGTTTTAAGGAAAATAAAAATAATTAAAGGATTTTTAACATTTCTTTATTAAAAGCTGGTCCTGGTAGTTTTCTTGTACGCCCTAGTGACAATTCACCCGGAGACTATTCGTTATTCTTTCATATTAACAATCAGATACAACGTTTTCGCATTGAGAAGAAGGGTGTACGTTATTTAATGGGCGGGCGTACATTTGAGTGTTTGGATGCTGTCATCAATCGTTATCGCAAGGAGCAAATTGTAGAAGGCCATTGCTTAAGCCATCCCGTAGTAAATGGCACCCAACCGGAATTTAATCAGCAATATGTTGTGGAGAAAGCAGCTGAAAAGATTTATGCGACTTTGCGCGAATGTCGTGATCAAATTGGCTTGAAGAAAATCAAAGGCATTAAACATCATGGCCATTTGAATAAGAAATCGGATAAAACCGCGAAATGGAAACAATTGTATTTCGCTTTGATCAGCGAGGGTTCTGAAACGCATCTCTGCTTCTATGACAATCCTAAAAAGACTAAACCCAAAGGTCTTATAGATCTTTCCTGTGCTTATCTGTATCAGTGTCATGATTCCTTATGGGAAAGGCCGTTTTGCTTTCAAATTGTTGAAAGGGCTTTGCCGTGTTTGGCCACCGTTACATATCTGTGTGCTCCTAGTCAAGAAAGTTATGTTGAATGGATAAATGCCTTAAAGGCCCAATGTGTCTCTCAACTTAGCAAGGCCCAGAAGAAAGTACCACGTCTAAGAGAGCTGCGTTGCCTAAATTTACACATATTAGAAGCTCATAGACTGCCATTTAAATTAGTGCCACATCCCTATTGTAATATTTCTCTAAATCAAGTTAAAGTGGGAAAAACAAAAGTCAAAATTGCACCCGATCCAGTGTGGGAAGAGGAATTTGTTTTGGAGTAAGTTTTATTGTAAGAATTTGTTTATTTTATTTTTGAAAATGTTGTTTGTTACAGTGATGTTCCACCAGATGTAGTTTCCCTAACTATTACTTTAATATCTCGCGGTAAACGTGGCAAGGATAGCGAGGTGGCCGAACTTACCATAGACTTGGCCAGTTTAAAAAATGGCCAAGAAACTGAAGAATGGTATCAACTAACCGGCATGACTCCCATGGGAGAATGGGGCTCTTTACGTTTACGAATGCGTTACTTAGATGATCTCATAATGCCCTGTGAAGAATACAGTCCTCTGCAACAACTTTTGCTCGAACCCGAACTCTATGCCGTCAAAGCTTTGGCAGAATTGTGCCACAATGACCGGGTACCTTTGGCTACCGCCCTGCTTCGGGTATTCCGCCACGAAAAAAGAGAAACCGAATTAATACGCGTGCTCTGCCAAGCGGAAATAGCACGTGAAAATGAAACTACCACTTTGTTTCGGGGTGCCAGTTTGGCCACCACTCTTATGGATTTGTATATGCGCACAGAATGTACTGGTTTCCTGCAGGCAGCCGTTTCAGAGACCATACAACGCATTATGGATAGCAAACAATCGGCTGAGCTTAACCCCACCAAAATGGATGTTAATGATGATGCCTGTTCCAATGCAGAGTTCCTTTTACAAATTCTAGATCTTGTTACCCATTCGATATTTACCTCACCCGAGGCTTGCCCCCGTTCGGTGAGATTTATTTGCAATTGCTTGCAAAAAGCCGTTGTGGCTAAATGGCCTACGGAACGTTTAGTGCGCACAAGAGTCGTGTCTGGCTTTATATTTTTGCGTTTGTTGTGTCCGGCCTTGCTGAATCCCCGACAATTTGGTTTGGTTAGTGAAACACCGCCCACAGCAGCCACACGTTCATTGATCATGGTGGCCAAATGTTTGCAAAACTTGGCAAATCTTATAGAATTTGGAGGAAAGGTAAGCATTTTGGATAATATAAAGTGTAAGCGTTTGTGGTGATGTGTGTTACTCTAAACAATATTGGTCCTAGACTTTTTAGTATTCCGATCTACTCAGAATCACTTTCTGCTGTCCATGTTACAATTTTAAAGATAATTTAATACATACGTTTCAATTTCCATAAGGACGCCAGGCTTGTCTGACAAAACTTTCTGACTTGTTTAATTATTTTAGAGTTTCTATTAGTTACTCGTTAAACATACTTTTTTTTTAACAGTGTGTTTATATCTTGTTTTTCCTTTTAGGAACAATATATGGAAGTTGTAAATCCTTTTATATTGAAAAACAAAGAACGCATGATTGTTTTCCTAGATCAATTATCTATGGTAACAGATCCTACAGCACCACCTGGCTGGAATTCAGAACAAAATTCTAATCAAAATTCTCAGGATACTGGTAAGTCTCTGCTTTTTTTCTTGTTTAAACTTTAACCGTCTTTAAAAGGGGGTATAACTTTATTTGTTAAATTTTTTACTCATTTAGGCCGTGAACTAGCTACTTTACATCATATTTGTGTTTCATACTTACCGGAATTGCAAGAATTATCGAATATAATCTCAATTAAAAAATTAGTTACTGTTACCGATATGCTTACAAAACATAAACTTAAGTATCGAGAAATGATTAGTTAAGTTAAACGCGAACCAATCGCAACTTTTTTATATTAAGAAAGACAATTTATACACAAATTTATTATCAAGACCATTTTAAATATACAAATAATAATGATAATGGTTAAGATGATTATGATGATAAAGACATAAAATATTTTTTGTTTTTCTATTTTCTGTGACTTCCTTTTTATATTTTGCTTTTAAAATTATTATGTCCTAAAGTATATAAATAGGTCACAAAAAAACCAACACATTACCAAAAACTAATCAATTGTCCCTCTCTTTTCATCCGCTTTCTAACTTGAACAATGTAAAATCTCGTAATGTTTTAACTAAAATTATGAGAACAAATATAATTCTAAAAATTTTATAATATTTAAGGGATACTTAACACCAATTTACAACGATTTATAGGAAATCGTTTAAAAATAATAAATAAAAGATTTTTTATCGTTTGAAAATAAAAAATAAAAGATTTTTCATTAATTTTTTACCTAGAAAATGCAAAAAAAATATCATCTATACAAAATAATAAAACTAAACATTTTCTTTTAAATATATTCTCTATATTAAACAAAAACAATAATAAACAGTTTTTATTAAATTAAAAGCTTTTTTAAAATAATAAATTGCAAAACAAAATTTTGATAATTTTAAAATACGTCAAATTTTACTCTAATAAATTTATATTTAAATTAAAAAAAAAAAATGAAAAATTTTAAATATCGCTGGCTTAATATGTAAAGGCTCTAATTCCACTTTTTAAGAAGATTTTAATGCATTAATGTGCAATAAGTCAAAATACATTGTTTACAAAGAAAAAATTACAGTTGTTTTTTTTTTTGTTGTTGTTTTGTAGTGATGAGCAAAAGCGCTAAGTCCAATTTATCACAAGAAAAAGCTCTAGGTACCAATTAAAAGTACAGTTTAACCTCAAATTGTTCCATCACATGTATTTTGATTGTTTTTTGTCACCTGTAAAATTTTCGAATATGGACTTAGAGCCTTTACATGCTAAGCCAGCGATATGTAATTGGGACTAACAAATTTCTTCTTATTTTAAACATAAACAAAAGTAACGGTTATATTAAGGAAATATTTACTTTTCTAAAACTTCACAAAAATCAAAAGAAAACCATTTTATGTTTCCTTCATGAATCTTAAACATTTTTCGCAAAGAACAAAAATCAGCATAATATGTAAAATCAATGTAAAAACAGGTGGCATTTTAATGCGTCAGATGACAATTTTTTGCTCTAGTATTATTTGTCTAGTCTTCTGGCAAAGATTTGTTTATGCTTACGAACGTTTCCACGTTTTCTGTGGTGATTAGTGCATTTATTAAATTTTTTTTAATATTTTAAATAATATTAAAGAAGATATCCTCGGGTTTGCAATTTTTGTTGCTGTCATTTTTTAAAATTCTGCTTTTGTGTTGCATTAGTACCCAGATTATGAAATTACAACTTTGCAATTTTTATCTTGTTTTCCTAAGTGTCCTTTTGATATTTTGTATATAAATATGAAATTTGATTTTTGTTTAAAATAATGTTTGACCACTTCGGAGACAAATTTCCATTTTTTGGCCTAAGACTGTCATTTGAAAAAAAAATTTTATATTTTTATTAAAAACAATTCTATTAAAAAAGGTGCGACTATTTAAGAAAGTGGATACTTTTAAATATTTTCTGGAAAACGGGTACTCGTTCGAATTACTTGTAAAATTTAAATTTTGTAAACTAAATTTTAAGTAATTTGCAAATTTAAACAAAACTATACAGTTTTTAAAAGTAACGAGTAAAATTTGAAATGGTTACTTTTGTTAAATTTTGCAAACAGTTAATTGTTTTGTGAATAGAAGAGTAATTAATTGAGTTTTCTTTAAACTTTTAGCGAAATTTTGTTACTTGAATTTGCTTGAATTTTTATTTTTCTCAAGTTTGATCAAGTTAAAAACGCAAATAAATTCTTATTTATTTTTTGGTTTGTTTTTAAAAAATTGATATTATTAAAAACTTAATGCTCTCTTTCATTCACTCTCTAATTAGAAATATAGTTTTATAAAACTAAAACGCTAAATACGGGGGTGTTCTAGAATCCATCCAGAATTAACTCGAAAGTGGATAAGTTCAGCATTTTTTGTGTTCTGCAATTCACATCCACATGATTTGTTTTCCGTTAAAGTTCAACGAATCGACTTTTATTCTTATATGTGATAATATTTTTAACAAATAGAAACTGGGAATTATTTCCTTCCGAAGGTTACTTTATATTATATTCAACATTTTTTTATTAAGGAAAAGGACTATTACAAAAAAGCTTTATAAAATACATAACTGAAATTTAGCTCATAGAATAAATTCGAATAATAAAAAAATGTTGAGGATAATATTTTTCACAAAAACAAAATTTTTGCTTTTAGTTTGAAATGAACTTTATTCAATTTAATAAAAAAATATATGTATGTATACACAAATATTAATAAAAAAAAATGTTTAACTTATCCTAAAATTTCCAATTATGTATGTTTATTAAAAATTACTAGCGCAAAAAACATTAAAAGCAAGCTCCTGGCATTTTTATGTAAAAATGTAATTTTTTAGAAATAATTTTTTATACTATTTATCAAGAAAACACCTGATAAAAACGGGGTTTTTTTGGCTTGGATTTTTTTTTCAAACAATAATTTTAAATACACAAAAGCATGAATTATTTATATATGAATTATTCGGATTCAAACAATTTTCCGTTTTTAATACGAGTAGAAACCTAGAACACACCTGATATTTAAACTACGTTTTTTGCTAATAACATGTATAAAAAATTTAAAAAAATACCAATAAATAAAGGAAATGAAATATTTAATCCCACAATTTAGCTTTTATCAATTAAAATATACAAAAAACATATATATACCTTAATTAAACTTGAAGTTATTAAAAAAACACTATTTATTAAAAAAAAGTTTCGTTTTTTTAGCATTTTTTTTTCTTTAAAATAAACATAAAAATTTTAATGGTTGCAAATCTATATTTATAAAAATAGTTTTTTTTTTACTTCCCTAACCAAATATTCAAAATATTTCCTCTTTGTGTTTTTTTGTTTTATCTATTTATTTATTTAAATATAATTTAAAGTTAAATTTTTATTTTTAAAGTTTTTAATTTGTGTTTAACATGTACAATTTTTTTGTAATCGTGAAGAAAAAGGAAAATAACATTAAAAACTGTAGTTGAAAACAATTTTTATATATAAACATATATTTAATAATGATAATAAAACAAAAAAATTAATAAAATACATTTTGCATCCTAGTCAAAACAATAAAAAATGATTTTGTTTTTTTTTAAACGGGAAATTTTCTACACTTTGCAGAATTTATCCTTTATTTGAACACCAGTTAGTCCCAATTCTCACGATGGAAGTCTTAATGATCAGAATGCTACTTTATTGGCGAGAGAGACGAGGGAAAGAGAAATGAGTTCTCAGCTTGATGAACTCTTTATATATGTATGTACATACGATTTGTTTTTTTCATTCGTAATGTAAAAAACGCACACATGTCTCATTTCTCAAAATAATGTTTTATTTGTGGCATTTGATGTTTTAACAAATAAGCCCTACAAATTTAATAAATTGTTTTCAAAAAATTCTGATATAAACAAAAAAAAAACATGTGCAAAAATAATACCATCAAAAAATATTTTTTTTCATAATGTTGAAAAAATAAATCGGGTTTTTCTATGTACATATAAGCACTGTATATGCATATAAGCCAGTCTATGAATGTATTTCTTAACGTGCAAATAATGAAATGCATCAAAATTGATTTATTTAAACACCATTTTTTCAGTACTTAATTATAACAATTGCAAAAAAATCTATCTTTTCTTTACAACTCTAACGAAAAACACGGATTTTCTTTAATTTAAAAATATGTAAAAAGATAAAATTAAAAAATAAAAAAAAACATCTTCTAATTGGAGATGCCGGGGTTTGAACCCGGGACTTCTCACATGCGAAGCGAGCGCTCTACCACTGAGCTACATCCCCACATTTGTATTTGTCGTCAAATGAAGGTTTTGTACACACATTCTAAAAGAAACAAAGTTTAATAGTAAAAAGAACAAAACATTTCTACAGCATACACGACAGTGATGGGATTTATGGCATATATGGGCTATTTTTTGCAATAAGGAATGTTCGCTCTTTTTTGAAATTTTTAAGATTCAGATATTTTTTGTCGATTGGTTTTGACTAAAAGAAAAACACTTAAAAAATCGCTTTTTAACACTACTTTACATTCTTGTTAAATTTTACTAGAAACGGAAACTAAAAATAGCTACACATTTTCAAAGCTTATTAAAAGTTAGTTAGTTGTCTTTTACAATGACGATTTAGGCAAGTCCATTTGACGATTTTTTCCTCAAAATTTGACGATTTTCAACAACATTTATCTGGCAGCTTTGATTGCCAGAACTAACAATATTGTAAGATCTGGCAGCCGTCTATACAAAGCTTTAGTTTTTTACACAAATTATAGTTTTTTATGCGTTTTAAAATTAGTTCTGTGGTTTTAAAGTGAGTTTTTGTTAAATTAATAAAGTATGTAATTGCAAAGTTATATTATAAATAATAAAATAAAGGGTAAGTTGTCTTTACACTGTTATTAAAGTCCGATTCTAGATTTTTTTTAAAAGATTTTAGTAGGAATTTAATCCAAAATTGTTACTCTACCACTTGACAAATTTTTAGCAACTTTTCAACGGCTTAAATATATATGTACATATGTATGTATGTATGTATGTAATATAGGTACTAACCAAATTAGGTTATGAGGTTCATAAAAGAGTTATTTGTTCATATAAAACAAAATTAATGTCCAGAAAAGGTGGAATACCTACCTATACACTATTACCAACAAAATGCTCTGAACTAATATAGTATTTACATATGTAGGTATTTAAAAAATTTCTGCAAAGGGTAAAAATATACACGGATAAATACAAACTTATATTGTTTTTGCCTCCATTGGTCGAACAAGGAAAAACTATTAATAGCATATTGTTAGCTTGAAAGGTGTTCCGGAAAAATTTTTTTTTTCATAATTGTGATTTTATACCAGTCAGCTAAGTGGCCGCCGATCTAAAATTACATACATACATACATACTTGCTTATTTTTTTACAATTTTAAACCAATTAAAAACGTTTGTTGATTTCAAAACATCCTTAAATTACTACAAGAAGTTAATTAGCGAATCATTATCTTTTTCACGTTGGTGTTACGAAAATGATTTTTCACGCTTACGTGAAAAATATGACGATTCGCTCATTTGTTTCTTGTAGGAAAGTGATTTGAAATCTTGTGATTTTCAGAACATGGTTGATATTAAAATTACAAATGTGAAAGTTTGTTTGTTTGGATATTTGAATGTTTAGATGTTTGTTAGTTTGTAGTTCAATTACGCGAAAACTGCTTAATGGATTTGGATGAATGTTGTTGGTAGACGGATTACATATGGCATTGAAATAGGTAAATCGGGGAGAAAATTGGTATTTTTTCTCTTTTTGATAAATTTGGTATGCAGATTGCATATGGTCGAGATTAAAATACTAGGGTAATTGTTAAGGAACAAAATTTGTAATTTTTAAGGGGTAAAAGCGATATAAAATTGTACTTTTTGCTTTTCGATAAATTTAATATAAGTATGTATGTACAGGTTATAGCCTACATTAAAAACAGCTTACTTTTTGGGGGCCTAAAATGAGGAAAAGTTGGGTTTATTTTACCTTTGGTACTTTTTCTCTTTTCCAAAAATTTGGTATAGAGATAGCATGTAAAGCAGTGTTCTGTTGGCTGGTAAAAAACCAAACATTTTTTACAAAAATAAAATATATATAAAAAAAAAAACCAAAAAGCCAGCAAAATAATTTTACATAAACAAAACATAGGTATACACAAAACACACAACCTGTTGGTGGTGCGGTCGTTGCTAAAATATTTTGTTTGTTCATTTCTTTATCAATGTAAAAAAAGAAACTTTATAGAACATTATAGAAATATAATGTTTGTCTACAGTATCACTACAATTGTTCTGTTTTTTAACGAAGAACAGAACATTATATAATGTACGGTTCTTTCTTGAAAATAGTTACGAACGGTATTAAGGGTTGTGTTCGTCTTCACAATCACTAAAAAAATGGATATCGTTCTTGTGTTTGTGAGCCGAACGCTAAATAATGTACTGTTTATTTTCGAACACTAATATAGAGTACTTTTTATGATATCAAACGGGAAAATTGCTACTTTTTCTCTTTTTGCTAAATTTGGTTTATAGATTACATATCCTTAACCAAATTTAGCAAAAAGAGAAAAAGTGGTCGGAATATACATATTTAGATACCTACCCCTTGTTTTTTGTATGGACAGTTGAATGTCGGTTGCTCAAAACATGTATGTACTTATGTTTGTGTTGGTATAATGTTGTTTATTGAAATTTATTAACATAAAATAAACCGAAAGCTAAAACGCAAAAAGTCGTAATAAACAAAAATATAATTTTACTGGAGAAGCAAAAAACTTTGTAAAATGAAAACATTTTATAAGTCGTCCTTGGAATTATTTAAACAATTTTCAAAGCAAATCATATCCAAGGCGAATTTATTACAGGTGGTCTTAAAAGCCCTGCTGATATTAGCTAAAATCACTGTTGGATGTCAAAATTTTGTTTATTCTCTTTTATTATCTTTGTTTCTGTTTGTTTTATTACTGTTTTTGACATTGTACAATGATTTTACAAAAACAAATTGCTTGTGGTTTTTGTACGAGTTGTACTTGTTGTAGTACCGAGATTACCTGGGATGAATTCGCCTTGATCATATCTTAATACATATATTTTTTTAGAAAAAAAAAAATGTGGAATTACGTCGTTTTTTATTTAATAATATGCACACTTTAAGTTACCTCCCTTTTTTTTTTTTTAATAAACGCGTCATTTTTTATCGAAGAAGTGTAAAATTTTGTCAAGACATGTAGTTTAATTGCATTCATAGTTATCAATCAGAAACTCGTTCTTTAAATTTTGTTAGTTACGCATTTTTGCATTTTGGCTAACGAAATATAGTTGTTGAAAACTACATAAAATTTCCGTACATTTGTTTAAGATTTCTTCAAATCTTGCTCTAATTTTAACGTAAACGAAATCACGGATAAAAGCTAGTAATTTTTATAAAAGTGCAGAATCAAAACTTAAGCTGCACTTTCGCCGATTTTTATGTAAAAATAATTTTTCTAAGTTTTGTTGCTATAATAAAGGGATTTGGCTCTTTTTCAGTTAAGTTGGCCCGTTTTCGTTACATTTTTAGCACAAAAATAAAATTTTCAAATCCCATCAATAAATTGCTAAATTGATTACGTCAAGCATAATAAAATGTGGTCTTAATCCAACTCACCTGACGACCGGTTAAAAAAAACACGCTTATAGTTTTGTCTGATTTTTTAATTAATTTATTCAGTAACAATGTACTAAATCTAGGTAATGGCTTGTTGAATTTTTTACAGTTTTAAATTATTCTTTTCATTTTTGGTGTTACAAAACAAAATTTGAGTTGTAAAAATGGATTTCACGATATTTGTTTCCCATAATGAAACTCATTAAAGCTTTTCTTTGAAGGAATCCCTCCTGATATTTTATTTTTTTATATAGGATCTGGGAATTTATTTCTCATGGTGAGTGATAGTGATAGAAAATACTGAAGGAATAAGACTATTAAAATATAAAAGCTTTTGAGGATTGTAATTTGACTTAGAAAACACATTCGAATAATATGAAAATTTATAAATTTTTATATAAATAAGACTGTTGCGTTGTACTAACTAATCTAATCTAGACAGGGGCCAAATTACGGCATTCGATATCAATCGAAATGTCCATTTAAATTGAATTGTAATTTCGATCGTTATCGACTGCCGTAATTTGGCCCCTGCCTAAAACTTCAACTCATGTGAAAATTCAGAGTAGACGTTTTTACTTTTAATTAACAACAAAGGAAGAAGTTTTAAATTTTGCCTAGTTTCCATTATATTGCATTTTTGGGCGGATAATGTTCGATAAGGCTGTTTATCTATAAATTCTAAACGATGAATCCTTTTTTTTTTAAGATTTTGTATAAGAATTCATACTTTGAGTGTGGGTGAAACGGTAGCAAAGTTCTATGGTGAATTGAAATTGTCAAGAATTTCTACGCTAATGTCAAAGGGCTAGTGAAATTTTATTCACCTCAACAGTGTCAAAATTTTACTTCCATGAGTACTTTGCTTCCGTTTCACACACACCCTTTGTATAACTTAAACCAAAACTTGTCAACTGATATCGTTATCAGTACCGATACCACTGTTGGTTGCTGTTGCCAATCTTGATTAAACTTTTAAAAATTTAATGACTTACCTTAAACTTTTTTTCAATTAAATAAACAATAAATTTATATAATTTTCTTAGTATCTTTCGCAATAATGTTATTTATTTATGTTTCTTTATGACTTCTTTTACATTTTTTTAAATATGCAGTTTGAATCTTTTTTCATGTTTTTATTTAAAACTACAGGATTAAATTTATATGTAAGACTAAACGAAATGCCTTAAATGTACTATAGGGTTTAATAAAAATTAAATATATGTAAAATACACCATTTTTTTCTTAATTTTTTGTTATTTATTTAATAATTGAAGCATTTTCTTGTTAAAGAGTAGGAAATAGTAATCCAATAAGCTTTTTTTAAATGTGATTAAGCAAAAAGCATAAACAAAATTTTCGGAGTATGTTTCATATTAAAAACAAAAAGCTTGTTAAGTTGCAGTTTTTGAAATAAATTGAAAAGAATTTGGAAAAATTGTTAACTATTTTCTTTAATTAATTTTCGTACATATAAGAAAAATTATTTAAAATTTACTTTCGTATTTTTTTTTAATTTTAAAAAATTTTATAAATAATTAAAATAATTTTTTAATATTATAAAAATAAAATGTTTTGTTTTATTTAATTTAATTTTATTTGAAATTAAAATTAAAATATGTAAAATGAAATATATCACAGGGTTGTATTTTAAAATTAGAATAAAAAAACTGAATTAAATTATATTGAAAAGGTTAATAAAAAAATGTTTAAAATTTATTCAAACACAGCAACTTTATTTTTTTTAGTTGAAATAAAAAGGTGGTCTAGTTGAAAATATTAGTTATTGTTAAAAATTTTGATATTTGATTTTATAAGATACATTTGTGGTCATTGCACTTAAATCTGCTTTGGTATGTCGCATGCAGTCGCAATTGTAAACATATTGTTATGATGCTAAGAGTTGTTTACAAAATGGCGGCTTGAGGTTAGAGTTGGATACTGAGATTGCAAGAAAAATTTAAAATAAATGCATTTTTTTAAATATATTTAAAGAAAACTAAGGAAATTTAAGAATTGGAATCTGCAAATTAATTAAAACGTTTAATAGCAAAAAACTTTACATTTTAACGCCGTTTTTGTCGTTTAATTTCAAAATTATTTTTTCTTTGGTACATACTAACATTTTTTTATTTTAAAATACTCCAGACCACCTTTTTTTCTATGATACTTAAGTTTTTTATAAAACTTCAAAAATTATTTGACGAAATTTTTTCTAAAAAAAGATTATTATTTTTTACAATATTCATAAAAAATTTATTAAAAAAATTGTAATATTGTAAAAATTTCGTTTTATATATTTATCTAAAGCAGGGCGTTTGAGTTTATATGTATGTATGTATGTATGTAATTAAAAATTTTTTTTAATATGTTTTCAATTAGTTTGGGATTTTACTATGAAAGTTTTCTTTCAGAAAGTCTGGGTTTATTGGATGGGGAAGAGAACATGCTATTCTTCTCTCCCCTCTCACCAATAAACTCAGACTTTCTGCAAGAAAACTTTCAAACTGTTAACATAAACTTTCTTGTATATTTTTTAATATGTAATTTTTACATTTTGCAAAGTTTGTTTTGATTTGTTTTAAAAATAGTAAATTTTTTGTTAAAAATTCTTGCAAAAATTGGAATTTTCAAGTATGTATGTTGTTTAAAAATATTAAAAAAAATTTTGTTTGTAGTTTTTTTCTAATTTAGCCTCTTGTTATTGTAAAATTTCTAAACATGTTTCTTATAATATTGCACCAAGTCCCAGCTTAAATTGTTTTTAAGTTTTGTCAACTAAAATTTTCTCAACTATTTTTGTTTATTATTATTTTTTTATACTAAACAATGATTTGTTTTAAAACTAAATTTGTGGTTTTTTGTTAAATACATACATATGTATTTTTAAATGGAATACATACTATTTATTCCTCTAATATTAATTTAAATACACACTGAATTTAAAAATTGCTTATTTGTTATGATTTAAAGAATATTGAAAAAAGTGCTCAAAATTGAAAACAAAAATTAATTAAACGATAATAAATTAAAAATTTTTTTTGTTTATTTCTAAAATTTTAAGCAACATTTATTTGTTAAATTAAATCTTTTGTTTTCCTTTATAATTTTCATTTTTTAAATCCATGTTTGCCTTTTTTTAAAGTTTTTTTTGTTACAATAAGCAAATATTTTTCTGTTTTTGGGAATTAATTTTTATTATTTTTACCTAAACTTTTTGGCACACTTTTTTAATGTGGTTATATTGTTATATCTACTAATATTTCTTTCAAATTTATTTGTAAATATATTTTTTCTTGTCTTTTGTTTCTATTACGATTTACAACTCAACTCAGTTAAGTTGAAACTTTAGCACAGGGTTATAAACAGTAATATGTACACAAGTGCAAAAGTTCAACTGAACTAGAGTTTATTAGGTATGTGATCGAAATTGATTTTGAAAACGAAACGATTTAAAAGCGAAAAAAATCGTTTTAGCATCTTTAAAAATTTATTTCTAGTACATTTTCCTCTTATTTGCTGTATAAATTCTTTTAAATTTTATATATAACGTAAATGTTAATTGTACTTTATTTTGAACAAAAAGTTTAGACTTTAACTGAAAACGATTTTAAATCGGTTGAAATTTATCACACCTTTAAAAAAAGATCTTTTTGAAAATTACCGATTTCCATCACATACCTCAATTTCGATTGCCGTTCTTTTCTGTAGCAAATATTTTGTAATTTCTTTTTCTGAGAGGAATCTTCAGCTTTAAAAAGGAAAAACTTTTCGCAAAAATTAAAAAATTAACATTTTGTATTAAAATTAAATAATTTTTTAAAAAAATCATTAAAACAAATTTTTCCAGCTTTAAGCAAAAAATTGAAATTTTTTCATAACACAACAAATTAATAAATACGCTCTTTAACTTAACGTTGAATTCTATTTTAAAAAGATTTTTCCCCAACAGAACAGAACGAGAAAAGGAAATAAACAACCACCTGCTGAATGCACAAACTAATTCTGTCTTTTAGTTGTAAACCGTAATAGAGACATTCATTATTTTTATTAAGTTTGACATAATTTCGCTTTATTTTGCTGGGATCGTATTATTCTGCATACGATAGACACTGACGTATCGAATGAAAACTCGAGAGATGAAATGTCTTTGGTTACTCGATATCGAATGCTCTCATCGTAAATTACGATACATTTCATTCGAAGTCGGGTGTTATGATACCAAAATAAAAAAATTGATAAATTTAGCTTGACAAACGTTTTTTTGTTGTTAATTGGGGTGTTTCCTAGTTCGGATAAACATTTGAAGCATGTTTCTAGAAATACTAAAAATATTTAATATCTTGTAGACATGTTGGCTATTTGTCAAAACTTTTTGTGGTGCCTAGTGTTAAATGCAATTATTTCAGCGAAAACTTTGCAGAGTGAAGAAATAGAAGAGGCATTTAAATCATTTACAGCCGAAAATTGTTATTTAAGCAGCATTATTTGCTTCGAAAAAGCTCGTTGTTTAAACCAATCTTTACTCCATACTATTTTCTATTCTTTCGTATTTCTCCGCTGTTTTAAAAAAATAGCGATCCAAATTGCCGCAGCACAGCATCGATCGTCTGCATTTATTGAAAACAAAACAAGATGAAAACTTAGGCCCCTATTACGGTTTACAACTCAACTGAGTTGAGTTGAAATTAAGACAACTGGTTGTGATCAGTTGTAATTTTTGTTATGTTTTTGTACACCGCAATATAGCAAAGGTGTAAACCATAATACAAAAATTAAGACATTACAACTCAACTGAGTTGAACCGTAATATGGGCCTAAATCTTTGAACGAAATACGTTTGTGTTGTTTATTTGTAAATAGAAACATACTATCTGTCTCTCGATTTCTTACATTTAACTCGATTTTTAGCTCTTAACTTATATTTAAAACAAAAACAGATTTTAATTATTGTACGAAGTTTTCATTCAATAGCAAGGGATATGCAGATAATGTGTTTGCCAAGACATTTATGTGGTTTATTTGGGCCTTAAAACGCAGTGATAGATATTTCTAAATATAATTGAAAAGTTGGACAAGAAATAAATCTTTTTTTTAGATTTTTTACTTTTGCTTAAGCTGTTTTATTTTACTGCAAAAAAATTGTAATTGCTTAATGCTTTTTGTTTAAGCGTTTATTATGTATTCTTCGTTCTAATTTTTAATTTTTTTTATACTTGACTTAATCAATACCATTATTTTAAATAATTTTACTTTACTTCATAAACTTTTTTTTTTGGAAATGTTTGTGTTTTGCAGGGTTCAATAAATATTAAATTAAATTTCCAAAAATTTTAAAATTAAAAAAAAAGAAATTTCATAAAGAATAATTTAACTGATACAAATTTAAAACATATTTAAAAAAAATACAAACGATTATTGGGATTTTAATTCATAAATATGTGTTTTTTTCAATATCTTTTCCTTTACATAATAATTCATATAAATTCATATAATAAACAAGTTTTTTTAAAGGGATGATTATTTTGCTAAGCATAAGAAAACAAATTTTACTTAATTTGTTAAAACAAATATTACTTACTAAAAATAATTATAATAAAAAAAATATTCAGTCACAATCATCGGCATTGGTAGAAACAAACGGCGAGTTACGGTCATGGATTAACATCGATAAGGTTTCTAAACTGCGGCGTACCTAAAGAAAATATATAACGTTAAATAAAAATTAGTCACTTTTTTACATTAAATTAAATTTGGTTAAAGGGTATTTCCTAAATTACTTTATAATCTCTTGAAAGACAAATTATTGCTTTTTTAGTCATTTTGGGAAACTCCTGATAAGTTTTGTTTTATCATAAGCATATGACAATTAATAAACTTCCGATAAGTTTAATTATCATTGTCTGGAAAATATTATTAAGTAAATAATCGATTAGATCTGTTTAAAAAAAAACTTTCTAATAAAAAAGTGATTTTCTTTGAAAAATTGTGGTTTAATTAGGTCAAGCATGTAAGCATATGATTTAAATAAAAGCAATTGGTACTTATTTTAAGCTTTTAAATAGAATTTATTAAAAACTTATCAAACGTATTTCTTTTAAATACATATCACTCACTAGTACATTTTTCTTAATTGCTATAAAAGTTTTGTAATTTCTACAAAAATGTTTTTTTTATGTTTTAGAGTTTTTTTCACTTTATCGAATTTTTTCATTAAAAAAATAATAAATTAAAAAATTTATTTTTCTGTTTTAATTTCTTTAGTTTATTAAAAAAAAAAAAAAACGAAACCGTTTTTGAGTTACGCGAATATTTTGTTTGCTACCTCCTCCATTTTTTAAATAACGGTATATCTCGAAAACAAGAGCTAACAAAATAAAAACGCTTAGCGCTACTGGATTTAGCGTACTCGAATCAGGTTAAAACGCCAGGTGCCCCGCTTAACAGAAAAATGTGTCAAATTTTAACACAGTGTAATTAACCCACGATAATATTTGGTTGTATCTTTTATTATAAACGTTATAATAATTAAGGGTTGCAAATTAATAACAAACTGAGAAAAAACATTTTAAAACTACAAATTATAAAACAAATTTCTCAAAAACTAATTTGATAAAGAATCTATCAGGGAGTCTACTCTCTATTGCGATGCGAAAGAAAATTGTAGCAAATCTAGCGATTGATACTCTTTAATACGTTTGCGCATATGTCTTTCATCTTTTAATTTTTTTTCTTTTCGT
This sequence comes from Pollenia labialis, assembly GCA_949318255.1. NCBI lineage: Eukaryota > Metazoa > Arthropoda > Insecta > Diptera > Polleniidae > Pollenia > Pollenia labialis. Next base: position 2,197,538 of record OX439142.1, read on the forward strand.
AAATCATCGCTTTATTTTATTTAAGTTATCCTATTTCAAATATTTTTACACACTTTGGCATTTCATTACTGTAAATCCGCGCCATCTTTAATTTTTATTGCCACTATTCTGCTTAATTTTCAGAAAATTTTGCGAAAGCGATAGAGAGTACCAAGTTGGCATTTAGCTTTCGCATCGAAATTGTTTTCGAATCGCAATAGAGAGTAGACCCCCAGGCCTGTTCTAAAAATCACATTTTATGGAAGTGATTTGAGCCATAAAATTGATTAAAAAAAGTCCTTAAAACTATTAGGAATGGCAAAAATTCGGAAAAAATTGCTAAATTAGCGGAAGAATTTGATTTTCAGAAGAGAGCTATGTTTATAAATCGGCAAAGACAAAACTGTTAAGGTCACCTTCCTCCTCTGTATGTCAATCGATTTGAACAAAATATACACAATTTAAAAGGTATTTACTCACAGAAGTGCACAATATATATTTTATTAAAATCTGTTCAATAATTTCAGAGTTATAAGCGTTCAAATTTGCTACTAACACAAGTGTAGAGCACATAAATAAAAAATTTGTTTTTTTTTTTCAATTATCAAAAACAAAGATACAAATAAACATGCATGGCCCTGAGTGAATAAGAATGTATAAGAGGGAGCTTTTTGGTACTTTTTCGTTCTACATCTGGTACTTTTATTAATTTTCGTTAATATTAAACATAGAAATATAAAACTAAACATGCAATGTCCTGAGTGGATGAAAATCTATAAAGAAGACTTTTTGATACTTTTTTTTCTTTTTCAATTGATGTTTTCTAATGTTTTTTGTATTGAACTTATAAATTAAAATTAACTAACGTGGTCCCTCGCCAAATCGATCCACTAAGACGGAAGAACATAAAAAATTTTTGGTCGAATTTTGACCATTAGGCGAACACTAGTTTATTTCCAACAGAAACCACTTGATCTATAGCACAATAATTTAAATTATGATCGTCACTTTAATATTTATTAAAATAAAACAAAATAAAAAAATGCTGATAACTTTTATAAAAGCTATTTAGGTTGTATTTAATATTTAATCCATTTATATAAGTATTTGATTATTAGAAATTACTGTTTAAAAATACAACAAAATGTGCAGATAAGATTGAAATAAACATTTACAAAAAAGGTTTCTTTGTTAAGAAATTTAATATCAGCCCAACTATGAATACAAATTCCCCTTTCCCATTTTACAATTGAATTTACATAGGAAAAATGGGAGAAGGGAGAAAACTCCCGGGTTCATAACTCATAACTGGGCTGTATAGAAAACAATTTGTAGCAAATGATTATAAAATACCCACCTTAGCAATTTGTTCTAAATTCGTTTTAAGTATATTCTGAGCTTCTTCAGTACTTTTAAGTTGTAGTTGCTTTTGAAAGCGTAAAGCTTCGCTAAAAATATCATCATCATTGCCAGAACGCTAAAAATTTAGAAAAATAGAAAAAAATTAAAGATTGGTTTTATTTTGACAGTAGATATTATAATTTTAAAATCTTAAAAAATTGTCGACAACTCTTTTAATTTGTAAAAATGTAATCTAGACCGAAAAGTTATCGATAACTTGAATTTTTTTTCAGAAAAGTAAACAATAGCATAGATAATAAATTTTTTTTAGAGAAACCTTATCGATAACCTATTTTAAAAAAATTATCGATAACTATAATTTAAAAAAACATCGAACGTTATCGAAAACCATTAGTTTTGTGTAGGAAGTCATAAAATATTAGTTTTTATAGAAATTTCTGAAAAAAATTAATTTTCTTAGATTACTGTATTAGAAAAGTTATTGATCGCTTTCAATTTTGGTAGAAAAGATATCGATAACTTACGTTTTCAAACGAAAACTAACTATGTACATATTAACTTTTAATTGATGAAAATATACTCAAACATTATTTAAAATTAAGAGAAACAAAGTTTGTACTTACCCAATTAAATTCTACAGGAGATCGATAACCATTCGTTTTTGCTTCTATGTCTAATATCCGATATAATAGGAATATGGAAAATAATGCTAATAGTAGAGTGAGCATAACGCCCAAATAAACCACATGTATCTCAGTGGGAAACTTAATGTGTAGTGTTAATTTTTTGCTTACACTTCTAAATATATTCATAACACGATTGATTTTCGAACTTGGCAAAGTCATGACGGTGGTGGGCGAAGATGAGGTCGACGGTGTGGGCGTGGAAGTTGCCGATGTCGAAGAGGAAGCACAGCCAGCTATTAAAGTAACTTTACCTTCACTTTCGTGTGTAGGTGCTGTGGCGGCGGGATGCAGCACTGACTTTAGGCCAAGCAAATTAAGATTGCCATTACCGCCTCCGCTTCCAGCACTATTTGCATAGTGGGCATTTGTTGCCGCTGGCGCTGAGGCTCTCGTGGAAGCTGTATTTGTTGCTGTTTTGGCATTTAAAGGAATGTCAGAGTGTCTTAGTTTATCGGCTGTATTATCGCCGATACTTAAATTCGAACTACCTACTGAACGTCTCAGTATCGTTTGACTAGTATCGCTATGTAACAGACTTCCGTTTGTTGTGGAATTTAGTAGTTCGGTTATTTGAGCTGGACTTTCATTGCCGCTTATCGAACAGCTGCTATCATCTTCAATTGAGTATTCTTCGGAGATTTCAATGTTGGCTGGATCTTTGGGTAGTATTTCAGGTACGCCCAATGGTGGACAAACACTGCACATGAGACGAAAAGCAGCCTCGCGACTTATAAAACTGCCAAAGACATGGCGCTCATCGGCGGTTGCCACGCCCACAGCATTTGGTATTATTTTAGCGGTTTTTTCTTTGGAGATTTTAGTAACGGAGGAAGTGGGTATAACAACCTAAAATGAAAGGTTCCATAGTTTAAAATTTTAAAACACTTAACATTTTATTAAACGCACCTTAGTAACATAACCAAAAACATTTGAATAAAATGCAAAATGTTGATCTGTTATGTAAAGATGGCCTTGCAGTAAAATATCACTGACTAGAGCACAGGAAAAATCTAACAAAGGGTTTTATTAAAAGATTCTGCTATTTAATTTTTTTTTTATTTAACTTACAGTTAATTAAATTTTCATCTTTTGACACCTGAGAAAAATGTCTATGGAACTTTTTTACACGCGAACTCGATATTTCCTTGCGTTTCTTTTCTTTTTCGGGGGGCGTTGTTGCCGACGAGGAACCATTCGATGTAGTAGCACTAGCAGCAGCAGCGGCTGTTGCTGCTGCTGTTGATTGGTCATGCTTGGCCGTGCTGCTGCTGTTGCTACTTGCACTGCGACGTGAAGGACTTATGCTGCGCAAACTCCCTGACGAATGTAACGTCGGTAGTGGTGTCAATGAAGCCGCACTCTGTTTGAGGGATCTGAAATGATAAATAAACAAAATTAAAGAAAAATTATATTTTCAAGTGACTATCAAGCCGTTTGTTAAAATATTTTTGAAAAGTTTTCATTGTAATTATTGTTCTAGTATCTACCGGCTCTTGAAAGGCTTTTCACACACATCATATGACAAAACAATAAAGTGTTTTTTAATTGCTTTCGTTTATAATTGATTTTTTTAGACAATAAAATTCTTTTTAATTACTTGTCAGTTTTTTTTTACACATTATCGTTAACATCTACTCCGGTCATAAACGAAATCATAAATGGGTTTTTGTAAAAAATAATATTTGATGATTACAAATCTATAAAACAATTAAAAAAAAAGAGTTTAAAGTTTAAGTATTAACGTTTCTACTTAGGGTAATTGTTTTTTGTTACAAGTATTCAGGAGATGGCAACATTTTTTAGTTGTGCACTCAAGCAAATGGCAGTTGTCCTGCAGTCGACATTTTTTCTGTTGTGTTAAAAAATAAAATTTAATTAAAATCATATGACTCACATCCCAAATTCGAGTGACTAACTAAAATAGTAATACCTATGTAATGGTCAAAACATTTGTTCAAGTGATAATAATAATATATTAGCAATAAACAAGTTTTAACAGTGCTAATAAAGCCAATGAAAAATAAACTTTAAAGACGCGTTCAAACAGAAATTATTTCACATACTTAAGTCATAAAAAACGTGATTAACATAAAACAACAGAAAATATTAAAATATTTTTTAGAGAACAAAAAGTAAACAAACAAATTTTATGTAGTTAATTTTTGAAAACACGTGTTTTTCTAGACAAAATCAAACATTTTTCAATTAAAAAACTAGTATTCAGTTAAATAAATGAATTTATAGTATTTAAAAATCTTATCAGTAAAACATGTAAAAATTATTTAAAAAAAAAAACACTTTAAAATTTGTGACTTAAGTTGGAAGTTGTACGTAAGAAATATTTTTTTAATTTAATGAACTGTAGTGAGTCTTTATAGAAATTTTCTATGCGAACGTTAAGCATTTTAAGATTTTTAAAAGTCCTCTGAAAACCCCAAACAATTTTGATTTAAAAAGAATTTCCTATATGTGACCTTCTCCTGAAAAAGGGGGGTTGGACTAAAGAGTGGATTCTGGTACCTAAAAGGGTGTAGAATAAAATAAAATGCGTTTTTCTCAAAAATTCATTTTTTACATTCAACCATATTTTAATGCGTACAGAGCTATTTTTTATTGAAATAATGTGGCAACTTTGATAAAATTTCTTTAACTACGAAATAACGGCATAAGCTCTGTGTTCATAAACGCTTTTATTTTCGATTTTTTAGAAAAATTATCTGGCGCATCTGAAAAATGCCCCTTTAATAAAGCTTAAATGGGAAACTGGAAAAGGGACATTTTATTATAAAACGCCTTTGAGAAAAAAAGAGTGTATATAGGAATAAATTTTTAATAAAAGAATAAGCCAATTCACAAAGTATTTTTATATACTTTTGTAGAATTGTTGTAAAATGAAATTTTTTATATTCTTGAATAAATAAATCCTTTAAAGAAATAATTTAAAAAAAATCAAGCCAAAAAAACAAGTAAGAATGTATAGTTGGTCAAGCCCGACCCTAAACCACACTATTTAAAAACAAATTTTCGAGAGTGCACCCTATGCGGGACCCATGACAAATTATACTTATGTGTTCATATAAATGCGGATCTTTTAAATTTCATTAAAATCGGTTTGAAAATTTGTGAGGCAGAAATTGTCCATATCTCCTTGTGGTCTTATTTTTTTTAAAGAATGCATAGCTTATGTATCCATATAAATATGGATCAATCAATGTTTTAAATTTCATTAAAATCGGTTAGATAGTAGAAATTGCCCTCTATCCCCCCTCGTGGTCCTATTTTTGTTAAAATATGGATCTTTTAAATTTCATTAAAATCGGTTTGAAAGTTTGTGAGAGGCAGAAATTGTCCCTATCTCCCCTCGTGGTCCTACGATTCGGCCCATTTTTAATAGGCTTGGTTCTTGTGCTAATTAGAACCTATATGCCAAATTTTATCTAATTATATCCAGCGCCCTATGCTCCAATGGGAGTTAGAGGAACACATATATATATATATCCAGCCAACCAGCCGGCAAGACATCGTTAGATCTTCTTAGAAAGTGATTCTGAGTCCATCGGTATACTTTAAGGTACATATACCGATACTAAAGTTATTTCCTTGCAATTAAAAACTTTTTATTTATTATTATTATTTATAATTTAGTTGATAATATTTTGCCAATATGTGACAAACAAAAGAGAATTTTACAAGTTAACATATAAAGTCGCTGTTTGAGGCTTTTTTTAAGTTCAAATTCTAATTTTTTTTAAAAAATTCTAAAATTTTATATGGATTTCTTTTTAATCACCCTTATTCCATTTAGCGTCATCAAAACGAAACGATAACGTTTTGTGTCGATTCTTGTAAATCGGTATGCCCATTGTCAATATCAAGTTTTATCGATAAGCGTCGATGTATTTTTGGTATGCCGTACGCAACGTTAACGATGGCATCGATATAAATTGACTCTGATTTTGTCGCCAGTCTTGTTGGTGTCGAAACAGTTTTATTTCTTTTTAACTTTTTAATAATAATAATGTGAATTAAAAAAAATGGAAAAAGAGCAACAAAGCTACGCGAAAATTTCAAAAATTTGCAAAAATAGCGAAAATTCGCAAACATTTTTAATATTTCAAACAAGCCATTAAATTAATTAAAAGTTCGCGAATTTTAGAAATGTGTCTGATAGGCGAAACTTTTCCTGTAAGTTTTCTGATTCTTTAGAGCTTTAACGATCTTTAATAAATATTAAACTATCATATTTGCAATTTCTTATCGTCTTGGAATTCTTATCAATGTTATGGATTTTTTGAAATATTGAAAACTTTCACGAATTTTTGCAAATTTATTTTTTCGATTTTATGTTTTTAACCGATTAAGCCAGTTTAAATAAATTTTTGGGTTTTTTTCATGTTTGCAATTTTTTCGTGTGATTCTTTACAGCTTTAACGTTTTTTAATAAATATTAAATTTTGCGATTATAACGCAATAAGCTAATTTTTGCGAATTTCGGAATATTTATCAATTTTTATGGAACTTTTGCCATTCCTTAAGTTTTTAGTGACTTTAAATCAGTTTTATGGCTTGTTTGAAATATTAAAAATGTTCGCGAATTTTCGCTATTTCTGCAAATTCCGAATGTTTGCAATTTTCGCGTAACTTTTTGTTGCTCTTTTTGGCAATTGTTGCCGTTATAAACATAGCAACATATAAATATAAACCGAAGTCTGCATTTTACAGGGCACAATTAACACTGTCAATTTATACGGGGCGAAAAGTGTAATGCCTTATGGCATTAGTATTTGTGAATTTTTTAGAATAAATCAAGCTTCCCTTGTGCTCTAACATTTTTAAGAAATGAACATCAAATTGCATTTTTTTAATAAAAACTGAAAACAAAACAAGCCATTTATTAGAGATGTGCTTTAAAAAACGATAAACAATCGACATCGATACATTGCTGTTGTAGAATACAAGTTTTGTATCGAATTGATGACGACGTCGATGAAAATTGATGTTGATATTTAATTGATGACGATGACGACGACGTTAAATGGAATAAAGGTGATTGAAAAACTTTACCCTAAAAGGACAATTTCTGGTTAAAGTAGGGTAACTAAAATTCGTTTATGTTTCGTACCTTTTTCCACATTTGCTTTTTATTAAGAATTTATTTGTTTTTTTTTTACTTACTGCATTGAATTAAATCTTTGTAAATTCGATCTCCCCTCAAGATTATTCGGTGATAGTTCAATCATTGAAATGCGATGCAGTTTTTTATCATCATTAAAATGTCGACTATTTGGTTTTGAATTATTTTTACTACTTGTACTGCAAACGTTAATATTTTGTAGTTCGCCAGTATTATTATTATTATTTCTATTATAATATTGTAAATTATTCAAATTAATCTGATCCATTTCTTCCTCTTCCTTGTCCACATCCATGTCGGATATATAGTTGTTAAAGATAAAATCTTCAAATGACTCTATATCGTGTTCGTTGCGTGGTTGAAAAACACTTTTAGCACTTTCCACTAAACTTGTCAAAGTATCATAAACCATTTTGACATGTCACTGAACTCTAACACATAATGTCAATTTCTCTCAAAGAATCTTAAAAAAAAAGAAATGTGAAATGCATACATATCTTTTAGATTTTTGTACGAGATTTAATTTTTAAAAGGATTTAGCTAGTTTTTTTTCAATTTGCAAGTTCTTTTTTAATACTTTTATTATTTTAATCGTTTTAATAAATAAACTAATTCAAATGCTTGCTACTCGCCAACTAAATATTTTTAATGTGCGACAGCGTTTTTGTTGTTTATCACTTTATCTTCTCATTTTGTGCCATTGTTGCTGTCATTATAAATTACATATACATATTAGTATGTATAAAAAATTATTGTTATGATTGTTTGCTTTTGTTGCTACAATCACAATGGATCCCCCTTTAGTGTTCTGTTTTAATTTTGTTTTTATTGTTATTTTGTTTTGTTATCAGTCCGTTATCAGCTAAATAGAACAGAAAAAAGCAAACATTTTGAGGAAATTTATTTTAGTAAATTTAAACCATAGACTATTTAAACTGCGAGAAGGTACGAGTATAACAACCGTAAAATGTGTTGTGCATACGAGAGAGTTGAGAAAATTATAATAATAACAGTTGACTACTGTGTATATAACCCTTTAAGGGGCTTAGATTATTGAATCGCGTGCGTATGCTACATGTGTAATATCATACGCTGCAGTATTTACATTATTTGGTCTTTCGACCGACCCGAAAGACGGAAAAATGTTTTTTAATCTGATATTTGCACAATTGATGTAATAATTTTTGTATTTTAGAATTTAAAACCAAAATAAAATAGATTTAAACTATTAACCGTGTAATAGTAACGTAGACCTTCTAACTATTTGGTGTAAGAAAACTAAGGGAGGTAGCGACATGATTTTTTTAGCTTTTATATCCTCAATAAATCCGTATGAGGTGATCAAAAAATTCGGAAATTTGTTTAACAACATTTTTAAAACTTTAAAAATCGAGTTTTGATACTGCCGCTAAAAAATTTTATTTTTTTGATAATTATGTATTATTGAAAGATACAGGTGGCAGCACTACGCCAGATGACTATTTTTTGCTCTTGCATTGTTTGTCAAAGTTTTGTTTATGTTTACAAAAAGTCCACGTTTTGTGCTGTGATTATTGTATTTTATTAAAGTAAGGAAAGATAAACTCACTGTTTATTTTTGATGATTTTAAACTTTGATATTGTTACAAGTAGAACTGTTGCTGTAATTCTTATACGCTTAACAGTTTTATTTGTTTTATTTTAAATAAATAAAAATTGGCTGAAAATTTATTTATTTCATAAAGTTCAGCGGCACGCTTTGATTTTCGTTTAAAATATTTTTTGACGTAAGTTGGAACCTAATTTCCATTTTTGTTGTAATGTTGTATTTGTTGCCGTCACGATGTCACCTGCGTATTTCACCATGGTTAAACCTTAGCGGTATCCTACGAAGATAAAAACTTATATACAGCTAAATATGTACGGGTATATTTTAAGTAAAAATTAGAGCTTTTTTTAAATATTTCTGAAAATATGTTAATTTGTTTCCTACATTTCTTGTTCAAGACAAAACTGTCAAAAACTGGAAAAAAATTTATTTTCCCCCTTGTTAATAAACCTTCAAACTTAAGGGCGGCCGATCCACGTCTTCCCAATATGTGATCATTTTTTGATCTGAAGAACATTTCTGGGGGTAGTTACGGTACAATTTCGCAAATATGAAAATTAAGGCGCACCCTAATGTACATACAATGTACCTATACTAGGGTTTCTAAATTCCCGGCCTTTTTCTATTCCCGGGAAACGAAACTAAAAAAATCTTATTCCCGGGAATCCCGGGATTCTTTGAATAATACAATTATTTCAATAAATGAGTTCAAGACAAAAAAAGTTTTTACTTTTTTAAAACAATATACACATATACAACAGTCCAAATAATTTAATAGTTATTATTTTTTAGCAACTTGTTAAAATTAATTTTCTTTCACGCAAACATTTTTTAGTATTATTTAAGCATTTAAAAGCGCATTAGAGATTCTATTTCTAATCATTGTTGATTTGTATATTGCCTGTTACCGAAAACGTACAAAGATTATATATACATTTGTTGGCCTGTTACCCGTGACTTCATAGACGTCAAATTTTTTTCGATATTTTTAGGCTTTTGTATTTTCTTTACATTTTTTTTAGAATTTGTATATGGTTCATCATCTGGTGTTGCTGATGGTGTATGGTGTATCATCAGTAATTAAAAAGACCGTTGATTTATTGGCGTAGGAAAAATGTTCGTTTTGTAGGTAGTTTTTAGTAATTTTAGTAAAGAATATATTTTTATTTTATTACAAATTAAAATTTTAAAAAATTTAATTTGTAATACCCGAAAATTCCCGAAAAAAATTTCCCGGGATTAATTAAAAAAAAATGTCCCGGGATTCCCGGGAATTCTTTCCCGCGTAGAAACTCAAACCTATACTCTAATCTATTTATATCAATTTATTGATTAAAATGATAATACAAAAAATCTGGTAAGGTTTTTTCCTACTTTTTAATTTTTAATATGCATAATAATAAGAGGCTTTTTTAGCAGCCAATACATTAACGCAATAAGAATTCACCAAGAAAAAATTAAATTTTGCACACCTGGTGTTTTTCCAACGACCCTAAAGTCATAACAGGGTTATCGAAGTACATACAAAACTTCCTATAAGTATTATGAACGATGATTTAATGAAAAAAAACATACCCTTCTTTACAAAAGAACATGTTTTGAGACAGTTTATACCTATAAAAACAAAAATTTTACAAGAAACTGGGTTAACAGTTTAAATTAAAACAATTATTTATATAAACAAAAGAACAGGTGTTGCTTAAAAAGAGATTAAGCAATAGAATTATTTGTATTTATTACCAGTTGTTGGCAATCAATATAAATCAACTTTTGTTTTTAATAAAGAATAATAGTGGAAAGCCAATATAATTGATATTGTAAAAGTTGGCTTTGATTACAAAAATGCTCATGCAAAAAGAACAATACATCACAATATTAAAAACTCGGCATTACTTGGTAAAGCAGCCGTGTGTAAAGGTTAATTTTTTAAACTTTTGTTTTACGCCGCCTGTTGTCAAGGTAGAAGTACATAACAAGCGTTAATTCGTCGACAAGTATTGTGCGTTTATAACTTTAGCGCATGATTAACGACAAGTTCCACAACGCGCGTTTTTAAAGCCTCTTCTGTCAGTTGTTTTATATTTGCTTACACTTTACTTATAGAATTTCAAGCTGCAGCTCTTTTTGTGTTTGTTTTCCTGTACCCATGTTGTTTAACTTTAGTGAGATCTTCTCGCATCGAAAATATGTGAAACAAAATATTCCATCGTTTCTTCAAAAGTGAGAAAAAACTGTCCCTGTAGCTAAAGGCGAAAACTATCAAAAGAGATTACTTCGTTACGTTATAAATGCCATAACATTGCACCCGGTAGCCGATGTGACATTGCAGACGTTGAGCACGTCAGTAGCACATATCGTTAACGGCGACCAAAGTTTACTGTTTAATGTAAAGTGCGACTTTAATGTTTGTAAAATATATTGCCGTAAAGTGAAAATCTTAAATTTTAGAAAAACCTTAAAATTTTCCTAATTTTTGTACCCTCCACCACAATTAGTTGCGAAGAGGGATTGACGGACGTCATAACACTTTGCAAAGTGTCATAATGTCCACAACTTAACTTAAAACATAGACGGCCTTCGGCCGGGCGCAAGGATTATCTCCTCTATGGTATAACCAACACTGGCTTCGCTAGCTAAAGCTTCTAAGTATAGCCGGCCTTCGGCCGGGCGCAAGTAATTTCTCTTTTATGGTATAACAAATACCGGTTTCGCTAATTAAGCTTCTAAAATCTGCCTTGTTTTCGAACGAAGGCCGACTTTGTTTGTTATAACGTAGAGGAGAAAATCCTTGCGCCAGGCCGGCTGTAAATAAGTTTAAGTTAGCGAAGCCGGTGTTTGTTATAACATAGAGAAAAAAATCCTTTTGCCCAAAAGTGGTTTTGTTATATATTTAATATATACACCCAGAGAAAAAGAAACAAAACCATTTTTAAAAAAAATGTAACCATAATATGTTTAATTTAACCAAAACGTTGTAACCGACAACGATATTATGGTTAAATTAGTTTCTTTAAAAAAAGTTTTGTTGGTTGTGACCATAATAAAACATGTTTTTCTCAGCGTGTTTGTAGATCTTTTTTTGTATTTAACCTCTTTAGAAATTACGGACCTTATGACACTTTTGAAAGTGTCATAATGTCACAGTATCCGTGGACGTTATGACACTGGACGTTATGACATGCCACCGAATAGGGTATACTAAGTTTATCATTCCGTGTGAAACTTTTTTATTATCCATCTCAGACCCCATAGTATATATGTACTTATGTTCTGGCTCCTTGAGTAATTCTAAGTCGATTTAGCCATGTCCGTCTGTCTGTCTGTCCGTCTGTTAAAAACACGCTCACTTTCGAAAAACTCAATTGGTGTCAAGTTGCTTCTAGTTATCCTAAGGAGTTTGGGACTGAAATCCAGTAAAATGAGTTAAGTGGGATCAGAGCTATGAATCAAAATGTCGAACCACCACCTAAAAAATTCTGTGACATTTTGACAAAACATCTTAAGTCAAATTTAAAAAATTGAAAAAAATGTCATTCATACGAATTTTTAATGCAAAAAACATTTCTGTTAACGTTTTTAAAATTTTGCATTATGAACAAAATTTTTCTTTAATTTCAGTTTATGTATTATTTGATAAACATCATTTTTTCACCAAGTTTTTCCTAAAATTTTTTTTGCTATCATGTCTCGACTTAAGATGTTTTGTCAAAATGCCACAGAATTGATAATTTTGTTACAAAAACTAATATAAATGGTGGAACAATGCACGAAATGATATAAGATTTTGCAAAAAAAAAAACGTTTTATTCGACTGTAAAATTTCGAGAAGATCGGTCCATAATTTATCCCCATATAAACCCTACTCCCGGAAAACAGTTTAGTACGCCTAAAACCGTAATAAATAATGCTATCGTTACAAAATTTGGTACGTCACAGTTTTATAGGACTCGATATGACACTGAAATTAAGTGAAGATCGGTCTATGATTTACCTGGGACTAGAAATCACACTAATAAATTTCTTGATGATCGGTCCATAGTTTAGTATAGGCAGCATATAAAGCCCAATCTGGTAAATTAATTAAATACGCCTGAAATCGTAGAAGATAAATTTATTGCGGTAAAATTTCTTCCAACTTAGCTTCATATGGCCAGAAAAAATGTCATGCAATTTTGTGATATACGGTCCAAAATGTACCTTATATCCCCATATTGAGCAGCCATTTGAAATTCTTTGTAAATTTATTGAAAACTATGTGTTTTTAAAACCAGAAATCACTCTGCAGAATTTTGAGGCGATTGGTTCATAGCTTACCATGTCTCCAATAAAAATCCCTCTTCTGAAAATCATTTAAGTTCAGCTTAAACTGTTACGAATCATGAAATTTTTCTCAAGCTAGCTAAAATTGCTAAAAAAAAAAGCATAAAACTTTCTGATTATCGGTCAATAATTTCATGTAGGTCTACAACCTATTTTAATACTGACGTCAGTTTTTATAAAGTTAAATTAATGAAATAATCAAACTGTCGGTGGAGGGTATCAAAGATTCGGTACTGCCGAATATAGCACTCTAACTGGTTTTTTCTAAAAAGTGACTTCTTCACTTAACTAAACATGTGGCTTTCTTATGTATTCGATTGTTTTAAAAGGTTGGAAGTTTAAGCGACTTTTCTAAGAAAAACTTTTCTCTAAATAAAAAGTTATTTTAAAGTAATTTTTAAGCGAAAAAAACTGTATTAATATTCTTTAATAAAGAATAATCCATTTTTAAAAAACTACGTTTATCGTCTTTATATTCTGCATGCGTATTATAAGTAAACATATATTTAAGCATTTGTTTAAATATTTGCATTTTCTTAACATTTGATTTTAATTTTTTTGAAAAATTTAATAAGAAATAACCTAATAAAAGCTAACATATTTCTTATTTAAATAAAAAAAAATAATTTTGCAATTTCTATAACAATAACAAATAGTGGCTGGAGGGTAAGAGTAAAGCTACGCTCACACCTATAAAATATTTTAACAAATAAGCGTAACCCCTACTTTTGTTAATAGTTAATGAGATTTAACATGGTCTTCATAACAAAAAATAAACTAATTATTCTACTACATGTAGCAAAATACTGGGGTCTAATCACAGCATTCGATACTATCGTATCGAATTAACTATAATTTTTTTTGCATACGATGGACACTGACGTATCGAATGAAAACTCAAGAAATGTAATGTCGAGTTACTCGATATCGAATGCTATTATTTAAAATTCAATAAATTTCATTTGATATCGAGAGTTATGATACCAAAATAAATAATTTCGATCAATTTTGTTTGATATCGAATGCGGTGATCCCTGTTTTTGTAAATTGTGGTTTTATAATCAAAATAAATATTGGAATTAAAGGAAATGATTATTTAGTTTGCTTTTTGGTCCCGTTTTTTCGTCAAATATTTGACAAGTGTGGACGTAGCTTGAGTTTTTTTTAGTAATATTTTTAAACAAATAACGTTTTTTTTTTAATTTAGAAAACCGAGACAATAGACACGTTTAAAACTTTTTTTTAACAATAACGTTTAATATTACGTAATTCTTTTGATTTGCCTCCCTCCTTAATCCGTTAAAATAAAATACATTTGTGTATTTTTCTTCTGATCAATATATTTTGAACTTACAGTTCATCTCCAGGATCTGATATAATATTTTGTTTTTGCAATCAGTTCAGATCTTGAAAAAAGTTCGAAATATATTGATCATAAGAAAATACAATAATGCTTTTTATTTCCACGAATTAAGAATAGAGGGAAAACATAAAAATAACACAAAAATAAAATTAATCCAGCAATACGAATAGCACGGTTTACAACCCAACTCAGTTGTGTTAAAATTCAAACAACTGCAAGCAATGAGTCGTAATTTTGATGTGTTTGTTAAGCCCAGTATAACAGGGTTGTAAACCATAATGAAAAAAACTACAAAAATGCAACCGACTAAAGTTGAGTTGTAAGCCGTAATATGGGCAATTTAATATGTAATAATATCAATAAATGGTCTGCGCCTAAAATATTAATTAGATATCAAAGAATTATTGCAGTCCAGTTAGATTATTAAACATAATATTGTTTAATGAATCAGTCATAGTTATATTTGATTATATTCTCGTACATTTGTTGTATGTATTAACGCTTGTCAATTTATTTTTTAACACGAACATCAAAATATGTATTATGCTAATGCACGTTTTTTAAAAAATCAATTTTTACAGTTTATTATTAAAGTATAAAAAAAAAATGCAGTAAGAATTAGTTCCGCTGTATAACAGTATTTTATTTTAGTTTGTCAATTTTTATAGGAAATCTTCAAAACAATTTATTCAAAATAGTAAAATGTATAAGATTTTTACTGCATCTCCATCGATTTCGAACCAGGGCATCGTTCGCCTATCCGTAACTTTAAACAAAAACATATTAAGCGAACGAAATGTTCGTCCGAAATCAATTTTCTGGAACGAACTGAAAATAATGAAATATTATAACTCTCACATCACTACGTTTACGGCACCATAAACTTATATGTAGACATTTCAACAGCATGTCTTGAGTTCATATTTTACTTTATTTTTATGCAAAATGGAGACATATGGCCCAGGAAGGAAAAGCTACCTTTAAGTTATCTCTTACGTTATCAGTGCGTTAAGCTTTTTCCGTATTTCAAAAATGATAGAAAGCCTTACGCTTGACGTGCTGATTTAGGTTGGTCTATAAATTCTTTATGAAGATTTTTTTTAAATCTTTTATTATGACATAGAACAATTAAAATCTAATTTTGACCGTTTTTTTATTTTCTTTGAACAAAAATAAATTGTAATTAAAATTTTTCGATCATTTCCCTTAAATTTTTCGGTTATTTCCCTCTTACTTTTTCAATAAAATTTTTATAAAGATTTATTTACTTCGTGTATTCATTTTTTTAGTTTGACATAAATATAAAACAGAATTTTTCTCTTAAAATGATCTCACACTGTAGTGTTTTATAAAAAAAATTAATGATTAATGGCCTGGTAGGGAAAACAATTCAATATACAATAATAAATTGTTGAGCACAATCAAATGTAAAAAAATTGCCAAAGGGGTAAAATGTTATTAAAAAAAACAGCCGTCATCATCATCATCAAATAGATATTAAAAATCACGAAAATCATTACTATACAACTTGCAATAACCGCCAATTATTAATTTTAATGTTGACAAAAAATGACAAAATCTTATGAAAACAAATAAGAGTTGCTATATTCGGCGAATCTTTGATACGCTCCACCGATAGTTAGAATACTTCAAGAGTGGGCTTTACTTGGGAACTATGGCAAATTATAAAGAAATTTGAAGTAATTTAAAGTCTTATAAAACTGTGACAGACAAAAATTAATTACAAAAGCATTTTTCGTGTCGGTTTTCCGCGTACTAAAGTTTTTTTCCGAGGGTAGGCTTTATATGGAGCCTATTGTAAGTTATGAACCGAACTTCACGTTGTGTAAGCAGTTCATAATACTAAATACGTTTTATTTGGGGGATTCAAAAGGTACTCATACAGTCATATAGATGTCTTAAAATAGTTACAATAAAGTTCTGTGAGCAACCCCTCATAATTTAGATTTCTACTGTGTTGTTATGACAAAACAATAAACACAGCATAACAAATTTTATTACATATTTTAGGACTTTTTTGTTGGAAGCACAACAATAATTTAGTTAGGATATAATAGCAATATGACTTCATGGCACACCTTGTGAATCCCCCAATAAGTTCGTGGCGTTAATTTCTCTCTTTGGCCCTGTTTACGCTACTAAAAGCACTGAATGTGCAAAATCGGTGTTGAATATTTCTCAGTTCATGTGGCGTCCAGTTTTCATTTTTTTTTATGAATGCTAATACTTTTAATTTGTGTTACTCCAATGTTTATAAATATTAATCGAGTTACGTCTCTAATTTGAAATTCCCAAGCTTTTGTAGCCTTTTCGGATGGATGACATCCTAAACAATAGACTACAAGCAAATTCATCTGTTGACAAGCTTCGAGATTATAATACCAATGTTTCATATATTTTGGGTCTTTAAAATTTTAATTTTTTTATTGTATCTAAAAACTCTTGCCGCTATTATGCAGTTGGGTTGTAAAAGAAGTTAAAACTTGTATACATACATAGTTAAAGAAGCGAGAATAATTTGCTTATTTTGAAAGAGATTGTGTGAGTAAAAAAAAAAACTGAAAATTGCCAAAAATTTTCAAAATGAACAAAGTATTATGAGTTACATTCGATAAACGATTTTCGCTGGCTATCGAACATCGACTATCGAATGTTAATTTGGTATTATGAGTTGGCAGGACCGTCAAAAATTTCGTTGTGCATCGAATTTTTCAACGATAACAAATTGCTTTCGACGGTGCAAATAAATGTAAAAAACTTGTTGAAAATTTAACTATTTGTAAATTTTTTTGTGTTCATATCATATTCTTTATCAGGTTTGTTCATGTTATGCAAGTCCAAAGTCGTAAACAGCAATTGGAAACGCCCATATTCCTTATGGAACAAAAGTCTTTTTTGACCAAATGATTTGCAGCAAAGTTCAGCATTTAAAAAAAGTGGGATGAAACCCCACTGAAGCTAAATTATTTGAAAACAAACATAATTCCGCCGTCGTCACGTTTAATTTTAATTTTTAAATTTGTAAAAAAAAAAATTTTATTTTAAGTGACAGCTGATAGAAAATGTACTACTGTGAATCAACAAAATCACAATAATAAATTTTTATCGAATGCGCGCCTTACGAAAATTCGTTCGATCAGCTAATTTGACTGCTGTCGAAAATCGAATTTAGTTCATAACAGGCACCTATATTTGTAAGGATTTTTTTCCTCAAAATTGGAAGATTTTCAACACATTTTTCCTCGCAACTGTGCTCGTGATCTCATAACACGAAGTGCGTGTGAGAAGTGAAGTGTAATGAAATGTAATGAACGTTTTGTACGGCAATTTTTGGGCCGCAAAAGGTAGCAAATTTAATTTCATTTAAAATACGGTAATTTAAAGAAATTTGAATTTTTTGGTATACATATACATACATACTTATGTGTCGAGCTCTTATCCGATTATATCGTAAGCGACATCATTAAAAATATCGTAAACGACAGGTACTATGATCATTGAATCTCAGCATGCTCTTGAAAACTACATTTTTAAAGTAAATTAATGTAACATGAAATATTTACCCTTATCCTGGTTCGCGAATTTAAAATACGCCTGCGACTGTTTGGTAATATATCAAAGAGAACGTGAACTTATTTCCTTTTATCTATTACCAAACATTCGCAGGCGTATTTTAACCACGAAAAGAGTGAATAAAAACGCTCTCCTGTAAAATCTGCCTTTTGTCGCTGACGGTATACATAATCGCAAATAGATAAATGTTATACGAAAAAATTAGGAATGTTATGTTTCTGCAAATATTTTTGTAACACTGATAAGTGCAAAATATGAAAGATGAAATTGCTCTTTGTGTATTATTTATTTTATTGTAAACTTTTTGTTTGTTTTAAAAGCAACAATTTTTTTAAACGTACTATTGACTTGACACCGTTTTTGATTGATTTAACCCATTTTCACCGACCGGTGATTAAAATTCTTACTGTTTTTATTTCAATGTGTTTTTTTCTATTAGTTACTCATGCCCATATTCATAAAAAATATTTTAAATTTAATAAAGGTTTTGTTTTGTAAACAAATTTTCTATGGAAATTTTCCTTAATAAACGTTTATTAAATTTAATTATCGTTTATGAATACGGGGGTAAGAATTTAATTTCGTTATTATCTTGAAAGTCGATCAACGGAAATGCGGCGAAAAATAGGTTAAGTTGATTTCAAGTGTAACAATTTAAAAATTATTATAGTACATACAATGTAGTATTACTAATTTTTTTAATGTATATAATTAAATGAATTAGACATATTATTACTAGTTGTTTAATGTTCATAGCATACATATGTACGCTAAACGTGTTAAATAAAAATATATTGAGTTGAATAAATGTTGAATGTCAAAATGATTTTACTGCCGTATTCATAAAAGAATACAATAATTTTGGATTAAAATCTTTTTTAATCCATTAAAATTTTACTTTAAACACATTTGAAATTAAAATAAATTGTTTATGAATACAGACTGCACTTTGGGTTACTGACAGGCGATTGACTTAGTGCTTTTCATATAAATTTTACTGCACAATCAAACACGTGTCATTTGGAAACAGCAATTTAATGTTTTGATTAAAAACCTTTTTGCGTACGATAATTTCTTTTGAAAAACGGCAATTTTTAAGAGGGCAGTACGGTGATAAAAAATAAAAGTTAACATCACTGCGTGTGAGTATGTAGTGTTTTCGTTATTTATACGTCATTGTTTATGCCCATGTGTATACTTTTTTATTATTATTAAAGGGTTTGTTTTGATTGTCTAGTGTGTGTGAGAGTATAAATCCGTTAGCGTTATTATTTCAAATGCGACCTTGTAAACAATGTTGCTATTGCATCATTATATCTATATTTAGTGAATCTTAAATTTTGCATTTTCTTTAAAAAAGGAAAAAATTAAAAATTTTAAGAAAATAAAAAACGCAAAAAATTGTCTTCTGTTATTTCTTATCAATATGTATCTTAAGGTATAGGCAGACCTAGGAAATATTTGACAAGCAAAATCAAAAAAAAAGCGTGACCAGTACATTGTTAAAATTTAAGCGCTATTTTTAACAATTTTTGTTGATTTACCAAACTTAATTCTGAGAAAATAATTGTATAATGTATTTTAGAAACTGTTGAAAGATGTTTGATCGAGCAATCGTTTTACCCATTTTTCAATGAAACTAGTGGTTACGTATAGGACGTAAAATATTTGATAGGGCCGAACATAGCTTTATTATCCAAACACAAGAAACACAATTCAAAATCTTATCTTGCAATTTTCAGTTCTAAGCAAACAGAGTAAGAGAGGTTGCAAGAAATTGTTAAATTTATGAGTTTATTTAATTAAATATTTTGTTTTTTATCTTTCTCAAGTTTAAAAAAAGAAAGAAATAGGGCAGGCAGGGCCTATGAATAAAATTTTATTGACAAAAAACTTTAAAGTTTTTTTAAAGTTAATTTTGTTAAAAAGAAAGAAAAACCCATGAACAAGGCTCTCAAAGAAGTGCCGTTTGAATAAATTGATAAAAAAAAGTTTTTTATATAAAAAAAAATGAGACCTTAAGCTCGAATATTTAATTTATGTACGTATTTTTTAATTATTTTAAGAAGTAAATAAAATAAAATTTTCATTTCTATGAGAAATCTTAAAACAGTTTTCATTTCCAAAACACATTTTGTTAAGATCTTACCTTGCACTCGAATATTCGCTAGACGTTGCACAACCTATCGACGTTGATTGCAGGGATTCTGGTATCGAAAGTTGATGTTGAAATTCCCTTTTCGTTTTTAGTGGCGGACTAGAATTTGATGTCGTTTTTAATGCTCCTGTTGATGTTGTGTTAGTGGTTGATGAACATTTATTATAATCTTTATCTAAAATATTTAAACACTGAACACTTTGACATTCAGTGTGTGTTTGCAATGGTGCCATGGGCGATAAAGAGTCTGTGTGTAGCTGAGCAAGTGTACTAACGCTGCTGGTTGATCTGGAAAAAGACGAAATTGGAAAAAAATAAATACACATAAAATTCGATTTAATAAAAAAAAAAAAATATCAATTCAAGTTAAACTAAAATAAGCTCTAAGCTAAATATAGTGTGTAAAAATAAGTATTAAAAAAAATATATTTAAAAGTTCAATAAAATTAAAGATGACTTAAATTTACACACAGCGTCAAAAGTGAGTTAAAATCGGCGATAACTTTTTACTTATTTTTACTACAGTAAACCTGTCATCACAAGAATAATTTTAACTTTTGGCGCCTTCAATCACAGCTAAATGGGAATCAACTACATTTCTGCCTTGAATTGTGAGACGTTTTTAATGGTAATGATTTTTAATTTGGCATTGTAGAGACAGACTTGCCACGTGTCTAATAAAGTAAAAAATCTTGCTTCACTAGAGCTTGAAAATTAAAAACGCAGTAAATAACAAAATAAGATTATTAAGGGAAAAAAACTTAGGCCCGTTTTTGCAACTTACCGATAGCTAAAGGTAGGATTTAATCGGCCGTATAAAAAGGGAGTCCATTATTACAACTTTACTTTAACCTGCCAGGTAGGATGAACCTTAATTTACTACAGGGTCCGCCAAATAACTTTTTTTTTTTTGAAAATGCTGTAAAAAAAAACTACGGAATATTTTCTCAATTTCTTTTTTCATATGAAAGTACAATTCTTCCGGTTAATAAAGGAAAATAATTTCATTCAAATGCCTGCCTCGGCTGGCCATGCTATAGCACATGCTACAGCAGCACACATTATCGATTGTGTGCTGCTGTATTTCACCAATGGCTTAACGAATATTGTCCTTTAAAGCGTCAATTGTCTCTGGCTTGTCGGCGTAACACTTATCTTTGACGGCACCCCACAAATAATAGTCCAACGGTGTCAAATCGCAGCTCCGAGGTGGCCAAACGGCATCAGCTCTGCGGCTGATAATGCGATCTTCAAAAACAGGGCGCAAAACATCGAGTGTAGTTTCGGCTTTGTGGCACGTAGCGCCGTCCTGTTTAAACCAAATGTTGCCAATATCCTCCTTTTCAAATTTTGTGAACAAAAATTCGTTCAACAGGTAATGATCTCCATTGACTGTAACGGCCACTCCTTGTCCATTTTCGAAGAAAAATGGCCCAATTATGCCTCTGGACCAAAATCCGCACCAAACAGTGACTCGTTTTGGGTGCAACGGCTTTTCAATGTATGCGTGCGGGTTTTCTGTGCCCCAAATGCGACAATTTTGCTTGTTTACATATCCGCTAAGATCAAAATAAGCTTCATCTGAAAAGATGATTTTTTTGGCAAAATCGGCATCTTCTGTAAGTCGATCGCAGGCCCACTTATCGAAGCGAAAACGCATATTTCCCGGCGTTGTTTAAGCTTATACACAACCATATTCGTTCAGCGAAAGGATAAAACTAATTATCTGTCAAATCAGACATGAGCTAATTGTTACCATTCACGAAATAGGCACTAGTTGAAAAAAAAAGTTAGATCGCGGACCCGTTATATCACTCACTTTAGGTTAAAGTTTTAAAAATTGAACACTTTTAAAGTCTACTTTTGGCTATCGGTAAGTTGTAAAAACTGGCCTAAGTGTTGAAATGTTATATTATTTTTAAAATGTATGTATAAGTTGTAATTTTTTCCTACATTTTCCTAAAAATTTCAACATTTTCTTGGAAGACATCATTAAAATTTTAATGACTTTAAAATTCTAGTTTTTTTAGTATATTTTAGTCACGTACTACAAATGGTT
Source organism: Pollenia labialis (assembly GCA_949318255.1). Taxonomy (NCBI): domain Eukaryota; kingdom Metazoa; phylum Arthropoda; class Insecta; order Diptera; family Polleniidae; genus Pollenia; species Pollenia labialis. Next base: position 2,219,781 of record OX439142.1, read on the forward strand.
TATTTTAAACATTGCCAAACTATTTTTCCTTATTTTCTTTTGTTTATTTACTTAATTTTTATTAATCTATTTTTCTGACATTTTTGAAAGGAAACATTTTTAGATTTTGACAGCAAAAAGAAAATTTGTAAACAAAATTTTTGGAAATTTTCTGTTTTGAATATTAGAAAAATTATTTGTTTAGGCTGGCAGACGGTCACGGTGAAATGAAAAACAAAAACAATAGTTTTTTTCTATTTAGTTTGAAACAACAACAAAAAAATTGTTTTTTAATTGATAAAAAGTATAAAACTTTATATAAAGGCTGACGCAAACGTAAAAGGGTAAATACGACTTACGTCGACGTAGTTCTAATTCCATTTCATAACACTATAAATGATTCTATTTTATTTTCTAATTATATACCATAAATAATAGCATGCTTTAAGGGTTTTATAAGATTCTTAGTAACTGATTAATGTAAAGGGCTTTGTAAAAGTCTTATCAGTTATAATTCTTTAGAATTTGCCTTGTTTTTTTTTTAATTTTACTGAAATGTAAAAGAAAAATTTTTAAATATAAATTTTTGTTTTAAGAAATTGTAGAATATTTTAGGGTGTTTAAATAGTGACATCGGCAGAAAAAAATATTATATAAAGGACAATAAATTTCACTTGTTGTTGCTTGAAATACAATTCCTTAAAATTTTAAATTACACTTTATTATTAAAAACATGCATATGACAACAATTATAGAAACCCATTTCGTCGTATAATTTTTTTTTTTTAAATTTTTTTATCAATTTTTTTTTTAATTAAATTTTGCATACAAAAAAGCTAGTACAATATTTCAGTCAAAATCGCCAAAAACTGAGAAAAAATACAAAAAAGTCGCCGAAAGTAACTTTTGTTTAGTTTCTGTTATTTTTTTTTAAATAACATAAAATAGGGATCATATATTCAGTAAAAAAAAAACTAAAAACTAAAGGTACACAAGTCTATAAGATCGTACCATTAGCCTCATCGATTTCATTACTAGTAAATATTTTGACCTGCATACATACTATTAGAAAAATGAATAGTGACTCACCTAAAATGATAACAAAACAAAAATCATGTGAAATAAAGTTCCTAGATTAGTAATGATAACAAAAAAATGACAAACTGTTAAAAAAAATCACTGAAATAATATAAATAGTAAAAATATCCAAATAAATCGCCAGTTACATCAAAAATCGCCATTAAAGTCGCCAAATGGAAAATCCCACCGCCAAACACGTTTCAAAATCGCCACGTTTGGCGAGAAATCGCCATATCTAACAGCCCTGATCACTGGTTTAAACACATTTTAAACCAAAAAGAGAGTTTAAACATTGGGATGGCATTTCGAAGAAAGCTTCTAGTGTTCAACAATTTACAGATTGCTTCAGCGTTTTCGGACATAAACCGCTTTTGTTTTTAAATTGTATCAAATAAAAAGTTTTAAATGTACAATTCTACTATGATTCCCATCCCCGGTGTTAGTAAATCTTGGCGTATCTATTCTCAGTAAAGTGCTACCATATCTTTTATAATGCCAATTAAGAGTTTTTTTGAATTAAATGGCTTTAAGTCATGTAAATCGGTTGAATTAAAAAATGACAAGGATTTTCTAAGATATTTTAATTATTTTTTTCGCAATAAAATGGAAATGTTTTAAAAATTTAACATAATAAGGATAATGACATAACAAGTTAACATTTTAATTAAAATTTATGTGCGTATTTGTTGTTAAAATGTCTGTTTTATAAATAAGAATTTATTAAAACCATTAAAAAAGTTTACTTAATTTTTGATTGATGTTTATAAGTTAAAGTTGTTGTCTTTCTTTAATTAAATTGCTCTTTATTTCAATTGTTTTTATGAAGATTTAATGATTCCTAACACTTTCATTGGTTTCAATATACATACATACATACATACTTAGATACTTTTATAATCATTGAAATTAAATGTTTAGCCAACAAGTAGTTAACCAGGTTGAGATCTAGCAAACCAACTAATTAATAAAATGATATACAATTATAAAAAAAATTTTGGTTACTGACCCTTTTGATTTTGATTTGTAGACAACAATTAAATATGATTGAATGCTTAAGAAAATTTGTTTTTGTTTTTCAATAAAAAATTTTCATAAACAAAAAGATAACAAAAATAAATTGTTACAGACAAATGTGCAATCACAAAGCCGAGACAGAGACAAAAACTGATTAATTAGTTAAAGGTCATCAAACTTTTTGGACAAATTACAAAAAAATGTTTTTTTGTTTTCTGAAAATAAAGTTACTACTTACATACTTTTTGCTATTCAAGGTGCTGCTGCTGGTTGTTTGAAATGATTTACAAGGTTTTTGAAATTTTTTCATAGAGCACTTTGACATCAATTTATCGTTTGATACACGAAAATGGTCAAGTGCATGATTAGGAAAATTTAAGCTTATAGACAAGATTTTGAAAAGCTGTTAATGAAGTTGTAAATTTTTGTTAAAAAGTTGTAAATTTTATCTCAAAAAACTTTTCGCTTTTTGGAAAAAATTCATAATTTCTGCTAGAATTTTAATAAAAATCTCAATATTAAGGAGGAATTATTAAAAAGATTTGAATACAATTAATGAATATTTTTTTAAACTACAAAGTTTTTTTGTATTTTTATTGAAAGAATTTTTCTCAAAATTTCTTAAATTTTTTAAAATTCATTTTATATCAGCCCGATTTTGAATACAAATTCCCCGGGAGTTTTTTCCCTTTCCCCATTTTTACAATTGAATTTATATAGGAAAATGGGAGAATTTGATAATTAAAGTTTTTAAATCTACTTTCAGATTTGTTTAATGAAATTTTTATATCAACACATTTTTTTATTACTTATTTCTATCAAAATATCTTAAAAGTATTTTCTTTAAAATCATCGTCATCACTTTTAAATTACTATTTTGGAAACGTAAAATAAAAACACATGCACACAACTCATATTTCAAACCGAAGCAAAAAAAACCATTGAAACCACAAAAGAATATAAATTAAAACTGAACTCAACATAATTCGGCAAATTAAAAGTAACCTAAAAATCAAGTCATACACAAAAAAAAATATACTAAAAAAGAAATAAAAATAAAACAAAAAAAATTTTTTTACAGAAATTGTTTACCAAGAAACAAAAATGGAGAAAAAAATTAAATAAAATTAAGAAGAGAGCTTAATTTACTCAAACAAAGCTATGCCAGAGTAAAAATAATTCCATCCCAAAGTTAACAAAAAAATTACTGTTGAAGTTTTTGCTTTAACAATGTTTACAAAACCGCGGAAAGTTTTAATTATGCTTTTACACCATTAGTTTCTAAAAAAGAAACGCAAATAAGACAACATTGCAATACAAATCTAAACAGTAAGGGGTTTCACGATAGGTAGTGCAAAGTATACAAACGATGAAAATGTGTGTATTTTTGCACACACAACAAAATGTAAGTACGTATCATGTACATATTTGCAATTAGCTTCATTTGACTTCGTTGTTACTAATGGCCTTTTCTTTTCTGAGTAAAACTCGTCATTTATTTTGCCTTTTACATTTTTTTATGTTCTTTTCTGAAAAACATGTGTTATTTTAAAAGTGAAAGCGTTCTATTCTGATGATGTTCGCTTTAAAATTAAAAAAATGCTACATGTTCAACATGTATGCATGAGTGCAGCACTAGATCAACGCGAATTCAGTACAAGGTAGTGGCAAGTTTCGAGCCGTAAACACTACCAATGCAATACAAAAAGCATCTGTTGTTTCTGTTGGCTTTGGATTGTTGTAGTCTTGCCACCACCTGTAATTGAATTTACCTTGCGCTAATTGTACTTTATTGTTTAATGCCGCAATTTGTGTTCTTTTGTAAAAAAAAACCTTTAACAAAAATAGTAGTGAATATTTACTCAGTTGCAAATAAATGGTAACAATAACATTTGATACATTAAGCGGCTTATTGTATGTTAAAGAAACCTATAGCAGCCATACCTAAACAAAAGTGTTAACTTTCTTGTTTAATAAAACCAACATAATAGAAAGAAAAAAAATGGAGATAAAACCGCTAGATTGACAATAAAATAGAATTTTTTATTTACAATAGCGCACTTAACTATTTTAACGCACTGTTAAGATCGGATTTTACAATTGCAATGTCTTGCCGCCGCGCTTTTGGGTATGCTACATAAAAATTTTACGGGCTTGGGAATTTCTGACAGCAAGAGACCACTTTATGCTCTAGTTTATACAAATTGCATATTTGTACAATGACCATGGTGAAAACACTAACATAGTTCCAATTTCACGATGTCACTCGAACGAATGCTTTCGTTCGCACAAATAACATGTAAAAAAACAAATTTTGAAAGTTTGTTTTTGTTTTACAAGAAATATGTGCGAACGAAAGCGTTCGAGTGAAATCGTGAAATAGGCAGTTAATGGCTGATTTATGAGCAAAAACCAACGACTGTCTCAACTTTTTTCCCATAAAATCCCTTGTTATATTTTTATTTTATTTTAATTTTAATGTGTTGATTTTTTTTATTTCTAACACATGTACATAAATTACCGCTTAAATAGAGAAATGCCGAATGAAGCACATTTACTTGTTTTTTTTTAATGCCGAGAAAACAAAAACATGGCAGCATTAAAACAAGTAAATTATGCTAATATGGCAACAATGTAACGAAAAACAAACAAAATTTAACAATAATATGTAAAAAAAAAATTATAAATAAGTAATTTTTTAACAATTTACTTTACGACTTAAGGTACCTCCTACCTATCTATTACACAATATTATTGAGTACTTTATTGCTAAATATTATTATTGTCGTTTTGCTCCATACTCCTCAATAACTTGCGCAATATAAGATATATAGATCTTAAGACAACCCCCTAAACATGCCCAAACTGAATTTCAAAAGTGCTAAAAATTTAGGGTTTTTGTAAAAAAATTATTACCCGTAATACATTTTCAAAAATTATTACCAGTTATACATTTTCTCACAACTAAATAAATTTCAGTGACTTATTTTTTAACAAAATTTAAATATGTTGATTGAAATATTAAAAAAGTGGATAGATTTAAGTAAAACATCCAATACATATAAATAAATATGTAACACAGGAAGTTGAGTTAAAATTTAGGGGGGCGGAAAACCTGATACTAGCAAAATATTTTATTTCTTAGATTTGCGCCGATTTACAAGATTTTATAAAAAAATAGACGTTTTAGAATTTGTATTTTTAAACTAAAAACATTTTATAAAAATGCTTTGTAAAATGCTAAATGAAAATTTGCAGCTGAATCAAAAGTTGTAATGCAAAATTTTGCTGCAAAATGCAAAAATTCCAAAATGGTCACATTGTTTGATATGTGTGTAATATTTTTCGGTTTAGTTTTATTTGACCATCATTATACTTTTTGAATACAATTGTAAAATGAATTAAAAGTTATTCCAAGTCATTAAACTTTTTATTTTCAGAGTTTTATTTTTAAGTGTTTTTATAAAAGTAATAATATAATTGTAATGATATGGCAGAAAACTGCCCAAAACAGTAAATTTCTTTTAATATTGTGGTTTAATATAAAAAGTAAAGTAAATTCATTTCTTTTAAATTTCTAAAAACTATTTGAATTTACAACTTTTCTGCAGTTTGCTAAAAAATAATGGCACTTTCCCTTTTTAAAGCGATAAATTAAGCGTGAAATTAAGAAACCGTGGTTTTATTAACCCAACAATGTCATTTAATTAACCTTCAAATGTATAGTAATAAATTTTGTTTATGTTTTTTTTTTTGATTATTAAGTAATTTAACTACTTCTTTTGTTAGTAGTTTTGAAAAGTTACTGTGTATATAAACAAATACCCATTATTTTCTTAAACAACTTTTAAATAATATAAAAACTATTTACAATTGATTTGAAATAATTGCCCATGTTTTCATTATCGATTTTTTGTTGTATTTAATAAAAAACTAGAGCACACCTTTTTTAAACCTTTATATTATATAAAACCTCACTATTAATTTTTAACAAAAAACACTCCTACAATATAAAGTTGTTGTGGTATCTATGGCTTTATACCAACTATAAAAAAGTAAATACAAATCGTTCATAAAACTATAACCAGCTGCTAAGAAAAATTAAAAACAACTTACAGAACTTATAAATAAAAAAAAAACGGTAGGTTAAAAAAAGCAATAGCACAATTAACCACAGAATGGAAATAATTACAATAATTAGTAAAAAATGTAAAAGATGTTCAATTATCCCAAAATGTTTAGGCGTTTCCCACTAAATCTAAATTTTTTTTGCTTCAAATATATTCTATAACCCACAAGGACATTCCAATTTCAGCTTTTAGGTATTAAAATAGTTCAATTGGTTATGAATATCGAATGCGTCAATGGACATTTAATGAATCCAAAAATATGAGCAGGATGATAAATTTGATTGTGAACTTTTTGAATTTGTTAATCAAATTAATATTTATTGAGTTGATGTATGTATAATGTTAATTTTAAGGCAATACAAAAAACTATTTTAAATTAAAAATATTTGGTGGGAATTATTGTTTTTTTTTTTTTTAAATTTGGGGGAAAATTCGAAAAACATTTCACAACCCTGGGGTCTAATTCTGGCAGTCTTGTACCATTTATCTATTGTTTTGGTAGATGACAATTTAACGAGTTTGTAGTAGAACTCAAATTAATGCTTAACAACACTGAAAAAATAATTCCGATTCGTTCAGTATTGACTGAAATAATTAGATAGTAAATTGCTTTCGAACAGAGAAAGTACTCGATCACGACTGCCGGAATCAGGCCCTAGGGGCCTACTACTACAAACTCGTTAAATTGCCATCTACCAAAACAATACATAAATTGTACTGTTCTCTTTCCAAATGGCAGGACTGAGTGCTTTTTATATAAATTTTACTACACAATCAATTGCCTGTCATTTGGAACAGCACATTAATGATTTGATTAAAAATCTTTCAAAAACGGTAATGAAAAAATAAAAGTTAACATCACTGCTTCCATGCAACCTTCTATTATTGAACAATGAATAGAAAAATAAATTGGTCAAATTAGTGAACAAGAGGAAGATACAAAAGGGAGGAAGAACAAAATACAAAACTTATCTGGTTTTAAACAGGAAAACAAAGAAAGTTTTTTTTTAATGTGAAAAAAGACAAAATAAAGAAATAGAAATCTCATCAATCTTTAAAAAACAATAAAATTACGAATTATAGTGAATAACAATCTTTAAAAAACATTAAAAAAATTGAGAATTATAGTGAATAACAGGGAAACAAGTTTACATTAACTTGATCAGGGATGGATATTTGTTAAAAAAAATTAATTATCAAAAACTATCAAACTGTTCTAAAGTCTAAATAAAACCAATCGTGCAATTAATTCACGCGAAAATCGAATAAATTTCTATGCAAAATATTAGAAATGTCTGTAAAATCTGATGTCAATGTCAAAAGGATGCAAAATTATATGACTTGGCTATTTACAAGAAAATGCAACTCTAATCGCATTAAATTTTATGAAAATTTGCAAGTCGTACAGACATATCAAACAAATCTATCACTTAATTTCATTTTAAGGTCAAATTATCAAAATGTTTGAGCTCACGATATTTTTGACTGAATAGCATAATGAATACCCGGTTAAAAAGACATTTAAAGCAAAACTCTTCCCTTAAAATTTAAAAAAAAATCAAATACTTAAATTTTAAAATAAGGATAGATAATAAATAAACAGTAAGCCATAAACTGGTTGTGTAATGGTCATCGCGAGGAATGGAAAAGTTAGTATGTACCTACTTTTTTTACTTGGCAGGCATAAAATTATAAACACAATCACCTGCCTATGTAGACAGATAATTATGGTATACATAATATGATAAAGTGTCAAATAATAACAGCTTTTGTAATATTTAAAATATTTTACAAAATATTTCCACGGATTGATTAAAGTGTACCACATAGAAGGAAAATAAATATTTCCAAACTAATTTGCAAATTAAACAATCTTAAAACATTTTGCTTTTAATTTAAAGCAAATTTAAGGATATCTCAGAGGTTTTTTTTAAATTCCCTAAACTAATCCCGCGGAGCTTTACGCTTGTCTGCAGTTAAGAAACCAGAGTCTCTGGCGGGAATCGAACCCGCAACCCCGGCGGTGATAGACAAGCTCTCCACCAGCTAGCCAACCGGGGCACTTTTAACATGAATCTTAATAATTTCAATTAATAAATAGAAAACATTTATAAAAATTGTGCAAATTAAATTAAGAATCTTAAGAATGTATTAAATTATTATTCAAAATGGCTACCATTTGCCTTTCAGCATGATCAAAGTCCCTTTAAGGGATCTGTACTGTACGTAATGCTTGACGTTGCGGCGAATTCACTCGTGCCTGTGTGCTGGACCTAATATTCGTCGTCATATCTAATTTTTTTGATTTTCCATCCATCGTCGCCGATGTCACATATACAAACACATTTTCACTAACAGACAGACCCCTTAACAGTGAATACGTCTATCGCAGTACGCACTTTATTTCAGCGTTTAAAAAACTGCAGTCAAAATAGAAAAACTGTCATTGCTCTCACTTCTTTATTTGTCATTGGGCGAAAAAAAAAATACTTTTGCTTTTACTTCTGATTCATTACATGTTAACAGTCGCTGTAGGTCGCCAGGTTTTCGTTTCGACTGCAGTTTTTTAAACCCTACTTCATTCATACAAAAACGCAAACACTTCAGCATGGGTTCTAGAAGTTTTCACAGTTTTGTTACTTCTTAAATTTACACAAGGATTATGACATAATTTCAAAAAAATCTTATTTTTAGCAAATTGAAGAATCTTAAAATCTTAATTTGAATAAAAAATCTCCAAAATTAAGCTAAACTCTTTATTTTGGCATCGCTGCTCATCACCTTATTAAAAAATATGTAGGTTATGATCAGATGAGAGTAAGAAGAAAGAATCAAGTATGTGTAACTTGGAGGCCACACAATCAAGTTTTGCCTTTCAACACACTTACACTGTTGAAATTGACCACGAGATTGCTTTCAATTTCAACTTTCCAATTGTTTAGCAGTTTTACGTTCAATTTAACAGCTGATTACATATTAGTCTTTATAAATTGTAATAAACAACAAATCAATAATAATAATAAGGTGCATTTAAAAGATGAGCTCATTCGATCAGATGATTAACAGCTGTTTTATTTATTCCAAAATGTCAAAAGTTGTTTTTATTTCGTATGTATAAGCATGTGCGGGTAAAACTTACACATACTGTTAGGTTTTTTTGTTTGTTTTTGGAACGAATTGCAAAAACAAAAATGATGACTATTGTAATAACGAGATGGTGAGGGAGATGCAAAAAAGTAAGACACGATCCGAGTCAGTATCTAACGTAACTTGTTTTACAAATTATACATAATTATTTAAAGAAAAAAAAAAACCGAATAGTTTATGCAAACATGGTCATTCAGTCTACCAATTAATTTACTATGTTTGAAAAGAAAAACATAGCAGCATTTTTTTAATGTTAAGGGGAAAAATAGAAAACAAAACTTCCACATGAATGAAACTTACAAGACCAGAACAAGACTCGTCTTGTCTTGTCTTCAATTGCGCACTCTAAGTAGGTATGTAAAGAAATATATAAAGAAAAAAACGCATGTTAACTAAAACTTAACGAGTTTCTTGTGTTAATAAGTAAATCAAATACATATTAGAAAAAAACTGTTTGTACCTAAGTAGTTGTCTATTACATATGTACATTAGTAATTAGTTTAGACTTGCTAGAGAAGGAAATTAATTTATGTATTTTCAGAGTAGGAAGTGAGTAATATTAAAGATTTCTAGACGACGAAAAGTTCAAAGAACTTAAAATTGTTTCAAGTGTTGGCATTAATAATGAAGAAAGAATAAATTAATAATATTTAAGTAAGAAGTTTTATCAAGGCGAATTAACTACAGGTGGTGTCGTAACGCCATCTGATTTTGACAGTTCGAGCTTATTTGTTTTGATTTGTTAGTGTTTTGCTAAGAATGGTTGACAATTCGAGCCGTAAACACTATCTGCCGTATTAATAAAAAATAAAATAAGTTTGAAATGTGTTTTAAGGTAAAATTTTCATATAAATTTTTCTTAAAATGCATTTCAAATCCATTTTAATTTTTTATGAATACCGCAGTAACAATGCAATGCAAAAAACCTTATGTTGTTTCTGTTGCTGTTGGATTGTTTTGTAGTTTCGACACCACCTGTAGTTGAATTCGCCTTGAGTATAATAAACTTGTATGTATGTATATCATTAAATGTATTTGTTATTATTTTTATTTATTTGAAAACTTAAAAAAAGCGTTAACTGCCCGTCTGTTTTTGGAAAATAATAACAAATTTTCGTGTTAGAAATTAAATGGAAAACAAAATCATATTTTCGTATTTTATTGTTATTTTTTATGAAAATTTTTTAAAAACAAGCAGCAAATCGGTTTAAACATTCGAATTTTTAATAAAATTGTGAAAATTTCTTTATAAAGGGTGATTTTTTCAACCATTTGGATTTTGAAAATTGAAAAAATGAATAAAATATTTATTAAGGGCGATAAATGAATGCCTGCTATTTAATTTTTAAAGATTATTTTATGTAAATGTTGCCCGTGGCTACGCTGAATGTGGTCCATCCGTGAGCTCCAAGGTTGGCATACTTTTTTCAGCATTTCGGCGGATAAGATGGAATTGTGGCTTGCTTGTCCCTGTACACGAGAGACTTCACGAACCCCTCAAAAAATAGTCTATATTCGTTTGAAAATTTTTAATGAAAACAAAAACAAATTTGGTAATTATTCACCAAACTCGCCCTTTTATATATTCATGGTCGCGAGTCGTGTGGCATGTGGAAAGCGGCGCGCGCCGTCCTGATAGAACCACATGTCAACCAAGTCAAATCCTTAAATTTTGGGGGAAAAATCAAGCACGGAGCCTTGCTCCATTCACTGTTACGTTGCGCCTTTCATCGTACTTAAAGTACGGTTCAATTATGCCACCGGCAACTAAACCGCACAAAACAGTTAATGTACAACTAAGTGAAACTAGTGCGGAATTTGGTCACAATAGCTTGACCAACCCAACCCTTTCGTTGAGTCGATTGTACGACCATAAAATTAACGTAATTTGCGAAACACATTCCTCCCACAGCAAAATTTGTAATAGAGGCTAAATTTTTGAAATATGGTTTTTTAAAAATATCGATCGTTTTTGAAAACTTTGATTTAGATAATCTTTAAACAAAGAAAAAGAAACTCAGACTTCAAGTTGAGCTGTTTAATATCAATTAAAATCTAGAAAACAGTAAATATTTAATTTTATTCTTGGCATTCATATTATTATTATTTTTTATTTTTTTTTTAACTTCAAATGTGCATTTCAATCATTTAATATTAAACAACAAAGAAACACGCCAAGTTTTTTTTTTTTTATTAAACTAAATTAATAGTGACATTTTTACACTTTTACACTATTGGCGCAGAACAGTTACATGGTGGATGACATTCTCTACGTTTATTTATTTCAATTAGATTAAATAAAATCAAATCACGTCTTTTGTAACAAAAAAAGAAAATTATAATGTTTTTAGAGCAGATAACAATGGACAAACGAACGTAAATTGAAATGAACATTTTTAAATGACGACAAACGCTTTGTAGTCATCGCCTTTATCTGTCTCACGACAGCGTCAATGCGACTGAGCCAACACTAAGCAGCAACAACAACATCAGCTATTAAGAGTTGAATGACTTTTATGCGAGAGCGAGTGAGTGCATTGTGAGTTGAATAGAGTGAGGGTGAGAGAAAATGAAAGAATGTGTATAAAAATAATAAATATAATTACATTGTATGTTTGTGTGCAAAAAAATCAAGACAACATAAGTTTTAATTAAATAATACAAAATATATAGTCAAATTAATAATAATAATAACACTATGCGACAGTCAAAATCGGGATGGGATGAAACCAACGGGAAATGTTATATCGGTAAAAAGAAGATATACGTGTCCCGGCGTTTCGCTGGGTCACGTCTAGGAATCGAGATATATCGATTTGAAAAATGGGCTTAAAAACATCAAAATTTTTATAAAAACCTAAATTTTAGGGCTGCCATACGTCATCTGGATTTGACTTATACACCAAAATATCGGAAATTTTTAGTAGAACATATTTTATAAACTCGGAAAAATCGGTTCAGATACAAAAAAATTATGACCAAAATTCAATTTTTTTTAAATACCCTCTTTCGGGAACCATAGATCTCCCCGAGTCCAAGCTTTATAACTCAAGTAAATGGTAAATTTCTTCTCACTCAGCCATTTTTTAACCGATTTGACAGATTTATATACCGACGTGTTTAAGAAGAAATTTACCATTTACTTGAGTTATAAAGCTTGGACTCAAGAAGATCTATGGTTCCCGAAAGTGGGTATTTAAAAAAAATGTCCGAAATTTTGGTATATAAGTCATATCAATAGGACGTATGGCAGCCCTAAAATTTAGGATTTTATAAAAATTTTGATGTTTTTAGCCCATTTTTCAAATCAATATATCTCGACTCCTAGACGTGACCCAGCGAAACGCCGGGACACGTATAACTTCTCTTTTACCGATATCACTTTCCCCGTTAGTTTGAACCCTTCCCGATCACTGACCCCTACCATTTGTCGCACAGTGTAATTTATTGTCTTAAGAAAACCATACATTTGAATATTATTGTTAAATAATGATATTGAACAATAAAATTGACTGTGTGTACATCATTTTAGTGGCACAATATAGTCCCTTTTACAATGTGACAGACAGAAGGCAGACAGACGAAGTTTGTTGGTAAGGGGGCGACGCTGCAGGCGTAACACACTTTACTTTTTTCCTCTCTCGCCCACAAACTTCGTCTGTATGCCTTCTGTCAGTCATATATTTTAAAAGGGGAAATAGTAGAAAAATCAAGTCAAGTTTTGATTTATATTGCGTAAAAAGAAGAATTTTTTAATGTGTTGGCAACGTTGTACAATACACACATGTGTGCTTTGGTTTTACTAACTTTTTCATGGATTTCATGGAAAAATTGCGCCATGTGTTTGGGTTTTATAGAACCCAACTTATTGAATAATGTGGAGCAAATCGTCAATAACAACAGCAATTAAGTACTCAATAATATTGCAAATGTATGGGAACCTAAATGGTTTGTTTACATTTCGCAGAGTGTTGCTAACAGGACTAAATAGCAACAGTGTTAGTGAACAGTTTATTAGGGTAAACAATGACTGAGTTGTATATTTTGGTACTATTCAACGCAATTTTACAGTTGTTTATTAGAAATAAAATAAATTTGTTCAATTTTCGTTTTTTTAACAAAATTTTGTATTAAATGTTTTACATGTAACTCTATTTTTTTTTAATGTATTTAATGTAACATTTTTTATTTACCTTGCTTTGACTAGAATTTTTATTTGCCTTCGTTGAGTACCTCCATTGGGATTACCCATCATGGAGATAGATCTTGTATATAGTTGATTATTATGATGAGGTGTGGATGGCATTAAGGGTTCACTTGAATCCATGGATGAATCATTAATGCAATGTCTTTGTTTCGTTAAATTATGTGGTTTATTAGTAGTCATATCTGTATTGCCTAAACCCTGAGCTAAACACATCATTGAAGAACTGCTACTGCTGGGATACATAGTGTGATTTGGCAATTTTAATTCTCTGTTTTAATTGTATTAAAAGTGTAGGTGTTTGTTATACAAATATAAAACACTTTTGATGAAAATTCCGTAACACTTAACAAACGTTATTATGCAAAACCAAAACTTGTTTTCAAGTTTTTTAACTTTATACAAACATCTGTTTTTGTTCCGTTTTTTTTGTAAGTATCTGTTAAATACTTGTTGAATTTTTTTTATTTTAGACACTTTTTAATGAATATTTTCTATACGAAACATCATTGCAAACACTTTTAAAAATATTTAAAATTATTAAATATTATAAAAAATAGTTATTTACTAAAAGATTTAAAAAAAAAAATAAAACTTTATTACTATAAAAAATCTAAAGCATACTTTTGCTTAAATTCTATCAGCAATAAAAACCTCTATAAGTCCTTTAGCAATTTTTCTTAGAATTTTACGTAAAATTCAAGAACATTTTATTTTAAGTTTTTTGAGTTCGTCTAACAAATATCTTGAAGATACTTTTACATCTTTTCTTGTTTTTTGTTGGAGCATTTCAGAAACAAAAAAATTCTAGATAATTTTGTTTATTTTTCCATTTTTTATAAAACAATGAGTTTAAAATAAAAACAAATGAAAAATCGATAAAAGATGGCAAAAAATTTTTTTTTACAAAATTTTTCTAAATATTTTTTTTTGTTTTTTTTTTTCGAATATCAAAAATACTTGTAACATGTTTAGAATACTGTCTAAACGAACTAGATTTGGGCTTAAATACAATAGAGTTTGCTTAAATAAACAAAAATATTTTTTAGATACAAAAGTATTTTTTAATCTTTGAAAAAAAATGTTATCTTCTAAAAATGTTATATTTTTTTGTGTTAAATTGGTTTAAACTAAACTAGAAAAAATATAAAATTGGGTTAATTAAATACATTAAGAAAATTTGCTTAAATAAGCAAGAATTTTATATGTACATAAAAACAAAAGTATCTTAAGCAATTTTCTTTTATTTTAGACATTAAAAATGTAAAATTTTAGCCAATATATAATTTTTTTATAGGTTTATAATTTATTACACATTTTGTAAAAAAAGAAATCTTAAAATAAACTTCAAATTATTTTTGCTTAGATATTTAAATATGCAGTACGAGTATTTTAGAATTTCGTCAGAAGTTTATTTTTTTTAAAAAACTAGTTTTTTTTGTTTTGAGCTCATTTTTTGTTTAGAAAAACAAGTTTTTTTTACAAAAGTATCTTGCAGATATTTTCAATTTTAAGAATTTTTAGCAAATATTTTTAATTTAGCTGTTAATTTTTTTTATTTTCTTTTAATTTTGAGGAATGTCGAAAAAAAAACTTCATTTACCACTTTAAGCCACCACTATTTTTAACATTTTTCTTTTTCTTATTACAAATTCATAATTTTTGTCTACAACACATTTACACATCAACAGTTCGTTTGAGACTGTGTTGCTCACGCAACGTGTTAAAACTCACTAAACAGAATTTCTTTATAAATACTAAACAATAACAACAACCAAAAAAAAATATCTATACCACATCAGCAAACATTCAAACACTGTGCTACACCAACACCTTCCAAGCTTCTCCATGAATAAAACACAACGACTACTATGGCAACTGACAACCAAGACACAGACGACTTAAAGTTCACATTGTGTTTAAAAAACTGAAGAAACTAAAGTGAGACATATACGATTCCACATTATCTTTATGAAAATGTATCTTTATATAAACTAAAAAAAAAAAGTATCTTCAAAATGCATTAATAAGAATATGTATTCTTAGATAAACGACAATTTTAAAAACAGAAACACAAAAGACAATTTTTTTTTGGTTTTGTTTTTCTAAAAGTGCATGAAGACTTTCGAAATGATAGCGATAAGTACAAAAGAAATGATAAAAACCAGGCAGACAAAAGAAAAAAAAATCTATAACATACATGCAAGCCATAAAAACTTTCTGTTCAATATTACAACAGCACTGTGGAAGAGAAGGAATTTAAAGGAATTAATACTCAAAAATTTTTAAATAAAAAAAGTTGCCAAAAATGTGAGAATTTGAAGAAAAAGTTGACTTAAGATACCAGAAATCATACAAATGTATCTTAAAGGTTCACAAACATCTGAGGTACAAAAAATTATACAGAAGTATCTAAAAAATCTCCTTAATGTACAAATGTAAAGTATCTCAAAGATCTGTGTCTTAAAATATTTGTAATATACACAAAAGTTTTTTTTAAAGATAATAAAGTATACTCAAGATACAAAAATAGCTTAAGAATGCACACCTATTTCAAGAATACAAAAGAATATTTTTAAAATACATTCACTCTAAAATCAAAAGTATCAAAAATATTTTCAAATTTTTGAATATCATTAACTCACCTTAAGGACATATGTATGTGTACATTTGTATCTTAAGAATAAAGTGTTTCTCCAATAGATTTATTAAACAATTATTTAAGAAGTCTCACATTGCCTAATAGATCTAATGGTAAAGTAAGTACACATTTAAAACGTATTCATATACATACATAATAGTGCATTTACACTTGTAAAGTTTCTCAAACTAGTTTATCATCATAAACAACTTATAACCTGTTTATGGCGTAGGTGTAAAGTAGAGATTGCTGTTCGGTTTTAACCGAAATCGAAACCGCTGTTATAAATGCCTAAAAACCGAAAACCGACAAAAAACCTCGGTTTTCGATTTTACTTCAACAATAATTTATTCTTAAAGAAATTGCAAATTATACACAATATTCGAACTTCATATACAAAAACTTTATACATAACAGCTACCACCTGCGTCTAGCTGGGATCACAAGTATTTTGTATGGAGTTTTATGGCAATAGCAGGAACATTTTGCCGGGAAATAAAATAATTCTTTAAAAAAACAAACAAAGCATAGTTAGCAAACTATCATTTTTTTTTATAAAGGTTTGTTAAAGAAAATGGACGAAAAAAGAAAATTAATTTTATTATTTTTAATTGCATTGCATAAAACCCATTTACTTGCAAAACAAATTTATCAAAAAAGTTGAAAGTCAAAAGATAGCTAAAAATATAACTTTCACTTTTCTCATTATTTTAGCTTAAAGCTGTTTTGTAGCGTCTTTGCAGACTTTTCCATAATAATTGCCATTCAATTCCTACAATATTTGGTAAACATTTTAAAATTGAATTATATTAAGCATCCCAAACATCTTTAAAATCTAAAAGTGCCTAAAATATATTAAAACAAGTAAGAAAGTACAGTCGGTCATGCCCCCGACTATATGATACGCTACACCACAGTATTTTAAAACACATTAACGAGAGTGCATTCTATTCGGGACCCATGGAGAATCATGCGTCCATACATATAAATATGGATCTATCTATGTTTTGAATTTCATTTAAATCGAGGACCTCGTGGTCCTACGATTCGGTCCATTTTCAATAGGCTTGGTCTTTGTGTCAATAAAAACATATGTGCCAAATTTTATTAAATTATCTTCAAAATTGCGACCTGTACTTTGCGCACAAGATTACATGGACAGCCAGCCAGCCGGACAGACATCGTTAGATCGACTCAGAAAATGATTCTGAGTCCATCGATATACTTACAGGTGGGTCCATGAACCATATTTTAAGGTGTTACTTCAGCACAAATGCATAAAATATTTTATAACAATTGTGTATATGTGTTATTAGAAAAAGGGTCTACAAAACACAAATGTATCTAAAATATACTAAAGATACCTTAGAATATAAAAGGTATCAAAGTATCCAAAAATACAATTATGTTTGTATATAAAGCAAATATGTATATCGTTAAAAAATACCCCACTATTTTAAAGTTACTTGTTAGATACACAAGTAAGTTGCTTAAAATTAACACAGTGTCTCAAAGTTTAAAGATTTTTTTAAGTTTTAAACAATTAACTCTTTTACTTTACGATTTCCGTGTACAAGTCCAAATTTATGCCAACATTACCCAAAGAAATTAAAAAAAAACACTGTTCGAATTAAAGCAAAAAGTACAAAAAATTGTACCACCGAGTCGAGACCTCCCCCCATTATTTGTAAAAATATCAGCAGATTTCAGCCGTTTTTTTTTTGTTAATTTATAATCTTTCATGTTTTTTGCCTTCGTGTGGCTTATTCAATAAATATTTTTTTGTTTTTGTTTACATACCTATTATTTTGCGTTTTTTTGTTTAAGTTTGTAAATTTCTTAAGATACTTTTTGCGGTTTTGTTCCAGTTCGATAATGGAAAAGAGAAGAATCTGTGTGTGAGGGTTTTTTTTTAACGAGTTGAATGCTTTTGTTGGTGTTAAAATTCACCTCGTTTTACGCTCATTTCTAGTAGAATCAGTGTTGCCACTTTGTGGGTAATTACGCGAACTGGGTGTAAGTTTTACTATCATGGCTAATATCCTTAATGTGTAGAACACGTTTAATTTTAAATTCCTTTGATTTAAAACAAATAGTATAATGGTTTACTTTCGATGAAACATTTATATCACTTGAAATATATTGTTGTTACAAAAAAATCTCAACCAGTCACGGTTTCAGTTTAAGAAAAAATTTCCGCCGTTAAACATAGATTGATACTCTAAAGATCAATACATGGCATTAACATTTCAAACTGATTTCTAACATGTATGTAGGCGCACCGCGACTGTCGTGGACAAAACGCTTTCTACACGTCTTATCTCGGTCCACTTTTTCCAGCATTGTTGGCCGTATGTCACGAATAACACAAGAAATGTTGGCCTCCAATGCGTAAATGTTTGCTGGTTTATCACCAGTGACTTTAAGTAGCCCCACAGTAAAAATTCGATAGTTATCATATCGCAGGACCTTTAAAAATAAACTCCGATAATGCCAACAGCATGTAAACTGCACTAAACGGTACAGTTTTCTGACTGAAATGGAAACTGCTGTTGAGTTTTTATGCACAAAATTATTCAGATGGACGATTATGTGCGCCATAACAATCATAACTGATTTTCAAAGCGGATTTTAATAATTTGGTAGCGTTTTTCAAGCATAAATATATGTATGTACATATGTATATTCATTATGATTTTCCAGAACATACCGATCATAAATGTGAGAGCAGCATTACAGTTCGTTTGACTGCCTTGACCCTTTCGTGACCGCCCCTATACCAAATAAGGAAGTTGAACTTATTATTTTAAGTGTTTTCTTGTATGTTTTAATTATTTATTTTAAATCTTTAATATTATTTTTGGTAACTTGTCTTTAATTAGAAGTAGAATCAAAGTAGTATGATTCTTATTGATGATATTTAAATGAATTTGTTGTTTTTTTTTTGTAAATGTGTTATAAAAAAATAACAAAACGTTCATTTTATATCAGGTGTAACTTGATTTAAATCGGATAATTTTACTTCATTTCATGTGTAATTTTGAATTTTGCTGGTGGTTACCAGTGATGTCAAAAGTGCAGAATTATCTGCATTTTGCAGATTTTATACCCCGAAAATGTTAAAATGCAAAATTGAAGAATTTTGGTAAAAAATTGCAGATTATTTAGCTCCGTGAAAATTTCTTTACATTGTCACTTACATTTGTTTGTAATATTGATAAACAAAATATATCAACCATTCATGA
The DNA here is from genome assembly GCA_949318255.1 of Pollenia labialis. Classification (NCBI taxonomy): domain Eukaryota; kingdom Metazoa; phylum Arthropoda; class Insecta; order Diptera; family Polleniidae; genus Pollenia; species Pollenia labialis. The sequence goes on from OX439142.1 coordinate 2,239,221, forward strand.
AAGAACCATGTGGAAATAGATTTATTGGTAGGAATTTTTTTTCACAAAAGATTACTTAAAAAAAAAAATTCGCATTGTCTTGACACATTTATATCGCCGGACTTATGCCATCTGATTTGACACGAAATTATATGCATATGCACGTACATATATGTATATTCATACTTATGTGTAAATATCTTTAATAGTTTCAATATTTGATATCTTGTAAATTTACAATAAGACTGCTGATAGTTTAAATAACATGTCAAGCAATTAACTTTTAATTTGCTATTTAAAATAACAAAAACGTGTAAAACCTTACTCAGCTTGAGTATTTAAATTTGGATAGATATTTTTAATGTAAAAATATCCAAAAATGATCAGCAATGTTAAGAAATAAATTTTAAAACTTTTCTGTATTGAAAGTTCAAAAAAAAATATTTCCCTTTTTATACCTACCTCGAGGACCACTTTTTATTTGGAAATTAATTATTGTATATATCTTTTTCTAAATAAACTACTTAAAAAGTAATAAATGTGTTTTGAAGATTTATTGAAGATTTTTAAATCTTGGCGCATATTTTTTAAAATTATGTTTTTTTCCTGCTTTTACAGTGTAAAATTTCTGGCAACACTGGTGGTAACACCGATAAGAATAAGCTCTTTTTGTGGCTTAAGCTCTTTTTGTTGTTTAAGTTGAGAGAGGAACTGTTTTCAATAAAAAATGTGAGCTTGTGTTCATTGATGTTGAAATAATTAAATAATGTTAACAAATGTTGACAGTGGGACGAAAAAGAGTTTTGAATTTAATCTTTAGACAAATATTAAATGCTTAATAATAGACCAGGGTTTCTCAAAATTACAAGTTACAAATCAACAAGGTAAAATATATGAAAAAAGCAACAAAAGAAATTTTAGTAGATATCGAATGCCTTAATTTTCCCCGGACATTGACAAGACTATCGACAGATCTTTGGACAAAATTAAAGAAAGTCTAAAAACAAGTCGTCTACAAAGACAAAAAAGACAAGTCTATTGAAAGGATTATAGACAAGACTAGTCGGCTAGAGGGCCTCGATATAAAACAAACGTATGCCCCTATTACGGTTTACAACTCAACTCTAGTTTAGTTTTTGTATCATGGTTTACAACTCTGTTATAGTGCGGTTAACAGAAACATCAAAAATTTCAACTCATCACACTTTTGAACTTGGATGATAATAAAATAATAATAAGTTGGCATTTATTAGAAAAATATGACAATTTTTAAATACCAAACACTTCCGGGTATTTCTTCTATAATTAAAACAAATTTCCAAATATGCTTTCAATATCCGTGTAAAATAAATTTCTTTAATAATAAAATTACAACATAAACATTCGTACACTTTGTTTGACACATGTGACTTTAATATTTCTTTAAAACTTTCTTTATCCCTTAAGAAAACCACTCACCTCTCCACTCCTCATTTATTTATACGAAAAAAAAGATATAAATAAAATTGCGTGCTGTCGTAGTTAAAAAAACGTCATTTAGGCGACCGTCTAAATGACGGCAACAAATGTTAGCACATTGTTTTTTTTTTTTTTTTTTTGTTAAAGAACGATTACAATCAAAGCGTCAGGAACTTAAAGCGGCAAGAAAATTAAATTTATCCAAATTTAGAAATAAAAAACAATCATATCCTTAAAGAAACTTAAGCAAAAATTTTGATTAAAAACTATTTGTTAAATTTACAAGTTTTCTTAAAAAATTAAAATAATTTTGTCTCAATTACATTTAACCCAAAATACAGCATCCTTTTTTGCTATTTATTTATTCAGTGTGATTCGTGACATGTGGCAGCATTGCCAAAAATGATCAGTAAGGTTTGCCATTTCAACATGAATAGACTAACAACATACGAACAACGCTTGCAAATCATTGAATTTTTAATGTTAAAATTCGTATTAGAAATGTGCTTCGTAAATTACGTCCATTTTATGGTCGTCATGATTGGCCCACCGAACAGGATGTTCTTGAAATCAAAAACGCAAGAATTTAAAACCTCGTTTTTTAATAAGATTTCTGTAGTAAAAGAATTTTTATGAATTTTATTTATACAAATATTTCTCTATTAAACAGAATTTTATAACAAAAATTATAAAAATTAGATTAAGAGTGTATTAAAAAAAACTTTCAAAATCTTGCGTTTTCGATTTCCAGAACACCCCTGTATATTCAAGCTGTTGTGACCAAATTTCGCACGAGTTTCACTTTATTGGACTTTAATCCAGCAACCCATATGCGAAGAGAGCACCGGCGTATCGGCGTGTGCCACTGAAGACAGCAATACCTTAATTCGTTGCCGTTGTCAACAATTGGGCTTGTGTTATTCGAAAATTAAGGAAGAATTGGAATGGTTGACATGTGGTATCTATAAGACGGTGGTCACACGGCACGTGATACCATGAACCTATTAAAATGTGAGTTTGGTGAGCAGTAAATCTCAGTTTTTGGAGCAGCCCACTATACTATTTTTTGTGGGAAAACGTGACAGTGACAAGACCGGCCCCATACCGGCAGAAATGCTTGAAAAAATATGTCAAAATTAAAGCTGACCTTTGCCGTTGCCGCATGCAATATTTCATTTACTTTTGCTAATTTTCTGTGTTTTTGTTTTAATTTCCAGATCAAAGCGTTTAAAAAATTAGCTGAATTACATATTTTCTAGCTTACTTGCCTTAATGATATAAAAGACGGAAATTTTTAAATAAAAATACAATTTTAATAGATTAAAGCTAAAAAAAAGTGTTGTTAATTTTTTTTTTTATTTAAATTAAAGTTTTGAATATGTGCGACTAATAGAGTAGCCGCCTGCAGTCGTTATTGTGTTCTTTCATGGAATACGATAATGAAAACAAAAAAAGAAAACCAATATGTACTTATTTTTATTTCGTATTAAACAAAAACAAACTTGTTTGTTGATAGTATAGAATTCTCTGAGACCGTTGTTTAACCCACCCAACCCAGATTTTGGCCTCTATTAAATTATGCTCCCCCTTTTTAGGTGTATATTAAACTGAGCGTGTGGTAATATGAACATTATCTAAATGCAATAAATAATCCCTTTTTCTTTTTTTTTTATCTGATTTTTCGTTTTCTTTAAGCAAAAATAAATCGAGCCCTTTTTAGGTTTTTCATTTTGCATTAGACTACGTCTAGTTAGGTCTGCTATAAATAAATCTTTTCTATGAAACTCCCCATTCTCCACAATAACGTTACTGTTTTTTTTTTTAGAATTTCTCGTATGTAAAAATGTGTAATTTGCATAATATTTTAGGACTGACTAACTGCTTTGCAGTAAATGGAAATTAATCCAATTATGATATTGTTGCATTTTAAGCAGAAAAAAAGAAGGATTACTTTGTAAGAAAAAAACAACCCTAAAAAGTGTTTTTTGTTCACTTTATTTTGTTTGTAAGCTTTGCATGTCAAAGTGTTATTCACATTTTTTCATTTAAATTTATAATAGTAGATGATTTTTATTGTTTAAAATTGTTCTTACAATTTGCTATTTAAATGTATTGTAAAAAGAAATTTTTTATAAAAGATATACAAGAAAAGGAATTTTAAATAAACTTAAAAAGAATTGCTTAATTCCTTTGAATTTAAGGGGTTGCCAGATTTTAACTTTAATTTCTCTGGTCAACTTGACGGTTTTTGAAAATTTTTTGTGAAACTAAGGGTCAAATATACTACTTAAACAGCTTGTCAAGCACACACAAAAACAATTTTAAAGAAATTTTATTATGCTTTTTCTTTTAAGAAAATGTCTGCCTTTTAATTTTTGTCATTTGAAAGGAGACTTATGAGCTGTTTCCAAGTGACAAACAATTGAATGTGTAGAAAAATGTATATGAACAGCACTCAAAAAAACTGAGTGATTATATGATTGACTTTAAAATGCTGTCATTTTTACAAGTTTTAATATAAGATAACTATACCGTTTTTGGAAAATGATGCGATTTTAAATGGCAGGGATATTCATATTATTTCCGCTAATAAAGTGGAAATAAAATCCCTGGAGAATGTGTTTAACACATCCAGAACTGTTTAGGAATGCGGTATGTACCTGTAAAAGATATCGGGGCAAACATTGGTTACCCTTAAATGGGTCCCTGAACACAGGAGCACACATGGAAACTGTATGACAGTTCAACATATGATGTTTCCCTCTCGAACAGTAAGCCACTTATCGCACATAAATTTTATAATAATAATAGTCATAGATAATACGATAAAACCATCCGTGGGTAAAAAAAAAATCTTGCCCATTATATAGTAGATAAAAAACGATCTAAGCGGACTTTAAAGCTGTCCAGACTTCACTTCAGGAATCTGGAAAAAAAGGCCCAGAGGCTAGGGCTCCCTCACAATGACCTGTCTGTCATTGCCCGCCATTCGGATACCTAAGACTCAAACTTTTTGGTGGAAGAACCCTTAGGGCAAATCCTGTCTCTCTGACATTGATTTAAATATGATCCACTCCTTCGTTTTATTGGACCTCTGGGAGACAGTGAAATATGGCAACACAATGGGAACTATTTACCCCAAGTGAGCTGTAATTAATTGCTGTCAATGGATTCTAATGAAATTACCTTTATTTACATAAAATTTTAAAATTTTTGACGAATTTGTTTACTTTAAATGGCTTTAAATCCAGCAATATAAACGATATTATTGAAACTTTACATTGTGTTTAAAGGGTTGCCATATTAAACGAATTCAAAGTTTGACAAATTTAACGTATTTTAGTTGAATTTTAAGGATTTGTTGATATTTGAAATTATTGTATAAGTTGCATCAATAAATATACAGGGGTGTGCTGGAAATCGAAAACGTAAAACGCAAGATTTTGGAAGTAGTTTTTTTAAATAACTTTAAACCTAATTCTTATAATTTTTGGTGTAAAATCCTGTTTAACAGGGAAAAATTTGTTTAATATTTTTCATAAAAGTCTTTTATTACAGAAATCTTATTTAAAAACGACTTTTAAAATTCTTGCGGTTTACGTTTGCGATTTTCGGTGTGCTGATACAAAACAAACAAATTTTGTGTTTTTGTTTAAATTTTAGTTAAACGAGTCACTTTTGCACTCGCATTCTACAAACAGGCAGTTAGAGATTGTTTAAGGACTATAAGATTAAAAGATATCTATTGCAAGAAATTTTAAATTTTTTTGCAATTTTGAAGAGCTGCCAAATTAAAAAATAATCTTCTATTTATGGCAAACTTAGCGGCTTTTGTCCATCCTTTTCATATTTCTGACAGCTTTTAAACGGCTTAAATGCTCTGACCCCTTTTACAAAGCAGAAGTTGAAAGGTAGACAGACGGAGTCTGTAGGTGAGAGAGAAAAAAGTAAAGTGTTGCACGCATACAGCGGCACCCCCTTATCAACGAATTTCGTCTTTCTGTATTTATTGTTAAATGGGTATATTTTCTCGCAATTTATTTTTTATAAGACAAATCTGAAAGTGTTGCCAAATGATTAGGTTTACTTTTTGTAGAATATTTACAAAAACTTTTAAGATATTTCATAAAATTAAAATTGGTTTGGTTTTTTCAGATTTTTTTTACAACAAAAAACCTAGATTTTATTTAATTAATTGTTTTGTTTACTTGCTTCCAACATTTGTAAACAAAAATATAAAAAACAACGTTATTTAAATAAAAATCTTAACAAAAAAAAAATTTAATATCAACCAGGGGTTTTTTCTTTTGAAACGTGTGTATTGATAATAAATCTATAAGTTCTAAAAATAATAGTAATATACATGCATACATATGTATATGTATGTAAATAAAAAATAAAAACAAACAAGTTATTAAAAAAAAACCATAGAAACAATTGTGTTTGGTAGTAAAATAGATTTTTTAAAGTTTAACCGTCGTATTTATAAACGATTTTTAAATTTAACAAACGTTTATTAAGGCAAATTTTCATACAAAATTTGTTTTTTAATTAAAAAAATTTTAATAAATACGGGCGTAATTCTCCTAAGAGGAAATTTCAAAGTAATTGTGAAACAACCCCTCCACAGTCTAAAATTTTTTTCTGTATTATTTAATCTCCATTGTTTTTAATTAATCTGTAATACGAGTTACTTTCAATTTAACTAATATTTAAATGTCAATTTTATTGTTTTAATTGCAATATTATTTTTTATATGTTAGCAATAAAACAATAATTACAATTAATATTGTAATTCAGGACAACTTCAATGAGATCAAATACTATAATTTTTTTTAATTACGTATAAACTTTGTAACCGTAATTTTTTTAATGAGTAATACGTAACGATTGATGTTGATTAAATTAAAATGATTAAAAGTAATTAAGTAGAGGTTTAAAGTATAAATAGTAAACAAATTTAACCTAGAACTTTAATTAATATAAAAATGAAAAATTAAATAGAAGGGAAATTTTATGTTTAAGTTTTGTACATTAAATATTTGTTAACAAGTTGTTAAGTTTGTTTTTTTTAGTAACTTTCAAAGAAACTGTAAAAAGCCAAGTTAAAATTAACGTTTTTAAGTAAAATTTTCTATGTTTTTTTAAACACGCTATACTGACAACACTATTATACCGTTATAACATAAAGGGGAGCACAAGATTTTGACCTTAAATTATTTATTTATAAAGTAAATAACATTTTTAACAGCAAATTAATTTGATTTTTTTTAAAGTTTTTGCATAGATTTTTACTGAAATTATTTTCTAACTTTTTTTTTAAATCTATTAAAATTTTAGCTCACTTACTTGAAATAATAAAACCCGCAGCAGTAATTTATGACTTTTTGACAATTTTTTTTATATAGGTAGGTACATATATTTTTTTAATTTTTAAGTTATGATCACTATTTGTTTTAAATATTACGTTTCTTGCACAGTGGGTTGGTTTCATACTCAATAGTTATTTTTAACTTTTCAAAATGTTCTTCTATTTTTATAAAATAATCGCTCTTTCACTATTTTCTAAGCCATATTTGCCAACAAAACCATTTCAAGACTACAGTCCAAAATTTTTTCTAAACTTTTTTCAGTTTTTTGAAGTTTGTCTCCCATGTATTTTAGCTTTTAAATTAAAAATTCATTTCACATTTTATCTTTTAACAAAATAAAAGGTTTGTTTGCAAGTTTTAAACGATTTTAGCATAGAAATAAAAAACATTTTTAACAAATACAAAATAATTTTAAAACGCCCGATCTATGAAAACACATTGTATGGAATGACCAAACAATTTAAATGGCAATGGATGTATGGATGATTAGTTTTTTTTTTTATACAAACTGTCAATCTACATACGACATAGAAAATAAAATGTAAAATAAACATACAAAATAAAACAAACGATCAGGGGCGTTTGCAAAAAAATAATTATGTATTAAAAAACAAAGAAAAAATTTCAAATCTAAAAAGGGGTGTAAATTATATTTTAAATAAAAGATAAAATTAAAAACCGTTTTTGCAAAACTTGATAATTTTTCCAAAACATCACTGTAATTTAATGTTTTTTTTTACGCCCCTGTTTTTATTGGAAGATTGATACCGTATTTAGTTTTACATGTTAACATGTATGTTCGTACATATTTGTTCTATGCATTTTATTATTTCTGTTTTTTTTTTGCTCAAATTGGTGATAATACAAACTGCATACATTAGACTTTAAATAAAAGCCAGAGGTTCCCTATCAAATTCCTTAAGATATATAATTTTTGAGAAAAACCCTCAAAAGTAACTTAAGTTAATGTAATGTAATGTAATGTAAGTAATTTTTGGGAATACAAAATTGTTAATTTACAAGATTTTGCTTGTCATGCTTAGGAATAGCTAATCCCATCAACAATAAATTTCAGTGTTATTTTTCAAAATGTTCATAATTTTAACTTATTTTGTGAAAATAACAAGAGTTTTTAATAAAAACTGGAAAACTAGTAAAAATAAACAAAAATCGCTTTATTAACAGCACTGGTTGTAAATTGTTTTCTTTTACAAACATTTTAGCAAAATTCTCAATAAAAGAATTTTAACATGAACAAGTAAGAGTGCTATATTCGGCTATTCCGAATCTTTTATACCCTTCAACATTGTGCGATATGAACAGAACCCATCTTTAGATATAAAGAAATCTATCTTGTGCCACGACCACTTTTTCAATCCAAATTTGTCGGATGTTGAGTATTGATAACCAGGAAGTTTGTACCTAATTTGGAAACTTTGGCTCTTGCCGTTCTCCTGATAAACAGAAATCTATGTGTTTGAAGGGAAAGTGCCACGCCCATTTCTCTTAGTCCATTTTTGTAAGAGAGGTTGAGTATTTTTAAGCCAGCTATGTGTACCAAATATCAACAATTTTTCTCTTACTGTTCTTTAGATGTACATAAATATATTGTGTGCCACGCCCACTTCTCCACAACCGCCCACATGTTTTTGCATGTTGTGTATTTATTTTTATAGGGTTGCCATATACACATTTTAAATATAAGCCAAGTTTACGAGAATTAAATTTATTTATTTAAATAAAATTTTTAATGTGTTTTATTGGAAACTTTCAAATATTTTTTAGACACATTTTCCATTTGTATGACGATTTAAAATATTTTCTCTATGATTTTATAAGATTTTTATGAAACAGGTTTACTGCAAGAGATCTTTGCTACATTATTTGGAAATCACTGATTTACTATAGTAAAAAATCAAAAATCTACACACGGGTACAATTTGTCACGTTGAAATACAATTTAGTTTTTTTTTTTTACTTTAATCGCACTAATTTATAGTTTTTAGTACCCAAAAGACAGTCAATATCAATCAGTCTCGATACAATGATCAATGTTCTTTTGATCAATAAAAAATTATCAATGAAATTTTTTTTAATTAGAAACAGAAAATGCGAAGTTTTACAACGACTACATTAAACACTTTGAAAGAAAAACAAAACTAAACAGAAATAACCCTAAACAAACACACACAAACTAATAGGTGCTACAACGGGTTATTTTTATTAAAAAAAATTACCATTTTTCTGTTGTTTTTACTTATGTATGTAAAACAAACCTATCCCAATAGTGAGAAAGCTTACCCCTCTCCCACCCACACAACATTTGTTTACATTTTTTTTTTGTGATGAGATAAGCAGATAATCTTGTTCGAAAAGAGGAAGAGGCATAAGGAGAAATTATGTATGTATGTATTTGTGCGTAGCTGTATATTTACATCACAACGGCCATATTGTTTGCAAATTGGGGATTTTTCAATCATATTTACTGGAACTTTCTTTAAAATTGGTTTAATTTATTAAATCTATCATTAAACAATTTTACAAAAGAAGCATTTGGAAATTTCATTCAGTTTATAGGTACCTACATAAATATCTTTTTTAAACTTTCGAAAATTTTTATAAACTTAATTATGAAATTTCAGAGGAAACTTTTAAAACTAAACACAAAAACACTGGAAAAATGTTTAGACAAAACATGATTTAGGTTAATATGATTTAAAGTAAACAAAAATGTTTACAAACAAATTTTAGGATTTTTGTTTTCGTTCTGGCAATAAATGCAAATATTTAGAGAAATAAGAATCATTAGGAAAATTTTAAACATGTTTAGTGAACTAAAATGAAATATGAATATATTTTAATTAAAGTACACATGTAAATAAAAATCTTTAGTAATTTTATTTTGAAGAGATAAGAATCAGACAAAATTTCACTTGTCTACAAACATGAGAAACATCAATGTTTTAGAAAATTTTGCTATAAACCAACTGAACGAAACCTTATTTCTTATAAAGTAAACAATATTTTTTCAAAAGTTTTGCACATTTGTGCTAAAGTTTCTTTTGTGATTTTCAACAAATCGTCTATAGGTATACAGATGTAGGTACTTATACCTACTAGCTTAACCCGGTGTGCTTCGCTTCCTCCGTTAAAATAATATAAATAAAATTTTCTGTAATACATACGAGATCTATTGTATTGACAACTAAGCTTTTTACTATAATCGTTCTCCAGATATATATATGTACCTTAATCTATAATACTTTTGTATTAAGGGGTCACGCCAACTTCTCTTATCCTGCCGACTTTTTGACACATGTTGTGTATTGGGAACTTAGCTATTTGTTTCAAATTTTAAAACATTTGCTGTTGCCGTTCTGCAGATACGCAGAAATGTTTATTTTATTTGTATGAGAGGTGCCACGCCCACTTATCCAATTCCGCCCACTTTTTGCTTATGTTGTGTATTAATAACCAAGTTATTTGTACAAATTACTGTTACCTTCCTGCAGATATACTGAAACCTATATTGTCTTTGTACTAATGGTGTCACGCCCACTTCTCTTGGTATTTTACAAATATTTATTGACTGTGTTAATCGCCAAGAAGCCTGGCAAATACTGGCGAAGTTCAATGTTTGGTGCAAATGGTGTTGGAAAGATTAACCGCAAATTTTCTGTAGCTTTTTTATGAAATCTAACGGAAACCCTGTGAATTTTGTTGTTGGATTTAACAGAAGAGCTATGAGATTTTTTCACTTGCCCTTTCGCAAGACCATTTGGCCGCCCAAACACTGAACTCAGCTACTGTAAAAATTAATGGAAAATCGGTTAAGAAGTATTTAAGCTACAAAGAAACCAACACACAATTTCTATTTATTCGATATTTGAAGATTTGTAAAAATTCTTATACGGATTTTTAAAAACTACTTTTCAGAATTTTGGATGTCTTTAAATAAAATTTCGAAGCATTCGAAAGTAACAGTAATGCGGATACCAGGGCATGCGAACAGCCGCTGTTAACAAATCACACAAGAGCTTGATAAGCGAGGCGACCGTCCGGATGATAATCAATTCGTTGGCTCACAGTAAGTCGCTCATTAAACGCGAGTCTTGTCGACTTGCCAGCTGAGGTGGACTCGTGAGTCCACATGATCTGTATCAAGGGCATTGTGGACTGACTACAGTAGGGAGCAGATTAGAACAGTGATCTCAGTAACAACCGCGCAATGGCCTGTAAGGACACAAACGAGATCAATGGGCGTTGAATTCAATGACTTCTGTGGAAGTTGTCATGACGAAACTGTTCTTCATTTTCTCAGCCAGGGTCCGAAAATCCAGTGTTTTTCTGTTTGAATAGTCAATCTAAAATAGAACAAAGATTGCTTGACGCCTTTTGAGTTATTTCTCTGTATTACAAAGGGGCCAATGAAGGACCCAGGTAAGTTGTATTATTGATGAAACTCTTGAAACGAAACTCTATAAGAAATCAGTTAATTTATATTTGAGAATATTTAAAATTAAATTTTGTTCTGCCATTTATTTCCCTAAACTTTTTCTAACAAATTTATTTTTTTAAACATAAATTTTCATTTCTTTGTGTTTGCTTTGAATCGCGATTCTTTTGCATTTAATTTTTTTTATTTGACTTTTTTTTAAAGTTTTTTTCAATCTGTTCTGTTTTAAATTGCATTTATTTATTTATTGAAACTAGGTCAATTATTGCAGATAGCAGGCTTGTTATTCTTTTTATTATAAATATGACATTTTTATTAATTGCTAATTCAATAATAATAAAAAAAATTAAGTTTTTTTTATTAAATAACAAAAATTTTTCAGTTCAAATCTTATTGACTATTAAATATTGAATAATTCAAATTTTTTTCAAAGAGATAATTTTATTATATTTTAAATGAACATCTTCCGCATTTTTGTTTGTAATAATTTATAATAGAAAAATGATTGACGTTGATTTGCTAATATAGAAAAAATCTTAATTAGCTTAAGATAGATTTAATAAATAAATTACACTCAAAGAATTTGTTGAAAATTAAATTCTAAAATACAAATTCTACTTAATAAAACTGCCGTTATTTTAAATAATAACATACAAATTGAATTATTTTTCTTTTACGGAAACGTTTTTCGTGCAAATTGGGATCTCGAGGGAAACCAAACTAGAGTCAGGAAACAGACCTAATATAAAACGATTAATCGCTCATTTGCTGCAACGATTTAAAAGTTAATGATGCTGAATTGTTCGCTTTGTTTTTCTTTATATTGTGTATAAAAGAAATCTGTATATTATTTAACACTTTCCCCTTTTTGAAGAGAATGTGTCATTATCATTTGGTGCGACCAAATATGTTTGTATATACATATGTGAGTTATGACGACGTTGCAGCAAATGAGCAAAATAAGGAAACATCAAATGCCTTTGGCCATTAAATAAAAAAACAACAAAATAAAAGGCCAAAATAAAAGGCAAATATCAATAAAAAAAATTAATTGCCACTAAAACTCAAATGCAACGTGACCAAATTAAGAATTTAATAAAGAAGAATGGCAGAAAATGATTTAATGATTTTTTTGTTTTGTTATTTAACTTTATAAAAATTAAGATACATTTAGGACCGTTTTCACAACTCACCAAAAGCTAATGGAAGGATTTTGTCGGCCGTATAAAAAGTGTTCCCATTATTACAACTTAACTTTAACCTACCAGGTAGGTTTTACTTTATCGCTAACTTTAGGTTAAAGTTAAGTTTTAATAATGGAACACTTTTTATAAGGCCGGTTAAAGTCTACTTTTAGCTATCTGTAAGTTGTGAAAATGGGCCTAAGAGGGTTAAATAATAACGAAGCTTTCCACTAATGCTGGCAACGTATTTAGTAGTGAGTACTTGCAAGTAGTATTATCGATAGTCTTAAAATATCGATAGGAAAAATATCAATATTATTATTATTGAAAATACAGCTATGAAGACATGTTACAGCAGCTCTATACACACACAGTTTTTTGCCGCAAGTTTTTACTTGCTATTATTAATTCGCGCTGAATTACAGCAATGAAGACAAACAACAAGAATGGCAGGTGGTATGGATTGCTTAGCTTTGCTTTTTTACTGCTAATAAAAGGCCTTTAAGGCGAAATTTGTACATGTTTACATAGGGACTGAAATGTTAACTATTTGTGTAATGTTGTAAAAAAAAATGCAAATCCAAATGCAATTTCAATTGCAATTGCGAGCATTAAACAAAGCAATGAACGACCATTAGAGGTTAAAGGCCCAACCAGAATATGCATGTATTAGCTTAAGCAACTGTCAAAAATTAACAAAAAGTCTTTCAAATGCATAAGCAAATAAAAAAAGACTTTTAGGTGACCATAATGTACTTAATATCTGTTTAAACATTGTTGCATATTTGTGCAATATTTTGTTTTTTTGCGAGTACTTTAAACTAAAAAGTACCAAAAAGTCAAAAGTCCAACCTTGTATTTGTTTATTTTATGCCATTTAATTTGTAAAGAATTTAAAAATAGATAATTTGTGAGTGTCTTAAAAAACATGGAAAATAAATTAAAATATGTGAATTCGTCTTCTTTGTCCATTTTAATTAATTTTATTTTTTATTTTTATACATACACAGCTGTTTTCGTACGGAATGTGTGTTCAGTTTGGCACTTTGCTTAAGCAAATGACATTTGACGAAACTTGACGAAAAGCATCATCAAGTACATTGTAGCTTGCAATATATGTTTTATATGTTTTCGCACAGCTTAAGTCCGTTAGATTGATTACCCCTTGGGTTGAGAATCAAAACCATTTTAGAAAATTATCTAAAGTTGCAATAAAATATCTTATAGTCCCTGCTACTTCGGTTCCTTCAGAAAGGTACATATCAATTTTTTCAAAAACTGTCATCTTAAATAACGTGCGTACAAACATTCGTCTCATTCGTTCAATAAAGTAATAAAAACAACGAACTGTAGCCTGATTAAAAACTAGTTAAAGTTTTCCTGCACAAGTACAAACATTCAGTCGATAGTAATATCGATAGTGAAATCTGAACTATCGATAAATATCGATAGTATCCCAGCACTACTTACAAGGCGAATTCATTTTTCAGTTGGCGTTGAAAGCACAGCTACGCTACTTTTTTCTCTAAATTAGAAAGTTGAATGTCAAAAGTTACTTGTGTTTTTGACATATGGACCAACGAAAGCAACAAATAAAATGCAATGTTGTGTATATGGTGTTGTTACATGAATTCGCCTTAGGTCCTTATTTTTATACTTGCAGGTTGTATGTATAACAAAAATCAATTTAAAAACGGGGTTCTATCAAAATACAACTCTAAATTTATCGAACAGCTAACGTTACAAAAACGAAGCTAAAGGCAACATTTTAAAGAATTATAATGCAGGAGTAAAAGCAACCAATATGTACCAAAATTAAATGTTTTTTTAATATTATTGAGTAATAAAAAGTAGTCGAATTTACCAGCACCTCTTTTCGCTATGGAAATTAAATTTTCTTTAAAGAAATATTTCATGTACTTACTACAATTAAAATTCATTTATTAATACGATTTCCGTATGACGTGCTAAATTCCCAGTTTTTCATATTTGATAAATACACTGAAATTTATTGTTGAGGGAAAGCTAGCTTCTATGCGCATTTCACTGGTTGCTTAGGCCAGCTCATCAGGAAACCTTTTCCAAAGATTTTAGAAAGGCCAAAAATATTATACAAATAAAACCGTAAAGCGAATAAGAATTATAAACACTCAAAGTCTTACTTGTAACAATATCAAAGCCAAAACAAAACACCAACAATAAACAGTGAGTTTATCTTTTCTTACATTCCCCTACAATTGGTCGGGTTCTTTCCGAATCGAAATGTAGTTGTAAGTGGGTAAAAAGAAAAAACAAAAATTAAAAAACAAACTGCTTCATTCTACTGTCTTCGTAAGAAAACAACAAAAAAAAACAATTTGCCAATTCAGTTTTTTGCATTTATGATTTTATGATTTTCTAAAAAGCAAAACGATAGTAACCCTGAAAATTACCGCCATTTAATGAAAAAAGAGAGCAATTAGTTTAGCCAGCCAGCCATGACACCAATTTTTGGGTGGGTGTGAAGGTGTCAAGTGTAAACTAAAACCAACAAACTCAACTGTGACAGTTCATAAAGGTGATGCCACTGACAACCACCCTTTTTCATTTACAGCGTTTAAGCATATAATTTGCAATTGTAATTATAAATTTAGATGCCGGTAATTTTCCCATAACAAAGTAGTACACCCTCCTAGTATTCTAAATTTAAAAATTCGTTTGCAAAAAAAGAATACATACAGAAATTGTAGAATTTTAAGCAATTATCTGCAATTAATAAATTTTCTTTTTTTGTTAAAGAAAAGTTTACATGTTTTTAATAGAAATTTCTTTTTTTACGCCCTAGACTTTTTAAAGACGCCACAGAACATGCTTGTCGTTCTTTGTCATTATCGGCCTGTGAAAATCTTTTTCACGTGCTTTCAACATATTTATCATTATCTCGTGAGGAAATTTTCTATGTAAGACATTGTTTTTTTTTTTTTGCTTTTTATTTAGTTTTCAAGAATTCTTGACATTTTAAAGAATTTTTTTATTTTCTTTTTCTTTTATTTTGTGTTTCTTTTATGGCTGGCAATTGAAAATTTGTGCTTTTGATAGTGAACAGAAAAAAAAACTTTTACTGAATAAATGGCAAATTTTTTCGATTCTTTAAAATTCATGAACAAAATTCTTTAGTATTACGAAGAGTTTAAAACAAGAAACGGATTTCCTGTTTTTTTTTTTTTTTTTTTGTATAAAAAAAATTAAGTTTTATGAATTTTTAAAATTTACATTTTCTTTAAGAAACAACCGTTTTCTTAAAGCAAGAAATATAAAAATCAAATCATTTTTTTGGTGTTGCCAACTTGTTTTTTAAAACGTATAAGCAACAATTTAGACAACTTGGTACATTTAACAGTGTTGCTTACATGTTTTAAACAACTACGTCAATTTTAATTTAAACTTTTTCTTAAATGAGAAAACACTAAATTTCGGTTCCCACTTAAATCCGCAGTTAATCCTCAAATTTGTAAACAAAAAAGTAAACTTTATGCCAAAACTCTTGGCATACAAATAATTACATACTTAAAATATAAAAAACAATCAAGCAAGTGTGTATTTAAATTGTTAACCACCTTTCGAAAAATGTATGTTTATAAAAAAAATTCTAGAAACTTTTTTGCTCAGGTGCTTAAAAAGCAAATACTCGACCTTGAACTTTGTTTTTGTAGTTGTTTTTTGTTTTCAGAAGGATTTAAGGCGACTACGAGAGGCGTGTGCGTTCATGTATGTGACAGTGTGTACCAACGTGGCACAAATTATCATAAGACCAAAAAATACTATGTACAAAGCACAATGGGTAGTATTTTCAAAAAAAGGCTTAATATTTAAAAAAAAAGAAGGAAACGGAAGAAAGCTCACAACTACGGTTTTTGTTTAACCCCGCCTTTTTGATTCCCGGGAAATTGGGAAATAACAAAAATTTTCCCGGGATCCCGCGACTCGCACCCAAATTGAAAACACCTCAGTACACCTTAAACCGTAAAAAATAATAATATTTTTATAAAATTTAGCCAATTACAGTTTGATAAGACCAGAAATTAAATTTCATAAAAAAGTCTTTTCTCTAAAATTAGCTTAATAAGCCTTAAACCGCAACAAGTATTTGGTTGGATAAAATAACTAGAGACATGAGTCCAACAAAGATTTACGAATTTTAAAAAGACAAATTTCTCGGAAATCCTCCAATTAACTCCTGGGAAAGCGGGAAACAATTGAATATCCCGGAAATTCCCTAGGTAAACCCTACACCCATTCTTCGAAAGCATTTCTTACTTGCTATAAATACCCAATAAAAGTCGAAGGAATTTGTTTTATTTGACTTTAAGTTGAATATTAAGAGACCATACAAATCTCCAGAGTATTCCTTTCCTTTTGATCTTTTGCGGACCTAAAGAAACTTCATCCCTTTTTCCTTGATTGGATTTTTAACAAAATTTCTTTAAAATAACAAAGAACCCTAAAGCTTTGTGTTCCTTGGATTTGCTTACATTGGCTTCCTTTTAAAGTTTGAAGAAATATCCTGATTTTTTAGATTTAAAAGAAAACCTTTTGTTTCCTTATGCATACATTTCAAAGGGACGTCTTGAATTTCTATGAAAGTTTAAAAGAGTGTCTTGGGTTCTACGAAAAGTTTGCAAAAAACAATCTGGATTTCTCTTAAAGTTGGATGAAATATATTGCATTCCTTTGAAAGTTTAAAAGGGCACCTTAAAATTATTTTGAATATAAAAATTCCTTTAAATTTTTACTTTAAACTTTGAAAGTTTAAAAGAATATCCTGGATTTTACTTAAAGTTAGTTGAAATATCTTAATTTCTATTGAAAGTTAGAAGGCGTATGTATGTATGTGGGATTTCTTTGAACGTTTGGGGGTTTATATGGGTTTTTTCTGAACGTTTAAAATGATAATTTTAATACTTTTAAAGCTTCGTTCACAGTCACAAAAACATTTTTACTTGGTGTTCATAATAGAGCAACAATTTGTTTCGCCAACACCCACATTTTGCAAATTGTGAACAAAGCTTTAAAGTTCGAAATATTAGATTAGATTTAGAGTTCCTTTAAATCTTAATTGGGATATATTGCACTTCTATAAAATCCGCCTGGAATATTTTGTTTTTTTTTCGAAAGATCGTCTATTTGGACGGAGAAGGTATTTACGAATTTCAGAGTGAACAAATGTTGCCCTTTCCCTTTTAAATTTCAAACAAGAATAGAAAGACCGCCAGAAACAAATCAAAGATTTTGGAATCAATTTACAATCTCAAATATTTTCCTATTTTTCTACTCTACCGTCCTATTGTGCAAATAAAAGATACATTACATAAATTGTTGAAAAAAAATACAACGTGATGAATTGAAAAAAAAAATGTCATATTCAGCTTACCTTTGTTCCGTGATTACACAAGGTGGGTTGTTGTTATTATTATTGCTGCTGCTACCACTGCATAAATCCTTTTCATCTTCTTCCTTAAGCACAGCCAATGAATCCATTATATAATGGGAGGACGAAGGTGTAGTATTTGCACAAGTGCTAACACATTCCGTTGATTGCTGCTCATGTGTAAGCTGCTGCTGCTGCTGCTTTTCAAGTGTTTGAGCATCATTTAAGGTAATAAAGACTTGGCTAGTTCTATTTAATGAACTACATAGACTATTTGCATCTGTATCTTCCTCTTCTACTGCAATTAAATAGTTAGATTCTTCAACATCCTTTAAATTGCCTATATCTTTTGCAGCATCTTTGGCTTTAGGTTTCTTCGAGCTATCAGAGGCTGCTGAAGAATTAGAGGATGACGAGGTCGAAGAGGATGCCGTGAAGCTTATATTATTTTGATGTTTCTTGGAGGAAAAACTTTTGCGTATTGATTGTAAACTATGCCTTATAAAGGAGTCCCTTTTTAGGCGGGGGGTATCTATATCATCGACGGTTTTGGATTTTATAAAAGCCCTCTGAGAGTTTTGTGTAACAGGCAAAGATTGAGGCCTTTTAATATTTTCATTAATTGCTTGATCTTCCAAAATTATCGAAGGTTTTCTAAGCAACTCCTGAAACTCTTGCAGATTTTCCGTGCAGTCATAAGTTGATTTTGACTTTTTTATTTTCTTATGTTTAGGAGGTTTCTTGGGTTTCTCTAATTTTTCATTTTTCTCTAATTGTTTTTGTTTGTTTTTACTAAATTTGCTTTTTGTAATTTTATTGTCTTTTTTGTTTTTATTTTCATCATACATCAACGTCGTATGGAATTTATCAAATTCTTCTAGTTTCTTTTGGGCATTAAAGTTTGATGGCCGTTTTGCATTCGTTTTATCGATAAACGAATACGATTTGATAAGAAATAAATTTGATTTATTTTTTTCCAAATTAAATTTCTGCTTTAATTCCATTAATTCACTATCACTTTGATATTGTTGAGTTCTATGTTCGTTTGATTCGAAATGAGGTTCGTGGTTTGGATTTTGGTTTGCTTGATGCAGCATTAGCTCATCAAAACTGGCTTGTTTTTTAAGAGTAGGAGAATCTTCTGGTACGTAATTTTGCTGGGAAAGTTGTGTTTTAGCGGTTACTGCTGGTGTGGTTGGTTCCGTTTGAAGATCGTTTGGGTCTTTAATTGATTTCTTTTTTCGCGCCATTTTTCTTAGGGTTTTTTAAACTAATTTTTGGTTAAAAAGTTTGTTTTTTTTTGGAGATTATTTTTGTTTTTAAGGTTATTTTTTTCTCAAATTTTTTCTTGCTTGTTTTAATAAACATTGATTTTTTTATTTCTATAGCATTAAAATCACCGCCTAAAATAACACCATCATAGTTAGATGAAATTGCCTTAATAGCAGATAAGCCATTATTAATTAAATTATAATTTAAATTACAAGGAAAATATAAGGAACCACATAAAAGTTTTTTAGGCAAACCGTCAATTAACAAAAAAACTTCAACAAAAAGATTTGGGAATAAAATAGAATCTAAAGTAATACGACGAAAAGAGTAATTTTCCCTCAAGGCGATAGCAACGCCTACCGAACTATTATCTTTTAAAAATGAATAATTTTCTAAAACAACTCTATGAGTCGGACTAAGATGTGTCTCCTGTATAAAGGCAACATCAATCTTATTGCATTTCAAAGTATTAACTAAATCTATTCTTCTACTGGAACTAACTAGGGAACGAACGTTAAAAGTTAAAATATCCATATTTCTAATTACCATAGATAGATTCAATTTCCTTAAGGAGCTTTAAACAATCAGATTTTGCCTGTGGCTTAGTGCAATTTTTATAATTTATAATAAAACTTTTAATTTTATCCTCTAATGACATTGTTTCTTCTTTACATAACTCTTTAGCAATTTTCAAAAATTCTTCAATGCAAAGCATACTTCTTGGGGAGATATATTCAATAATTGTAATGGTATAGCTTTATTTGACTGGTTGACAGATTTTTGTTCAGATTTTGTTAGACTTTCTGACTCTAAGCCTTCTTTCCCTAATGGGAACTCTTTCCTAGATCATTTTTTAATTAGTACAAATTTGGTTGATACGTTTAATCCTAATTCAGTTAAATCTCTTCCATCATTTTCTGATCATTTTCCTTTACATTTTCAATTAAAATTCTTGAGCTTTGAGTTTATTTTAAGACAACCACGTATATTTACATCTTTCAGAAATACTAATTGGGTCTCTTTCAGAAGGGAAACATCATCCAAAATAAATTCAAATTTTCCACCTTCGAACGTTAACTTATCAAATTTTGAAATTGACAATTTTGTTGAAGAGTTTTCTTCTGCAGTAAACGAAGTAACTTTTAATCACTGTGAGAAAATCGAAATCAAAAATAAGCGTATTTTTATCTCAGACAGAATTAAAAATTTATATAAGTTAAAGTTTGCTTGGCAAAAGGAGTTAAGGCGCCTTTTTAGAAGAACTTTAGATAGGACACAGCCGAATTATATTCTGTTATCTAAGCAGATTCATCTGATTAAAATTATTATAAAAGAACAAGTTCAAATGGAACAAGCCGAAATTTTCAAAAATCGTCTTGCAAGTATCAAACCAGGTCCTACTGCATACAAACAAATTCACAATATCTTAGGAGTTTCTAAAAAATCTGCATTTACAAAACTAATAGTAAACGGCACGGAGATAACTGAAAATAATCAAAAATTATTTCATCTTCACAGCCATTTTTCTTCTATTTATTCTGGTTTAGTGCCTAATAGGGATGTCTCCGATGTTGAAAACACAATAAGACAAAATTTGTCTCAGATACCAAACATATTTTTAAATTTCAATAATCAATTTCCATCAACGAATGTTCAAAATGATAGTTCATTAACTAACACTGATCAGCTTTTTGCAGTTTCTAAATCGTTAAATAATAAAAAATCCTTCGGCTTAGACGGTATTTCAAACTTCATCATCAGAAAACTTCCAGCCAAAGCTTTTGATTATTTAGCAATTATTTTCAATAATTGCATTAGCAATGGATATTTTCCAAATTCCTGGAAGATAGCAAAAATCTGCCCAATCCCAAAAAAACATAACAATTTTGAATTAGACAATATAAGACCAATATCACTTTTATCCAACTTAGGAAAGCTCTTTGAAAAGGTAATTCGAGTTAAGATGGATATAAATTTAGATGCTTCATATATTCCAAATTATCAGTTTGGGTTTAAAAAATTTCACTCTACTAGTCATGCCTTACTAAAATTTCAAAATGATGTAGTGACCAATTTGAGAAATAAATGCTGTACAATAGCAGTTTCCCTTGATATTGAAAAGGCTTTTGACCATGCTTACCACGATGGCATAATTTTTAAAATGATTAATATTGGCTTCAAACCTCACATTATTAAGTTAGCTCAAAATTTTTTAAAAAATAGAAAGTTTTGCGTCCAATTACAAAACGAAAATTCTATGTTTGGTAATATTTGTTGCGGTGTACCGCAGGGTTCTATTTTAGCTCCTCATTTGTACAACATTTTCATCTCTGATTTTCCACATCAGTTTGGTTGTTCAACTGGTATTCTTTACGCTGATGATTCTCTTATTTACGCTCATGGAACTTCACCAAAGAATACATTGAGTTCTATTTCGTCATATTTAAATTCGGTAAATAATTTTTATAAATTTTGGGGTATAAAGATAAATGCGTCTAAAAGTGAAGCCATTTGTTTGAGGAATGCTTCTGGAAAATGTAAATATTTTGTTGTACCTGAGAGCAAGCAGCTTAGTTTGTCCCTTGATGGACAGGAAATTCCATTTGTAGACAATATTAAATATTTAGGTATTCATTTTAATAAGCTTTTTAAGTTTAACCGTCATGCTAGAATTTGTCTTAACAAAGCTCGCGGCATTAAAATTTCTTTTGGAAAATTATTTAATAGCAGATATTTACCAGAAAAGACAAAATTGTTAATTTATAAATTAAGCATTAGGCCGGTTCTTATGTATGCTTTCTCCATATGGTTTTCATTTTCACCTTCGGTAATGAAGGAATTTGAAATTTTTGAACGTAAAGTTCTTAGACTTTGCGTAAACAAACACTTTGAACGGACTCATAGGAAGTTTTCTAATGAATATATATATGATTTAACAAAGGTTAAGCCCTTAGCCTCGTATGGTTTTGATTTAATGAAACGCTTTATTGACTCTTTACATAATCTCGATAATGTTGTGATTCAAAATGTCTTAAATGATCAACTAGGTTCAAATTGGCTGAATACCAACTACTACTCACCCTTAGGTTATGTGGAACATGAAATTAAATGTGTAAATAGCTTACTACCGAAATTTTACGTTTCAAAAATTGCAGGTGCCCACAGGGGTTAATTTTTTTTTTTTTTTTTTTTTTCTTCCCCCTTTCTTGTTTTTTTTTTTGCTACCTTTTATTATTTTTAGCTTTAAGTTTAGTTTTTAAGCAAATTTCATTTTTACTACCACAAAATGTTGTGCCGGGAGCAAGCACTTTAAACCTTAATGTTAGGGATCTTTCGCAAAATCTGATAAGTTTGTTACTGTTAAACAATAATATTTATTAATACAAAACATTATAGTTTTAAGTTTTCTTTGTAATTTGACTCATAATTTTTTTTTTTCTCTTATTTGATTGTTTTAAAGTCTCAAATAAACTTAACTTAACTTAACTTTATTTCTATAGCATTTTTTAACTTTAAATTTACAGCACATAAAGTTTTTTTTAATGTTTTTAAGAGTTTAACATTTAATTTTTTTCATTTTATAAATTTGAAATTTTCTCAAAATTCTATCACTTGAAAACAATATTTTTTTTTTTAATTTATGAAATTTTTAATTTTAATTCTTTATTTAGTTAAAGTTATCTCTTTCGCTTAAGCGCAGTTTTAATTACACAAGGTTCCACCGTTTTTTTATGTTTTTGTATTGATTTCAATCCTAAACTTTCATTGCTGCTACGCTCTTTGATGCTTTGTTGTGATTTTGGAATAACACTTTTGTGTGTGTGTGTGTGTATTTGATGGAAATCGATTTTGAGACCAAAACTTAAAAAAACAAAAATTTCTTTTAAGATTGATTTCAAATTTATTTCCCGTCTTTATTCTTCTTAGTTGTACACAAACATGCATACATATTAAATATGTCTATTGAACTGTGTATTGGAACAAAAGTTAAATTATGGATTTTAAAATTGTTTAAAATTCATAACACCTTTTTAAAACCAAAGTTTTGAAAATGTTCAATATGATCGAAACCTGAAGATCTTCCTTTAATTTTTTTTAAGCAAACACATTTAGCGTACTACTTCATTTAAGGCCCTTTTAAACTATAATACTGCGTATTAAGACTTACAATCTCAACTCAAACACATTCGAAAGTATAAAATGTAGTGGGAAAACAATTCGTTATGATATGCCATAAAATACGTAAAGAAAGTTGACGGTCAAATGACTCTAACCGTTTTTTGAAAATTTTCGAAAGATAAGATCTTTCATTTTATCAGAGTTGTTTTTTTACAAAGTCAGAGAAAGAAGACTTGAATTTTGTTCACAAATTATCACTTTTAGTTTTTTCTAATAAAAAAAAGCAAAATTATAAAAATAAATATTGAATTTCAAGTGCTTTCTTTTAAATTTTAAATAAACCACTCATGTTTGTCGCAAAAAAACTAATTAAAAACGGTACACAGATTGAAAAAGTTTCAAAAAAGTACAATCGTATCAACTTGCCCACCCTTGATGAATATAACAAAACCCAGTTGTTGAATATTTTGCCGCCAGCATCAGAATAAAAATTGTTTAATTTTAAAGAAATATTAGGGGTAATCACGATGGTCATTGTTCACATTTGCACTTTGTAAATTTGCAGTGCATATTACGATTGATCGTGAGCATACCTACCACTTTTATTTTTGTGCAAACTTGCAATTTTTCTAAAGTTTTATTCTGGCAACACGAAAAACTTCTGGCAGCTCTGTAAAAAATATGCATTTGTTGACACAAGCAAATTAAAATCCATTTTTTCTTTTTAAATAATTTAAATTTTATGCTCTATTTTTTATTAAAACCCACGAAAATGTTCAATTTATAAGTTTTCTTAAAAAACAATATGGCGCTTAATATGTCAAATGTTATTGTTTACATTTGTTTGCACAAATGTTATTGTTTACATTTGTTTGCAACTGAGCAAATATTCACTACTATTTTTGCTCCAAATTGTTTTAGTGCAAACGAAGTAAAATAAAGCAAATTGCAAATGCAAACATTTTGTTGTTGTGTTGGGCAAATGAGTGTATTTTTGCACGCATTTGCATCGTTTGCATACTTTGCACTACCCATCGTGATTTCCCTTACTACATTTTATGTTGTTAGCTTGTCATTTTATTTATTTTTAAATATCTGTTAAAATCACACCAAAAATTAAAGCGCTACTAAGGCAAACAAAATAAATAAATACATTTTTATACTGAAAAAACAGCTGTACAAAGATGTTTCTTTTTTCTTTTTTTTTTTTGTTTAAAGTGTGATAGAATATAGACGCAAAATGTAATGAAAAAGAATTTCTATTTGATTTGTTTTTCAATCAGAACAAAAACTATTGGATTTTGTGGAAGAAAAAAATATTCAGACTTGTAGAATAGTGCAAAAGGGGCTTAAATAGTCATTGTTTACATTTTAAAAGGAGATTTAGAAAATTATGTTGTCTTACTTTTGTTAGCGTAAGTAACTTTTTTTTAGTTTGCTAAGAACAGTCATGCCAATGTCTAACTCTGAAAAAAAACGGACTTAATGAAGAGATTAAGGCCAGTTTTCACAACTTACTCATAGCTAAAATTTAAATTTTATCGGCCGTATAAAAAGTGTTCCGTTATTACAGCTGTACTTTAAGGTCCAATAAGACGTGGCATAACCATACCAAAACTGTATTACCATACCATACCATACAAACCAATTCAATTTTGGGTTCTACGTTCATCTTTACGGCTGTGGCATTATGGTTATGTCACGTCTAATTGGACCTTTAACCTACTTTACTTTAGCTTAAAGTACTGTTGTAATAATCAAACACTCTTTATACGGCCGATAAAATGCTACCTTTAGCATTTGGCATGTTATGAAAAAGGGTAAGACTTTTTAAATTTAAGCCTTGCGTCAACAATTTTTCTTAAAATTTTTATAATTTTAAGGCTTTTGTATTTATTTTTGAATTTTTCAATACATTAACATTCTCTTTATCATTAATCGATTAATAATCGTTTTTTTTTTTTATTATTATTTGTTTAAAACTTTATCAGTGTGTTGTTATTCATTTCCTGACCTTTTTTACGCGTTTTTTGTTTAAAGCACCACACGTTTCTGTTGTTTCAAAGTTTTCATCAATATTGTTACTAATTTTTTTATAATATGCCTTAAGATTATTGTTGATTTCTAAACTTTTGATTTCAAACAAAAAAAAAAATGAAGACTTAAACGTTTAAAAAAGAAAACAACTGATAAAGTTTAAGCTTTTGTTATTAAATCAACTAAAATAAGAGCCGTAAACCAAGCTTTAAGCATTTTTAAACCTTTTAAGGAAAATAAATAAAAACAACTTTTAAATGGCCAAAATCGAAATTAAATAACAGCTGAATATCAAATTTTTGACTTTGTTATAAAATATGTATTAAGTTAATATTAATTTAAAAATATTTTGCATTTAAATACATTTAAGTATTATTTATTATTGTAACCTAATGATAAAGTTGGTGATATTTAACTTAAACAATAGCTATCGTGACCATTAAGTTTTCTCCATTATTACAACTAATCAGAGCAAGTTAAACTCTCTTTTTGGTTTAAAACAAACCAACAAATCTTTAAATCACTAAACATATAAACCATCTTTAAACGCATAAAATTGGGCGTTTAAACTGCCAATACAGACCATATGTTGTCATTGTGTAGTTTCGCCTCCACCGTTTACATGAGTTTGCCTTGCTTGCTTGTTTAAACACATTTTAAACCAAAAAGAGAGTTTTTCTTGTACTGATTTTTTAGCCCAAAGGAAACTTAAACAGACTTTTAATAAGTAACGTAGGCTATTTAAGAACCATTTAAAAAAGTACTGGAAAACTTTATTTTGTACTTAAATATAACTTAAAGAAAAATAAGATTAAAATACAAAGTCATAAGTGGTTTAAAATAGAAAATCTTAAAGATTTTAATGCCTTTTTTTGGTACAATTATTTATCTTTAATGTTCAAACTGTTACAAAAAATCGTAATAATTTATATCATGAAAATGATTTTGTTAAACTTTGGCCTTTGAGTTTTCTAGTAGAAGTTTTTCGACTTTCAAGTTCATTTTAATTGTTTATTGCCTAATTTTAAGATCTTTTGGCTTTAAATTTTTCCAAAACTGGATTTTTTCCCCTAAAATTAAGATAAAGCTTTTGGTCAACTTTGACCTTGAAATCTTTAAGGCGATGTTTTCCTTAGTGTTATAAAAAATGCTTAGTTTTAAAATATTTTCCCCGAGTATTTTAAAGTTTGTTGCAATATTTTTAATTTTGGTAAATTTGTGAAAAATTATCTAAAATTTGATTTATTTTCTTTAAATTTTGTTTATTTTCCTTAAATTTTTAAAAATTTTCTTTTTACATATTTTACTGTTTATTAGGTTCAAGACTTTGTTTGCTTCTGTCTTATCATTAAAAAAAAATTAATTTTCTAAAAATGTTAATAATTATATTCATTAATTTAAACTTTTAACATTTTTCCACAAATTTCATAATTTTCTTTTTTAAATTTCACTAAATTTTCTTATAATTTGACTAAATAGTTATTTACGTAATTAAAACAATGTTTTTAAATCTTTTTTTTAATTTTAAGAACTCTTTCTAAAAATATCTACTTGTTTTATTTAATAAAACTTTACAAAATATTTTTTGTTTTCTATTTCCTTTTTATATAAATTTGTTATTTTTTTATTTTTGTTATTGTTTATTTTTAAAATTTCGTTAACATTTGAATTAATCTTTGTTATTTATCTTTTTTTGCACAATTAAGCACTTAATTAACATACTTTTGAAAATTTGCAGATCACGTTTTTGTTGCTAAGAAAAAAAAATTTATTAAATTTCTTTTAAATTATGTTTAGTCACATTTCTTGTATTATTTATTTATTTTAAATATTAAGAAAAAATATTTCTATAATTTTCTTTTTAATAAAAGAATTTTCTTTTTGAAATCACAAGATTAAAAGCCAGAAAATCACTTAGAGAAAAACTTTACCACCGCCCATTAAAAATAGTACTATTTTTCTCGGCGTTTTTTAATTTTTTTTTTTTTTGTATCTGCGCGTCCGTTACTCTCGCATGTTTATTTTGCACTGACATTTCTATCAAATACAAAAAAAAAACAAACAAAAGAAAAAAACTGTCGAGCAGTGTTACCATTAGAAAATTCAAAATTACACTTAAGATGATGCAAAATTACTCGACTTTAATAAAATTACACCTGAATAGCCTTTTTTATAAAAAACTTTTACAAAAAACACACAAAATTCATTAAAAGAAAATCAATATTATTTGTTAAGTCCTATAGTAACTTCAAATAAATTAACTAAAATAACATTTAAAACTTAAAATAAATTCATAAAAAACAAGTCAGTAAAGCCCGACCATATGATAACATACACCACAAAATTTAGAGAAAAATGTTAAAGAGTATACCCTATTTTGTTGCTCATAGACAAAAATGAATCCGCCAGAATAAATTTATTTTATGAGCTTAAGATTCATGTAAAAGTTATTTGTGCTTGTACAGAGGTTATGTGAAATAATGGACCGATTCTAACCATTTTACCAAATTATCTCTAAAATTGCGGTCTATACTTTGCACACAAGATTTACATGGACAGGCAGACGGATTTGTACATTTGAGGTTTTACAAACATCAGCACAAACGCACAATATCATCTCTTCTATTTTCGTGTGAGTATTAAAAGCATTACCCAAATACTTATAAATTGTATAAGTGCAATTTCAATTAATTTGACTTGAGTATTAAGTGTACTAAATCCCTCCTTATTAGTTATTGTTTCACCAATATATTCGGAAATAGAAATGCTAATTGACTTCTGATGTTATTTAAATTTAATATTTCTTTTACTTTTTTAACTGCATAATCATCGGTATCAACAAGCCCTTCTAACATTCTAAAATTACTCAACAAAGCTTTTTGAATAGAATTCTAAAGTATCTAGCCAGGCCCCTATATTGTTACTACTGGCTGCGGTGGAAGGGGGATCAAGGCATAAATTTTATTAAAAATTTCAATATGTATTATCGAATTGGCTTCTAATTTCCTCTGAACGCGGTGCCAAGCAAGTAACTTCCAACAGTTTTTGATCAAATATTTTAAGCCCATTATAAGCTTAAACCATGTAAGGAGCTGCATGGGTTTAAAATAGAAGGATCTTTTGTCGAAATCTTGTATTTAAAGCAAAGCTCCAAAAGAATGTATTTATTATTTAAAAATTTTTTGGAAATTTTTTTGTGTATTTAAAAATTTATTTAAGAACTTTTTTAAAAAAAAAATCACTTAAAAATTTCAAAATATGCATTTAAAACCTAAATATGCATTTTTACCAAAATATGCAAAAACAAATCGATGCCATTTAAACGCAAATTTAATGATTCGGAAAGACAATTGGTTGACATCGCTCTTAGGCTATCGACAAAAAACATGCATTTGCATGGAAATAGCATCCCTAATTATTAACATCAAAGTATTGATTTCATTAATGAAATCTTGATTTGATTTGGCTAACTACTACATATAATATAAAATTCTCTATAGTTTTTAAACATAATTATACTTTTGATATTGGAACAAATGGCAA
This sequence comes from Pollenia labialis, assembly GCA_949318255.1. Taxonomy (NCBI): domain Eukaryota; kingdom Metazoa; phylum Arthropoda; class Insecta; order Diptera; family Polleniidae; genus Pollenia; species Pollenia labialis. The sequence continues at coordinate 2,268,048 of OX439142.1, forward strand.
TGTCTCATATGCCGAAAAACTACGTCTGATCTACCTACATCTAAGGCTCAGAACAAACGGTAAAACGCAACTGTAACGAATCCCTTTAGAAATCATTGTTTTGAAACTAGTTTCAATCGTTTTCCACACACAATGCAACCTAAAAAGTACCAAAATGTAATGAAATTATCACAATCATTTCGATTTTCTTTGAGAAGAGATGAAACACAAGCACGAGATTCCTGCACGACGGTTTCAATTCAAATGATGTCCAAATGGTAGCGTCATGTGTGGTCCCTCAAGGAAGTCTATGGCATAAACTCAAATGCAACTCGAAAATAATTAGAAGGTGCAGTTTCGTTGCAGTTGCGTTTCGCCGTCTGTTCTGGGCCTAAATCACGCTCTACTTGCGATAGTTAAAATTACACGATATTTGGGAAATTACCCACAAAGTGGCAACACTGCTGCTAAGACAAAAATTTGTTGTAGTTGTTTGAGTATGAGTGAGTATTCAGTTTCGGCCTGTGAGTAAATAAGTCAGTGAGTAAAAGCCCGTTTGTACATGAGCATGTGTTAATGTGTTTGTTTTGTATTAAGTTAAGTGTATCTGGTGTAGATGTTGCCTTGCCGGCATTAACATTTTACTCTTTCACTTGCTGGTTGAAATGCTACCCCTTGATAACGGAAAAATATTGTAGTAATAAATAAAATAATAAATATTTTGTTATTATTTTTAAGCTGTTTTTTGCATTAAAATCACCAAAAACCCATACAACCCCACTAAAATTTAATATTAAAAAATAAAATAAAAAAGTGTCAACGTACATAGATATACACACACACATGTACATATGTGTATATATTTGTGTGTGGCGTCGTATAAAAAATGTTTGGCCACCCAAAAAAAACCCATAAAACACAAAATATTTATTATTTATTTAAAAAAAAAGATTTAATGTATTTTTTAGAATACACAAAGTTAGGTAATCGATAAAGATAAAGATTACAACAAAAAAAAAAAAGAAATAATAAAAAAATAATTAGTAAAAAACTATTAGAAAAAGTTAGAACTAATTAAAAATTTGAAAAATTTAATTTCAAAGAAATCTGTTAATAAACATACTGCTCCCACGTTTGAAATCTAAACTTAAGGTCTTGACATTAAGAAAATTATTTCAATTACCATGTTCACAAAACCCCTTGTATCGTTGTTTCAATTGTATGTTGTATTAAAATACATAGTTCACCATTGGTTTTTTATACAACATACAATAGATACAACGATACAAGGGGGTTTGCGAATACGGCAAATAATAATAAATTAAATATAAAATAAGTCACTATTTGGGATGGATTTTTGGCTGGCGGAGTTATCGGTCCATATCACAGAATATACAGAACTGACACGAGACGGAAGATTTTGCCTTTTTTTTTGTCTCTTTCTAAGAAAGCTGCCCTTTTGCATTTTTTGTTTTGATTACGCAATTCGTGTTGATAGTAGCGGCCTGTTTTTACACATTGCCACTTTACTACCAAAAAACATTTTCTTTCTCTTTCTTCGAAAGCTGCCCTCGCAACTGATTTGGGCCTTTTTCACACGTCACTTTTTACAGTTCTGTGTATTCTGTGGTCCATATGATTATGAGAACGACGTTGGTAGACCATTGTCGTCAACGGCGAGCGCTATTGCCAATATATTTTGTTCAATGTTGTTGTCCCTGCCGGGGATGTTCGGTTAATCTTAAGGATGCTTCACCTTTTGGTGTTACATCCTGCGGGCCATAATCAGGTGCTGCCTATACATGGGATACGGTAAAAATCCAAAACTGACAGATATTCAGGCTAACCATGCTAAAAATGGGGCGGCATGAAATAACCCCCCAAAAAAATAATAAAATAACCCCCAAAGTGTGGGGCCGTTTTTCATATGCAATAAACCCCCAATTTTGAAAATGAAAATGATGAGCGAAAACCAGCGAAGCCACTACTGCGCAGATATGGAAACTTAAAACTAATATAAAATTTAGATTATCGGGCATGTTCTAGAATTTGAAATGAAGTGGATTTGAAAACGAATAAGATTTCGATTGCAATTATTTACAAAATGACTACAGTTATTCCCATTTTTAAGAGTTGTTCTTGTAAAGATAATTGGTACTCAAAGTATGGAGTATATAAAAAGAAATATTTTAATGCAATTTCTTTACAGTCTCCTTTTTAAAATTTGTTCGATTTACAATCCACTTCATTTAAATTTATAGAACATGCCCGTATAGCTCAAACAATCTCTTTGTTTTATTTAAATTTCAGGATAAGAAGCGCCCAATGAAAATTTAATCTTTTTTGGGATTGTTTTTTGTTATGTGGAAATTCAGTTGGGACAGCCACCAAACCCGATTTATTACCATTTTGTGTAATTTTTTTTTCAATTTATTCGTATTAAAAAAAATCACTGTTTTGCCACACTTTAGTATGGCAACTTAGTTTCGATCTCATTACTGTTACAGTGATGCCAATTTTGCAGTAACAAAAATGTGCTTGATTGTAATAAAATCACTTAATTAATGCAGAATAAAACAAATGTTTGTATGTTTCAAAAAATTATTCACATTTTCTTGTTTTTTTTTTAAGAAAAATCAACAATTTGGGTATTTGTTTTGAACCCTTTTTCCTAGATTTTTTATTCCTGCCAATTTTTTTTGCTTTATGCGATTTTTTTAAGTGAATTCTGAATGGAAAACTCATTTATTTATTTTTAGGTACGTGATGATTTTATTAAGTTCGTTGTGGTAAATGTAAATTTAAAATGAAAATAATATTAATTTGTCTACCAGGAAAAATTTTTCTCTTGTCTACTCATATTTTTATACTTTTTATATCTATTACTCGTTATAGGTACAAAGAATTCAAAATTTTGGGTTTAAACTGAATTAAAAATACTCTATAATAAAAAATTGAAAAGCGGTTGATTGTTCTTATTAAAAATTATAAAACTTGAGAGAAAATTAATTTTAAAGTTTATTTCTCAACTAAACCCTTTTTTAAAAGCTTTTGGTTAAATGTTCATGCATTTGGTTAGAAAGCAACGCCTTTAGTGCAATTAAACTCTATTAGCTCTTTCGTTGAGGAAGAGAAAAAGTTTTTTGTAGTACAAATGAGAATTTTTAAAATTTATTTTAAACGTCAAAGCATTTCTTAGGTCGACTTTGGTCTATACAAATTTTTAAATCTTTTGTCCTCATTTAAATGATGTGACAAGCGGCATAAAATGATGTTTTGTTTTAATACGAACAAAAAAAATGTGTACAATTTTTCATTTCTGGGAAATTTTTTAACACAAATCCCAGAAGCATAATTTTTCTGGAAATTTAAGCAAAATAAGTAATGAAAAATTTCTCCAAAAAAAAAAAAAAATTCAGTCAAAATATTTTAAAAATGATTTAACATATTTTTTTTTGTGTGTGTGTTTTTTTTAATATCTTTTGATAAAAGCAATACAAAAATAAAATAATTAAATAATTTACTAGCTGTTTGGTACCGGCACTGCTCGGGATTTTTCAAATAACAATTATATAAGAATTTTGTTAAAAACGTAACCCCAGCTGGTTTATTTTATCAGGAATTGGTTTAATTATTATATTTTGTGAATTTCAGCCAAACCGAAGACAGTTTAAATATTACGACAACAGCCACCTATCGGGATTAAACTTAAGAGAAACCTTGCTCCAGACTTAACAAATTTATTGTCCACGTTTGATGTCAATCGGTCCAGCGGTTCTTGAGTTTTAGGAGCACATTCACGGCACAAACGTTTTTATAAAAACATATATACATACCTACATATATGTACATATGTATATGTAGATACAATGCTAATAGCAACAACCCGCCTTCAAAAAATATGTACACTTATAAAATGATTACAGTAACTGATTGTGGGTTATTAAATTCGTTTTCCGTACTGTTAAAATTTAATAAAAATGACAGACAAGTAATTGTGTAGTCAAAATTTATATGAAAAGCACTCAGTTTTTTGACTACACTTTAGTTTCGCTGAAAACTCTTAAAATCAAAACTCCCAAATATAAATACTTTTCTAAAAGATTCATAATTTTGATATAAATTTTGTTTTTGGTTTAAAAACAAAACTTCATCTTAATAAAATTTATAATATTTAAACCTTCCTAAAAGTTAATTAAGATTTTCTAAAAATCTTTTAAGCTGGGGAAGTTAAAAAATTGTTTTATTGAACTAAAAAGTGAAAAATGTTTTAATTCAATTAGTAACAACATTAAAATGTACCGTGTTTTAATTTTTTCTTAAATTCTTGATGCGATGGCCATTAAATCTTAACCATTTTCCTATTTTTAAGTTCACTCTTTATTTGAAATGAAGGCGACGAAAGTTTCATTTGTATTTTAATTTTTTTCATAAGAAAAATATTTGTGCTTAAAAATAACCACAAAACATTTTCGTTGTTGTTATTTTTTTATAATGAAAGTGAAAACAAGATGTACATATACGTATACATATGTTTGTATATGAAATGTTTATAGTCTATCTAAATCAGTGCTCCTTTGGAATTTTATACAAAAAAAAATGTGACATGAAAAATTTGATGCTTTTAAATAGAAAATGAAGGCTTTTTTACGCCGTAAAGAAAGAATATAGGTACATATCAAATATTTTTATTAGTAAACAGTTTTCCTTGAAAAATATTTAAAAAAAAGAATTGTAGAATATAAAATTTTCTATGAATTTTTAAAATTTCTTTAGTTTTTAAATATGATAAAATCTGAGAATTATTTCTTTTTATAAGTTACTTTCAAATAAAACTCAAAAAATCAATCTGTATTTTAGTTCGATTTAAGTAAATATGATCCTGAAAATTGGGCTTTAAAGAGTTAACAGTGACTTAAAAGTTACACATAGAGAGAAACATTTTTATGAGTTTTAGTTCTTTTTTTTGTAAAATTAATAAATTTTTTATGGAATTTTATTAACTTTCTTTTAATTTTTAACAAAATTAATAAAAATTCTTGCTGGGAAATGCTTCCTGTCTTTTAGAAAGTTTCGCCTGCCCGTTGACAGAATACACGGGAAGGGGGATCCTAAAAACATTACTAATGGGCTAATTTCACCACTTGTGGGAAATTTCGGCCTGAGGGAGGTTCTTCACTAGGTGTTGCTACGCCTAGCTGCTAAACAAGTGACGAGGGTATAATCTTAACGGAATATGCACTCAAATTGCTACCTGGGTGTTATGGTGCTTTTTACTTGGGGGAGAGGGCGGTTGGTGAACGCATTGTTTGTCACCAACGTGATTGATATCCACCATGAGATAAGCCCATATGGCAGATGCTCTTGTAAATCTTTTCCACTACTGAATTTGTTAAAAATGGTATAGTAAAAATACTATACCATTTTGCAAATGCTGCGATGCAAGACCATTTGCACTAGATTGTGAATTCTGCTATTATAAATTTAACAAAATATGTAAAAAGTTTAAAGGTTTGTAACTTTCTGTCAATCAATGTTTCTTTATTTAATCAGAAACAGTTTGTCTTTCAGATAAGGCATTGGAATCTCCCATTACCGAACACCGTACTAGACATATAGATGCCCTCTTAGGGCCATTATTACAACTTGCCAGTAGTTAAATGTCGGATTTTGTTGGACCGATAAATAGCTTTCGTCGTCCTATAAACGTCTGTGTGACCAACACTTAGGCCCTAATTCTGTAAAACGCAACCGCAACGCCAAAAATAACATTAAAAGCAAAAACAATGTCAAACATTTATCATAATTTTGTTGTTGCTTTCTATAGAAATTCATACTGCACAAGATATGCAGCGTTTGAAATTCAAAAATTCAATATGAATTTCTGTGGAAAACAACAACAAAATAATAAAATATTTTTTATTTTGTTTTTGCTTTCAATGTAATTTTTGGTGTTGCGGGCCTTAATCTACAAATGCAGCAACAATATAATTTAGATTGTTTTAAATACGCTAAAAATTAATTTTAGGTAACTTTTCTTTAGAAGTTGTTACAAATTCCAAGCAAATCAAGAGTATTGTTTTTAAGATTTTTTTTTTTTTTTTTTTGAAATAAAGTATTTTTATATACAAATCTGGATTAAACTAATAGACATTTTAGATTTAGATTTTAGTTAAGATTAAACATTTTTCAAACAAATGACTGAAATTTAAAGGGTATTTTTTATATGCTTTATTTTCTTAAAACAAATTGATAAGATATTGTTTTAAATAAAAAAATTTGGACACCTGTGTCAATGCAAATAAGACATATTTCATTTGCAAAAGTTTTAAAAATAAGTGTTTAACACATTTTGCTTTAATGACTGAAGATGTCTATTAATTTTGATACGAGTATAATAATTAATTAATATTTTATTAAATAATTTAACACCTGCAGAGCATAATTTAATGATTAATTGTTTTGGTAACCAAACGATTTCGTTAACTTTTTTTTGTTTTTGAAAACAACGTTTATTTTTTAAACAAATAATTTAAATCTGTTTATTAGAAAGCGTTTTTAGCAAAATTCTTTTAAATATAACACTTTTTTTATTAAATCTTATATTTTTTAAAAGAAGATTCTTTAAACTTACTTGTCTTTGCTTTTACAACGTGAGATTATTTTTTGTATGTGTATATTTTTATAATACAATTTATATTTAAATTATCATTGTTGTTATTTCTACACAGCTTATCAGTGGAAAATAAAGTTCCTCATTTTAGATTTAAACCAAAAAAAATATTTATTTTTTTTAATGAATATTGACGTAAATAACATAAATAACTTTGAAATGCATAGAACAAATACATGATTGACCTGGATTTAACAATAAAATTTAATTCAAATTCGACTTTAATTAAAATATTTTACGCCTTCCTAATCAAAATTAGCAAAAAAAAAAACGCCTGAAAATTTTACTTTATTTTCAAGACATGCTCCTCAAAATCTTATCAACAGCAACCTAAATCTAAAATAAGGAAGTAAATATAATAACCTTTAAGATCAAAGAATTAACAGCTTTGATAAGATAATTTTATGAATATTTGTTTGAATATCTATGTATGTATGAATTTAATTTGTAAAAAAAATCAACAAAAATAAGTTAACAAAAAAAGAATTTAATGCTCTATTTTTTTTTCTCCAAGTGTAACTTTTTACATTACGTTTACTTTGCCAGCCGAAATCTTAATAAAACACAGTATGGCTAATACAAGTTGTTTTTGTTCAATTATTTTTATACACAAAACTGTGATTATTTTTCGAATTTTTTAAAATTTCAATTGAAATTGCAAAAAATCAAGGAAAAATTAAAAGATTCTATAAAAAGGCTTCTTACTTAAGAAAACCTCAAAATTCTTGCACCATTTGTTCTTTTAGACTCCGTTAACTTTTTTAAGCTGTCATCTTAACACAAAAGAAAGGGGGCTGCTGTATATTGCGATGCGATAAGAGGCATACTCTCTATCGCTTTCGCACTCCCTTTGGCAAGATTTTTTTTGAACGATGCAACCCTGGCAATAAAAATTAAAAATGCCGCAGATTTACAGTAATGAAATGTCAAAATATGTAAAAAAAAAAAAAAGTTTTTGTTTAAAAATTTAAATAACATAAATGAAACAAATTTGTTTATGATATAAAGTTGCATCTGCCATATTCATAAAAAATAAAATAAGTTTGAAATGTGTTTTAAGCAAAATTATCATTAAAATATTTTCTTAATATGCATTCCAAATTTTTTTAAATTTTTTATTAATACGGCAGATGAAATTTTTTTATTAAAATTAAAATTATGTAGCACAAAAAAGTCATTGTTTCTCTCTAATGCACAGAACAAATAGATGGTGAAACGCAACTACAACGAAATACTTTAGTAAAGCTTTTACTGCCTGTTTTTAGAAAACGTAAACAAGCGAGTGAATGAGAAATAATATTGAAAACAACAATAAAAAACGAAAATTTGTTTTTGTTTTCAATATACATATTTCTCACTCACTCACTTGTTTACGTTTTCTAAAAACAGGCAGTTAGTCTCCGTAAACTTTTAGAGTGACCAAGGCCCATCTATCAGGTCTGCTTACTTGTACAAAAACACAAAACGATTCTTTTTAGTTGTCAAAAATTTACTACCACATATACAAAGCAAAAGGAAAAAACGTGTATGTGTGGCATACCATAAACGTAAACAAACGTATACATGCACATGTAAGCAAAATGTAAACAACTTTTGACTACTAAAAAGAACATAAACAATGATCATCAGGCTTCTTGCGCAGGCCTTGAGAGTGACCATATAAATAAAGGGTGTTACCAGTATTCAGTTAAACAAATTTATTTTTTAACTCTAAACAATAACGAAAATCTAGAACAGATTTTTTTTTTACATTAATTTTTAAGGGAGAAATTTCGTAAATAACTTTTTCACAATCATTTTCAAAGTTATTTAAAATTTTAAAGAAATCTAAAGAAAAATTTAATTTTTTTTATTAAAAAAAGCTTCCTTCCCATGTTGAATTATCTATGATTTTTATATCGGAAACAGTGTATTTTTCTTATAAAACTCGTCACTATATTATTTTGTGTTTCTAATTATTTACCACTTCAGAATTTATTATCTAGCAAAATAAAAAAAAAAAAAAAAACGATAAAATAATTACCTTGATTTCTCATCTATGACGTGATTTTGCAAAAATTGTTTGGTTTTTGTTTATTTATTTGCTTTTCCTAATAAAAATAGATGTTGTTTTGAAAACAAAATAATCTGCTAGACTCTCTATATATTAAACAAATAAACAAACTTAAAATGTATTAATTTTTTTTTTTTAGTAAATCAATTAATTTTTTACAAACTTTTCTACTAAACCGAAGTTAAAATTTTTTGAAAATTATTTTTGGTTTTTATGTACATAAATTAATTTAGTTTCTTTTTTGACTAAAGATTTTGTTAAACAACAAAAAAACGTCATACACAAAAACAAAAATATAAGCAAGAAAAAAAATTGGGTTTAAAAATAATTAAATAAATGTTACTAACCACATGATTTTGGTAGTTAAAACAAAAAGTAAATTAATTAAATCTGAATACCTACAAACAATGTTTCTTTAACATTGTCTTAAAAATTGTCAAGTTAATAACATATCGTATATTTCAGTTTTCATAAAAGTTAGCATTTCTAACCATCGAACAGTAGCAGTAACATTTTTTTTTAACAAGTCCTTTTGGTTGCTACTTAAGTCAGCCATGGTAACACTGTACAAAACTTTTTAAGTTAAGTTTTTCTAAAAAATACACTGGCAAGTATCTTATTGATAAAGTGGCTACACAGTTAAAGACGAAAGTATGGCAACATAATATTGCTTTTATGGCAACCTAATATTGCTTTTAAGGTAATATGTAGATACAATTATGGCGTTAATAAATCAGTGAATGTTTAAACGCTGGTTTAGTTAAACTAAGCTTAAATTTTAATGTAGTTTAAACTCAACAGCTATAAATCAATGCCCCATATATTATATGTAGTTTAAAAAATACACGGGTGATATTTTGGTGTTCCGTTTTTATGTGTTTCGGTGCGATTTTCAATTGCCTTAAGCACATCGAAAAAAAACGGTATGACTTTAAGAACAACACAAAATTACACGTGTAATTTTAAAATCACGTGGTTTGAAATCACGTGAGTTTCAAAACAAACCCGAACGACACTTTTTTAGTCTCTTTAAAACTAGGCAACAAAAGTTGCCGGGATTTTTTTTGAAATAAAAATATGCCGTTCTTTTTTTCGCTCCCAATATAAATAGTTAAAAATTGTTTTAAAATAATATTCTTATGTATTAATAAATAATATTCATATGCATAAAATACGGCCTAAGTTATATAAAATAAACATATTCATAAAAGTTTAATTACACAACATTTAAAAAAAAATAGCCCAGCCCAATAAACTTTTGTATCAGAAATTACAGAATTTTTAAAAAAAAAATTAATTGTTTTTTTTTTTAATTCGAAGTTCTTTGATATTCAGTTAGGCTTAAGTTCATCAAATTGACTTTTCATTAAATTATTTTTACCGAAGGAAGGAATTTTACAACATGAAATTAATCAACATTTATTGATAATTTTTATTCTTGGCTGAGCTGAGGATCGAACTCGGGTTGAATTTACGCTTCGAGAATAACCAAATTCTCATCATCAGAATTCTTTGCAGTTCTACCCTCTGCACCATTGCGGTGCCTGCCAGCCAACAGTCAAACATCAATCTTTAACAAATGGTATTGGTGGTTCGAAATTTAGTGAAATTAATTATCATTCTTTAATTTAATTTACATGTTTCTTCCTTCTCTTCTGCTTTTTCGTACTCTTTCTGTCAAGACTTATTTTATCTTGAATACCTGAGTACATTTGTTTATTATGTTTTTTGTCCACTTTCGTCGACATTTTATGTGTACAACTTGAATTACAAATGTAAACATATAGAGCCTGTGCCATAGCTATTTCTAGAACTATTGTGTTCTTTTTTCAGTTGACCTTTTTTTATTTTGTAAAAAAATATTTAGAATTAGGCTGAATTTTTTGGAAAACAAAGGAATAAAATTTGAGTTTATTTCAAAAAAACAAATTGAAAGTTTTTTCTTAATAATAATGAAAACAATGTTTTTTACCAAAACAATACCGCAAAAGACAAAAGTTTAATGATACTTATTTTGTGAATTTTTTGGGTTTCTTCGGTACATACCTGATAAGAACATATTTTTCTATTTACTTTTAAGTCTAACCTTTAAAACATAAACATTTTTAACAAAAACTCTAATAAATTTCACCTAGACATGAAGCATGAATTATGGTCAATGTCACGACATTCAAATCTAATAATAAATTAACCAGCTGCTAATTTTTTTGACGCTATTTTAAGTTTGCCGGGTAATTTTTCTGTAATTTTGGTTTACCACATGAACTTAGTTAAAATGTTAAAAAAGGTATTTAAAAAAATACTACAGTAGACACCCAATAATTCAAAATAAAGAGATTTCGATTTAGCGAGGCTAAAATTAAATAAACGAGGGATTGAATTTAACGAGGTTTAAAAAAAAGCAAATGATTTAAATGGGTTACAATTTAATTAAACTAAACAATTAATATCTAATAACAACAAACACAAAACTTAAGGTATGGTCAGACCTAATAAATTTATCAAACCCTAATTTTATTTTTAACAATTTTAATTGATTAACTAAACTTTATTTGTAAGAAGATAATTGTATAATGTAATTTAGAAACTGTTAAATGATGCTTGATCTAGCAAACGTTTTGCAAAAGCATAAATTTGTAAACATTGCTTCTTAATTTGTGTATAAACTTGGTTGGCTTGGTATTTTTTTTCAAAATGTATTGGTTTTAATTGCGATTAATAAGAGGTTGACTTAAAGGGACTTTAAATTTCAAAAAAAAATAATATTCGAATTAACGAGGGGACCAAAATGGGTAGGATTTTTTCGAATTAAAGGGTTTTTCTAAAGAGACCAGATGTTTATTTTTATATTTTTAAAGTTTTTGAGTTAATGGGGTACAAATTATCGCGGTTTGACTGTTATATGTACACAATTTTTTAGTAAAAAAAGATAACTCACCTTGAAAATCTTTGCTTAACATCTTCACTTAATGGTCGAAATGTTAAAGGTGCTAATCTAAAATTTAAGAGAATAGAGGAAAAAATCAGTTAATATAAATTTAAAACTAAGTAAGAAATTTTAAGATAATAAACAAATTAAAAAGAAAAGAACAAATTAGTTAATAAAATAAAAAATCAATTAATTAACAAACAATTTTTATTTAATGGAAGTTTTTTAATGAATTTATTGATGAGGAATTAAAATTTTTAAATAAATAGGTATAACTTTTTGATAGATGTAAAAAAAACGAATTGTATTTTTTTAGCATTTAAAACTTTATTAAAGCATTATTAAATAAAAGCAAAAAAAAACTATACTATCTAAAATAACAAATAATTTCTTTAAATATGTATGTATGTATGAATTTTGCTTACGGTATTTACAATACATCCTAATGACAACAATAACAGTCTTTATGTAAAATAAAATTCTATATAAATATGTACTCTATATTTTAACAGTTTCTCTCATGTGCAAACATTTTTTATCTAGTTTAAACAACAAAAAAAGAACAATCAAGTTTAATATTTTTTTAAATTGCACTTCCCCACACTTTTCCTTTTAAAATGGCATTGGCATTCATTAACAAAACAAAACCAGGATAACTAAAAAACAACAACTTGCCATAATAAACATGGATGCTTTGTTTACATTTGGCTTGTAAACCGTTTGGAACACATACACTCTCTTTAGTTAACAAACAGGAATCATTCAATGTGCAATCAGTGTTGCCAGAATTTTAATTTTATTACAAAGGTTACTGTTGATGAGAAGAAAAAACTAAAATGTATAGTGATGAATACACTCTGTTAGTTATTTTATTTATTCCAGCAAACGCCTTACGGTTAGTTTAAGTAACACATGAATGATTTTTTATTTTTTCGCTGTTGTTCATCCTGGACAGCGTTTTGTGTAACAACAACACATAACTATCTAGATTAATTAAAATGATAAGCAGTAGTTGTGGTAATAAAAACCTATTAAAGGTGCAAACAGCTTATGTTAATTAAAAAAACAAAAGGCGGTATCATACAGTCTCAATGGGCTTTAAAAGTAGTTATAGGTTTATACATAAGTGTGAGTGAAAAATGGTATGTAAAATTTTATTAAATGTACTCCCAATGATAATAAGGTTTTCTGAGAAATTGTTCATTATAAACTAAAACAATAGGATGTCAAAGTACACGTACATACATACATACATACATGCACTAAAATAACTTTAACAACAGTGAATGAAAACATATGGGGGGTTTCTTAAAGAATAATCGAAATAATATACGATTTTAGAATTCGAGTGTTATTTAAATCGATAAAAACTTAAAATTTATAAAAAATGGCAATTAGAGAATTTTTCAGTAAGTTTCATCAATACAAATTCAATGCAAAATTTTGTATGCCATGTTATTTGGAATAAATAACAATAGTCATAAACATATTTTCATAGTTAATTGAAAGTTTGTAGTCCAATTTTTAATATTAAATAGTTGAAAAGTGCAATACAAATGTAAACTCCAATTTATTATTATGGAATAAAAATATCCCCTGATGAAAAACAAATAGTATGACCATAAATATTTTTTATTTACATTTGGTAACAAATTATTGGTCAAAAGTAGCCCGTGAGGAAAAAATTGTAACTTAAATTCGAATTTTCGAAAATGTCCTCTCAAATACATTTAAAAACACAAAAGTAAAACCAAAAAGGATTTAATTCCGTACGGAAAGTGCGATCTGTTTCGCATCTTGCTTAATAAAATGACAGATTCATAAAACTTAACAAAAAGTTTCCTTATGTTCAATATGGTTTGACACATATGATTTACATATATGTATTTGCCCATTTGCTTAAGCCAACTTAAGCATATTATAGTTGGGCCTTTACTATGTTTAGTTTTATGAGGATGTTTTTAAACCTAAAAGTTTTTAATTAAATTCGAAGATGATTTCGAATTTCGATAACCGTTTAAAATGCTTTACATTTATTCAAAAGACACAAATTTTGTTATTTCTTATTAAAGTTTATGCTTCTATTGATAAATTTCGAAATTCTTATTAAATTTCAAAAATAAATTTATTCAAATATCCCTACATTTCAGTTTTTAAATCACGTTCTTGTGTGAACCGTAAAAAAAGGCGGCTTTTTAGACTTTATTTTTTTTTTTGTTAAACGATGACTAATGTATCTAAAATGTTTCTGTGCCCAATCTGCAACAAATTATTATAAATTTCCCATCATTGCTACAAACTTTTTCAGAAGACAACAGCGTTAACATCTGAAAATCATTGTTTGTCATTTTTATTCCACAAAAACGAAAAATTCTAAAATTAACTTTGTGTTGTCATAACGAAAATTATTAGACGAATGAAGTAGTAAATAAATAATATTTTATATTTATTTTTATATAAGATTTCGGAGGGTACTTTTTGTTTGCATGTTTAAAATCGTGAGAATTTATAAAAAATATAAAACAATTTTAAAAATACTCAGCGCACATCATAAAAAATGTAAATGTAATATTCTATAGGCCTGAGAACGGAAGGTGGAAATTTTCATTTATTGTGAGAAAAAATAAAAAAAAATTATAAAGCTTAATGTAAAAAGCAATTTGTGGTACGAGTTTGAAATAAAATGTCACAGCGACAGTTTTCAAACTTTGTAAAATAAAAGTAAAAATTGTTCAGACTTAAACACTAAAGTTTCAAGCTAACAAAATAATTTCTTGTATTACAGAGATAATTTTTGAGATTCACTGCAAAAGGAAGAATATTTATTAAAAATAAGTTCAAAAATACCTCTAATCGATCCTGTCATAATTTTAAAAGTGGACAAAACATTTCCTAAAAATTATGATAATTATGCAATTTTCTTTTAGATATTTTCGATAAATTCACAAAAAAAAAAAATATATTTAAAAAATTTGTGATAAAATAAAAGAAGCAAACAAATTTTGGACACAAATAAACATTTTCTTAAATTTTAAATTTTAAATATCACAAACATAACAGTGATAATTAAAAAAAAATTATCACAAAATTTTAAAAACCATTAATTTTTACTTTCAGAACCACTCAGCACTGAAGAAAATGGATTGTGCTATTCGCCATCTAAGGAAAAGCCGTTCAGAAGATCGCTGTAAAAGTTTTAAACGAATATCATACATACGGCACATATACATACTCTTAAAAACTGGCAAGCTAAAAGATGATGAGACAGGTACCGGCCAATTGTCTTGCTCAGTATTGTCTACAAAATACTCGAGAGACTTATTTTTTAAATAATCGAACCATGTTGAATTAGTATTATCCCAGTGGAACAAGCTCGACTCCGATCAGGAAGTCGCTTCACCAACCAAGTACTCGCTCTGGCAACGTATATAAAAGATGGTCTTCAAGTAAAAACTCTTTCGCGTTGTGTCGCGTGTGACACTATTTGGAAAGAGGGTATGATATATAAATTCCGCAAGGTTATACGCTGCAGCGCGCTGCATTGAAAATGTAACCTTGTTAAATAGCATGCTAATCGACAAACACTTCTACCTTAATGATGAGCAAAGGTATTAGCCCTTTTGCTGTTTAACTTATTGTATATCCATGACCTTCCTCCACCAACATCCATCTAGTTTGTTTATGCTGACGATATTGCGATAGCTACACAACACCCATCCTCTTTGCAAGCAGAAACCAACCTTACTGACGACCTTTCATCACTTTATTCTTTCGACTTTGCCCAAGTCTAAAAAGTCAGACGAATCATGTTTTCATTTTAAAAACAACTAGTTAGGCTGATTTAAGCTTGCAGTAAGTTTTAATAATAGGATATTAAACCACAACCAAATCCCAAAATACCTGGAAGGAAACTTGCAACAACAACATGGGGAGCCTGAGGACGTACTCTGCGTTCAAATTTCTCTTGGTTTGGTTACTCAACTGTAGAATACTGTGACACTGGCTGACTTAACAGCGCACATGTCTCGAAAAAATATTCCCAACTAAACTCTTTAATATGCATAATAACAGGCACGATGTCCTCAACACTAAGGCCCTTATTGTGTAGAACGCAGCGCATTGTTGTTGTTTTCTACAGCAATTCATATTGCGTTTTAAAATTTTTAACGCCAAAAGATTGAAATTTAAAAATTCAATATGAATTTCTGTAAAAAGCAACAACAAAACTACAAGATATTTTTAACTTTGTTTTTGCTTTCAAAGTAATTTTTGTTGTTGTGTTGCGTTTTAGACAATTAGGGCCTAAGTCATTCCTTATGGTTCTAAGAAACATCAATGCCACCAAAACTCAGACGTCTTTTTCCGCGAATATAAAAATATTAAATATAAATTAACAATTCAACAGTGATAAATGAAAAAATATTTTCAAGATTTCACAAAACATTACGTTGAAATGCATAATTTTTTTATTAAAAAATATTTCTCTATAATTATATTCAACATTTTTATTTTTCGAATTTATTCTATGAGCTAAATTTCAGTTATGTATTTTACAATACAATAGTCTGATAGTGTATAAAGTCATTTCTGAAAAATTGAAGGAATATGACTATTACAAAAAAGCTTTATAAAATACATAACTGAAATTTAGCTCATAGAATAAATTCGAAAAATAAAAATGTTGGATATAATATAAAGTAACCTTCGGAAGGAAATAATTCCCAGTTTCTATTTCTCTATAATTTTTTTAAACATCACAATTAATTTTATCTCATGTTTCACTTATCGCATTGTTAAATCAGTGATAACTTACAAAATATTACCAGGTGTTATGTAAAAATTATTATTTTGTTTAAGTTTTTTGTAATGCAACACTTTTTTAAATAAACTTCATAAATAAAAAAAAAAGATTTATTAAATATTTCATATATCAAAAGTATAAGAGTGATAGTACATAAGATTTTAAAGAAAAATTAATTGCTCACTGTACTGTGTTTGATCTTATAAAACACAAATTTAATTTTTTGTACTATTTTTTGAATTTTTTTTTTTAATTAAATTTAATTTTTATATACGGGCCACGCAAAACATTTGTGATTCTGACTAAAAATCGCATAATAGGTGTTCTGTAAATCGCAATCGCAAGAAGTTTGGCAACATCAAATTGCCAAGCTATGCTCAAGGGAACTGGAATTTTTTTAAGAAACTATGGCCGATCGCAAGCAAAACGCACCAGTTTCAGAATACCAAATCGTAAGATTTTCAGAACATGGCCGATAGTTTTTTTAGGTAACTCGGTTTTTTTTAATGACTATTTCTAAAAATAAACCTACTACAGCGGTAATAGCTTTTAATTATGTATGTATGAAGGTATTTGTAATTTAAGTAAAACTAATGAAAATGGGTAAATGTTTTAAGAATTTGTACAAAAATCCTGTAATTTTGTAAAATTTGCAAGTATACATTAAACAAAAAGTTGTGATAATGAAACAAAATTTAAAAAAAATATAACAATTTTACTTTTTGTAATAAATCTCTTAAAGCTTTTGATTTTGTAAACGTTTTTTTTTTTTTTTTTTTGAACTAAACCAGGTCAATTTTCTTGAAAAAGGGGTCACCGCTTGGAAAATTGAGTCTATTTTGAAAAAAAAATTGCTTAAAATGACACATTTGAGCCATTTTCCATGCAAATATGAATTTCGTTTGACAATATTGTATACATTAGATTTTACTGAACTCTTCTTTCTTTTGAATTTTTGCTTAGTTTACTTAAATTTATGCTAATCCAATTATTATTATTTTTTCTTTTTTATTTAAAATTCTTGTTTCAACTGCAGCAATTGTGAAAATACTTTCTGCCTTCTTAACGCAGCCACCCTGTGCAAAAACCTCTAAATAATTTCCAAACAAATGTCAGTTGAAGTGTCAGATAAAATGTCGTTATAGAAAAAACTTTGACGTTCTTTTACAACCCTTAAATTTTCTAAGGTACACATACTAAAAAAGTTAAAGAAATTTTAAAGAAAAACTACTCACATTGTTAAAATGCTAAGCGATTGTACCAAAAAACTTTTACAATTTGTTTAAACATTTAGTTTGTTTTTTTTTACATATTTAAGAAAACTTTTTGTTTAAGTTTTCCTTGTTACATAACTTTAACTTATTATTTTTTTCAAAAAAGATCTACATATGTACCTATAACACGAATTGTCTTCTTTTTATAAATATATAAATTGAGCAAAAATCATTTCAGAAACACTTTATTAAATTTTTAAAACTTTATTTTAATTTATTTTTATTTTGTGTGAAAAAAGGAAGACCGTGTTTTATTTAAAAATGTTTCAAGTTTATCATTTATTTTATTTAAAATTTAATAACTTTTTAATTTTTACTTTTATTTAGCTAATTCACACCTGCTTAAAAGTGTGTGTTTTACACTGTAATTTTACCGCAACTGATTATGACACTGCTGCTACACTAGTAGAGAAAAATTCTTAAAACCCCTTAAAATATGTTTAAACGCAACAAAAACCTAAAAAAAACAGAGAATAACGAAATCACACGTACAAAATGCCAGCAACAAAAAAGGAGAAAATACGACAACAATATTATGCTGAACTCAATGAGTGATATGTCAAAAGGTAGCCAAAAGTTATAGTAAAAACAACAAGAAACACAACTACATAACACAACAACAACTGAATATTAAAAAAAAAACACCCCAAAATTTGCATTTAAGACCAAGAGAGCATCAAAGAATAGCAAAACAAAATAACTGTAAAAGAAGAAATGATGTAAACAAAAGTGTGGCCAATTAAAATTAAGCGCATTAAAAAATCCTTAAATGATAAAACTTTTGTTCTTTAATAAAAAAAAAATTTATAAAATCCAGATAAAACAAATTTTTTTTAAATAAACATTAACAAGAAATAAAGCGACACCCTCTCTTCTAAAGCTATGTTCACACCAATTTGATGTCCTACACTAGTTTTATAAAAAAAAAAACATTTAATTTTGCAAAACGTTTGGCTAGATCAAACATCATTTAACAGTTTCGTTATTACATTATGCAATTATATGCTTACAAATAAAGTTTAGTGAATCAATGGAAAATTTTAAAAATAATGATTAAGATTTAAGGGTCAGGTTTTTTTAGGATTTTTTCATCAAATATTTGTTAGGTCTGAACATACCTTAAGAAACTTTTTTTTACATTTTTGCTACAGCATTTTTTAAGAAATTGTATTAATTAATTTTTTTTATCGACTCGGGTCGTAAAATTTTTATGATTACCAATTAAATTTTTGGGAAAAATATTTAAAAATAATAAGAGAAAAAATGTATAAAAGTACCAAAACGGCAAAACCCAAGTTGTTTACCACAATTCAAAAGTCATATTTTATAATATATTTTTCTGTAGACTCAAATCAATATCTTTCTATAATTATTGTTTATTTTATTGACAGGTGGTTGTTTGAAAATTTATCCAAAAAAAAAAACTAAAGAAAAATGTTGAGCTGGTTTGTCAAAGAAGAACAAAATTTTTCTCCTAAAACCTCTCTCATTTACATAACTTTTTATGAGTTCCTTAGGGTAAGTTAAAGAAAGTATTAACCGAAAATTTGTCTACCGATTTTTTTTAATTAAATATTTTAAAAAAAAACTATCTAAAGTACTAGTCAATTTAGGGTACAAAAATTAATCAAAAAAATTGTTATTAGATTTTCATAAAATTTTGAATAAAAGTGATAAAAAGGTTAAGAAAAATAACACAATAATAAGTTTATATAACCCATTTAGAGTCTAAGAAATTTTCTTAGAATAAGCAGAAAAAAAGGTACAGAATGATAAGATAATATTTACACAAAATATTCTTGTAGCCGATTTTAAAATTAACTGTTTGATGCAAAAACAAACATTTACCCCTTCCACCTGTAGTGAAGGTTTCAAAAGTTAAAGTTCAGATTACATTAAGCCCATACACTAAACTAAGGCCCATTTTCACAACTTACCGATAGCTGAAGAGAGGATTTTATTGGCCATAAGAAAAGTATTCCATTGTTACTTAATTTTTGTTTTGTTTATTTTTGAGCAAGTATTTCAGTTAATTTGTATGTTGGCGGATGCCGTTTGCCTTTCAAAAACAAAATTTTAGACAATTCATGGCTTCTTAAGTAAAGGGAGTAAATTTTTTTGTCTGTCTTCGTAAATTGTTTTCTTGACATCTTGAAAGCAAACTGCGTAAATATTGCGTGCAGCCTACTTCACAGCTTTACATTTTTGGAAATTTTGACAAACAGTATATGGGCAAAGCCCAGCAACAGTCCACCAAATAAAAATTTTTCAAATTATCAAAAAGTAATTTCAATTTTTGGGAATACAAAATTTAAATTTCAAAAGATTTTGTTATTCGTGCTAAATTCCCAGTTTTTATTATTGATAAAAACACTTGAAATTTATTGTTGATGGGATAAGCTATTCCTATGCGCATTTCACTGGTTGCTTAGGCCAGATCATCAGGAAACTTCATCCATAAAGATTTTAGAAAAACTAAAGATATTAAACCAAGTAAAAATGTTAAACGTATAAGACTTATAGCAACAGTTCTACTTGTAATAATATCAAAGCTTAAACAAAACAACATCAACAATAAACAGTGCGTTCATCTCGTCTTACATTCCCCGCTACAATTAGTTGAAATTCTCTCAACATTAATTGTAGTTGTAAGTAGGTTAAGAAAAACAAAATAAAAAACAACAACAGCTTACAAAAGATGTTGTCAATTAAGTGTTTTTTAGGCCGTGCACACGCCTGTTTATTATCAAAAAGTAATTTCAATTTTTGGGAATACAAAATTTAAATTTCAAAAGATTTTGTTATTCGTGCTAAATTCCCAGTTTTTATTATTGATAAAAACACTTGAAATTTATTGTTGATGGGATAAGCTATTCCTATGCGCATTTCACTGGTTGCTTAGGCCAGATCATCAGGAAACTTCATCCATAAAGATTTTAGAAAAACTAAAGATATTAAACCAAGTAAAAATGTTAAACGTATAAGACTTATAGCAACAGTTCTACTTGTAATAATATCAAAGCTTAAACAAAACAACATCAACAATAAACAGTGCGTTCATCTCGTCTTACATTCCCCGCTACAATTAGTTGAAATTCTCTCAACATTAATTGTAGTTGTAAGTAGGTTAAGAAAAACAAAATAAAAAACAACAACAGCTTACAAAAGATGTTGTCAATTAAGTGTTTTTTAGGCCGTGCACACGCCTGTTTATTATCAAAAAGTAATTTCAATTTTTGGGAATACAAAATTTAAATTTCAAAAGATTTTGTTATTCGTGCTAAATTCCCAGTTTTTATTATTGATAAAAACACTTGAAATTTATTGTTGATGGGATAAGCTATTCCTATGCGCATTTCACTGGTTGCTTAGGCCAGATCATCAGGAAACTTCATCCATAAAGATTTTAGAAAAACTAAAGATATTAAACCAAGTAAAAATGTTAAACGTATAAGACTTATAGCAACAGTTCTACTTGTAATAATATCAAAGCTTAAACAAAACAACATCAACAATAAACAGTGCGTTCATCTCGTCTTACATTCCCCGCTACAATTAGTTGAAATTCTCTCAACATTAATTGTAGTTGTAAGTAGGTTAAGAAAAACAAAATAAAAAACAACAACAGCTTACAAAAGATGTTGTCAATTAAGTGTTTTTTAGGCCGTGCACACGCCTGTTTATTATCAAAAAGTAATTTCAATTTTTGGGAATACAAAATTTAAATTTCAAAAGATTTTGTTATTCGTGCTAAATTCCCAGTTTTTATTATTGATAAAAACACTTGAAATTTATTGTTGATGGGATAAGCTATTCCTATGCGCATTTCACTGGTTGCTTAGGCCAGATCATCAGGAAACTTCATCCATAAAGATTTTAGAAAAACTAAAGATATTAAACCAAGTAAAAATGTTAAACGTATAAGACTTATAGCAACAGTTCTACTTGTAATAATATCAAAGCTTAAACAAAACAACATCAACAATAAACAGTGCGTTCATCTCGTCTTACATTCCCCGCTACAATTAGTTGAAATTCTCTCAACATTAATTGTAGTTGTAAGTAGGTTAAGAAAAACAAAATAAAAAACAACAACAGCTTACAAAAGATGTTGTCAATTAAGTGTTTTTTAGGCCGTGCACACGCCTGTTTATTATCAAAAAGTAATTTCAATTTTTGGGAATACAAAATTTAAATTTCAAAAGATTTTGTTATTCGTGCTAAATTCCCAGTTTTTATTATTGATAAAAACACTTGAAATTTATTGTTGATGGGATAAGCTATTCCTATGCGCATTTCACTGGTTGCTTAGGCCAGATCATCAGGAAACTTCATCCATAAAGATTTTAGAAAAACTAAAGATATTAAACCAAGTAAAAATGTTAAACGTATAAGACTTATAGCAACAGTTCTACTTGTAATAATATCAAAGCTTAAACAAAACAACATCAACAATAAACAGTGCGTTCATCTCGTCTTACATTCCCCGCTACAATTAGTTGAAATTCTCTCAACATTAATTGTAGTTGTAAGTAGGTTAAGAAAAACAAAATAAAAAACAACAACAGCTTACAAAAGATGTTGTCAATTAAGTGTTTTTTAGGCCGTGCACACGCCTGTTTATTATCAAAAAGTAATTTCAATTTTTGGGAATACAAAATTTAAATTTCAAAAGATTTTGTTATTCGTGCTAAATTCCCAGTTTTTATTATTGATAAAAACACTTGAAATTTATTGTTGATGGGATAAGCTATTCCTATGCGCATTTCACTGGTTGCTTAGGCCAGATCATCAGGAAACTTCATCCATAAAGATTTTAGAAAAACTAAAGATATTAAACCAAGTAAAAATGTTAAACGTATAAGACTTATAGCAACAGTTCTACTTGTAATAATATCAAAGCTTAAACAAAACAACATCAACAATAAACAGTGCGTTCATCTCGTCTTACATTCCCCGCTACAATTAGTTGAAATTCTCTCAACATTAATTGTAGTTGTAAGTAGGTTAAGAAAAACAAAATAAAAAACAACAACAGCTTACAAAAGATGTTGTCAATTAAGTGTTTTTTAGGCCGTGCACACGCCTGTTTATTATCAAAAAGTAATTTCAATTTTTGGGAATACAAAATTTAAATTTCAAAAGATTTTGTTATTCGTGCTAAATTCCCAGTTTTTATTATTGATAAAAACACTTGAAATTTATTGTTGATGGGATAAGCTATTCCTATGCGCATTTCACTGGTTGCTTAGGCCAGATCATCAGGAAACTTCATCCATAAAGATTTTAGAAAAACTAAAGATATTAAACCAAGTAAAAATGTTAAACGTATAAGACTTATAGCAACAGTTCTACTTGTAATAATATCAAAGCTTAAACAAAACAACATCAAGCGGGGAATGTAAGACGAGATGAACGCACTGTTTATTGTTGATGTTGTTTTGTTTAAGCTTTGATATTATTACAAGTAGAACTGTTGCTATAAGTCTTATACGTTTAACATTTTTACTTGGTTTAATATCTTTAGTTTTTCTAAAATCTTTATGGATGAAGTTTCCTGATGATCTGGCCTAAGCAACCAGTGAAATGCGCATAGGAATAGCTTATCCCATCAACAATAAATTTCAAGTGTTTTTATCAATAATAAAAACTGGGAATTTAGCACGAATAACAAAATCTTTTGAAATTTAAATTTTGTATTCCCAAAAATTGAAATTACTTTTTGATAATAAACAGGCGTGTGCACGGCCTAAAAAACACTTAATTGACAACATCTTTTGTAAGCTGTTGTTGTTTTTTATTTTGTTTTTCTTAACCTACTTACAACTACAATTAATGTTGAGAGAATTTCAACTAATTGTAGCGGGGAATGTAAGACGAGATGAACGCACTGTTTATTGTTGATGTTGTTTTGTTTAAGCTTTGATATTATTACAAGTAGAACTGTTGCTATAAGTCTTATACGTTTAACATTTTTACTTGGTTTAATATCTTTAGTTTTTCTAAAATCTTTATGGATGAAGTTTCCTGATGATCTGGCCTAAGCAACCAGTGAAATGCGCATAGGAATAGCTTATCCCATCAACAATAAATTTCAAGTGTTTTTATCAATAATAAAAACTGGGAATTTAGCACGAATAACAAAATCTTTTGAAATTTAAATTTTGTATTCCCAAAAATTGAAATTACTTTTTGATAATAAACAGGCGTGTGCACGGCCTAAAAAACACTTAATTGACAACATCTTTTGTAAGCTGTTGTTGTTTTTTATTTTGTTTTTCTTAACCTACTTACAACTACAATTAATGTTGAGAGAATTTCAACTAATTGTAGCGGGGAATGTAAGACGAGATGAACGCACTGTTTATTGTTGATGTTGTTTTGTTTAAGCTTTGATATTATTACAAGTAGAACTGTTGCTATAAGTCTTATACGTTTAACATTTTTACTTGGTTTAATATCTTTAGTTTTTCTAAAATCTTTATGGATGAAGTTTCCTGATGATCTGGCCTAAGCAACCAGTGAAATGCGCATAGGAATAGCTTATCCCATCAACAATAAATTTCAAGTGTTTTTATCAATAATAAAAACTGGGAATTTAGCACGAATAACAAAATCTTTTGAAATTTAAATTTTGTATTCCCAAAAATTGAAATTACTTTTTGATAATAAACAGGCGTGTGCACGGCCTAAAAAACACTTAATTGACAACATCTTTTGTAAGCTGTTGTTGTTTTTTATTTTGTTTTTCTTAACCTACTTACAACTACAATTAATGTTGAGAGAATTTCAACTAATTGTAGCGGGGAATGTAAGACGAGATGAACGCACTGTTTATTGTTGATGTTGTTTTGTTTAAGCTTTGATATTATTACAAGTAGAACTGTTGCTATAAGTCTTATACGTTTAACATTTTTACTTGGTTTAATATCTTTAGTTTTTCTAAAATCTTTATGGATGAAGTTTCCTGATGATCTGGCCTAAGCAACCAGTGAAATGCGCATAGGAATAGCTTATCCCATCAACAATAAATTTCAAGTGTTTTTATCAATAATAAAAACTGGGAATTTAGCACGAATAACAAAATCTTTTGAAATTTAAATTTTGTATTCCCAAAAATTGAAATTACTTTTTGATAATAAACAGGCGTGTGCACGGCCTAAAAAACACTTAATTGACAACATCTTTTGTAAGCTGTTGTTGTTTTTTATTTTGTTTTTCTTAACCTACTTACAACTACAATTAATGTTGAGAGAATTTCAACTAATTGTAGCGGGGAATGTAAGACGAGATGAACGCACTGTTTATTGTTGATGTTGTTTTGTTTAAGCTTTGATATTATTACAAGTAGAACTGTTGCTATAAGTCTTATACGTTTAACATTTTTACTTGGTTTAATATCTTTAGTTTTTCTAAAATCTTTATGGATGAAGTTTCCTGATGATCTGGCCTAAGCAACCAGTGAAATGCGCATAGGAATAGCTTATCCCATCAACAATAAATTTCAAGTGTTTTTATCAATAATAAAAACTGGGAATTTAGCACGAATAACAAAATCTTTTGAAATTTAAATTTTGTATTCCCAAAAATTGAAATTACTTTTTGATAATAAACAGGCGTGTGCACGGCCTAAAAAACACTTAATTGACAACATCTTTTGTAAGCTGTTGTTGTTTTTTATTTTGTTTTTCTTAACCTACTTACAACTACAATTAATGTTGAGAGAATTTCAACTAATTGTAGCGGGGAATGTAAGACGAGATGAACGCACTGTTTATTGTTGATGTTGTTTTGTTTAAGCTTTGATATTATTACAAGTAGAACTGTTGCTATAAGTCTTATACGTTTAACATTTTTACTTGGTTTAATATCTTTAGTTTTTCTAAAATCTTTATGGATGAAGTTTCCTGATGATCTGGCCTAAGCAACCAGTGAAATGCGCATAGGAATAGCTTATCCCATCAACAATAAATTTCAAGTGTTTTTATCAATAATAAAAACTGGGAATTTAGCACGAATAACAAAATCTTTTGAAATTTAAATTTTGTATTCCCAAAAATTGAAATTACTTTTTGATAATAAACAGGCGTGTGCACGGCCTAAAAAACACTTAATTGACAACATCTTTTGTAAGCTGTTGTTGTTTTTTTTTTTTTTTTTTTTTTTTTTTTTTTTTTTTTTTTTTTTTATTTTGTTTTTCTTAACCTACTTACAACTACAATTAATGTTGAGAGAATTTCAACTAATTGTAGCGGGGAATGTAAGACGAGATGAACGCACTGTTTATTGTTGATGTTGTTTTGTTTAAGCTTTGATATTATTACAAGTAGAACTGTTGCTATAAGTCTTATACGTTTAACATTTTTACTTGGTTTAATATCTTTAGTTTTTCTAAAATCTTTATGGATGAAGTTTCCTGATGATCTGGCCTAAGCAACCAGTGAAATGCGCATAGGAATAGCTTATCCCATCAACAATAAATTTCAAGTGTTTTTATCAATAATAAAAACTGGGAATTTAGCACGAATAACAAAATCTTTTGAAATTTAATTTTTCAAATTAATTTTTTTTAATGAAATATATATTAAAAAACACGTATTTCGATGATCAATAATACAATAATTCTTGCCAAATCCTACCCAACCCCTGATCTATTAATATTATACATGAATTTAACATAATTTAAGGTGCTTTATAGGCGTTAAATTACACTTACAGCAGAATCATAAAAATATAAATTACGTTAAAAAATAATTGATATTCATTAATAACCACAAAATTAGTTTAAGAAATGCAATTCATAAAAACATAATTTGTTTTGTTAAAATAAATAACATTGCGTTTATATACTACATACTGGAAAAATTGTACCGTACGTTGTGTGGCGTGCGTCACAAAGGGTTCACCGCTTTTGCCAAAAAATCACAAAATTTTTTGGCTGCGAACTTTGTGATCATATATTTCGCAACAAATACCTGCTAAGAAATTATAATATTTGCCATTCGTAAGTACATTAATCTTACTAAATACTATATATTAGTTGAAGCTATCTCTTTTGAAAGACCAAAAATGTGTACATATAAATCAGAAAACGCGTGCGAATGTAGCGTTCGATACGCAGAATTTGCGCATATGTAAAAGACTATTAAGAAAAACTTGATCGTGTAACTGCAGTGACACTTGTAACCGACACTTTGAGCCTAGCAGGTTTTTTTTGAAACTTGAATGCAGTTAATTAGCAGTCACAGTGGTAATGGCTTAAAGATAACAATTAGGATTAAGGTTTGAATACATATCGCAATTTTTGACAAGAAAGGTTTAATAAAAATAAAAAAATTTATTTCTGGCAAAAAAAATTTAACTGCAGTGTAAGAAAAAAAAAGTAGCTAAGCTGTGTTTTTGCCCTGATATGATTATTAAACACATTATAATTTTTGCATTTTCTTTCGCAAAAATTAATTTTGATTTTTCGCTTTCGCTTTCGCTTTCGCACGCACTTATAACATTTTTTTATTTTAGTGCTTTTCTGTTGCTCTAAAAAGTTTCCGTTTTTACAAGCTAAGCATGCGCAACATTGCCTTATTTACTCCCCTTACTAGAAAATAAAAAAATTATGTATTGTTTACTAAAACAACTACCGGTCTTATTTTCGTTAAAACAATTTAGTGTATACTGAAATCATGTGTTTTTTATGTAAGTTATTGCTTTGATAAAAGACTCTCCGTCTCTATTAATACAAAATGGGGGTGATTTTAAAAGAGCGCATGTCAAAAGTAGAGAGAAAAAAGTAAGCTCACGATATTTTAATCATTAAAATTTAATGTTTATTACTGCGTGGGTGTGGGTATTTTAGTTATTGGTGGCGAATGATTATTATATAGTTTTCATGTTTTGTTTTTGCATAACTGCAAACTTTTTTTTATTGCTTTTGCTAAATTAAAGTTTTTTTTCTTATGTAATAACACGCAAGAAGTTGTTAAATGGTTTTGTTTTTATTATTTTTTTTATAACAGATATAGTGTAGCTTTTTGATAATTACGTTTAATTAATATTGTTGGCTTTTAAGCGTAAAAACTCCCAAACAAGTTAAAACATGAGAAAATTTAATTTAAATTCCGTTAATATTCTCAAGGTTGCAATATTGTCTTAATTTAAAACTAGTGCCAATGGTAAATGTAGAGGTAATTGACAGATCTTTTTTCATGTTGTGCCTAAACTTTATTGAGTGAATGTACATATCGTTACCTAAAACGCAAAACGCCCTAATTAACATTTTAAAATGTTTACAAGAGAAGCAAAAAATTATTAAAAATGTTTATTGATAAATTGCCTTAAACAGTTTAGGTATAATTTATTTTTCTTCTAGTTTTCTTGTAAAACCTACCAGTTGTTTTGACAATTGACACTGTTGAATATTATGCAAACTGTTAGTAAGGGGTTTTAGCGCGTATCATATAATCTTTTGTAGATAGTCCTGTTTGTTTTTTGTAAATAAAATCGCTCATTTTGGTAAAAAGTTTCCAAAATTTATTGTGGCCATTTGTGTCGATGCAATACATACATATGTACATCAGAATCAATGAAAAAGAATTTTTAATTTTTGGTTAGTTAGGGCCTTTTGCGTTTTAGGTAACGGTACATGTATACATACATACAAATAGAGAATTAGAAATTAATATGTATAAAAATTATTCAAAATATAGGTTGCCTATCACGGTTCACAACTCAACTTAGTTGTTTTATTTACAGCTCAACTGAGTTGAGTTGTGAAAGGTAATAGGGGCCTTAATTGACTTTTTAATTGTTATTTTACATGTCTACTGACTTAACAAGTAAATTAACTAAATATGTATTTCATGACTGTCTGTCAAATCGATAAAGATCATAAAATTAATTGTGAAATACGAGTAAGTTTGTTACAAAACAATTACACCTGACATATGACGCACATGACAAACATACATACACATTTTTATTTCCTTTACTTACCTTTCCATACTGGCTGCTCGAAATCCCATCGAAGCTGTTGTAACTCTTATTGTTTGCTTAAGTAACGAGCCCAATACGTTACTACTATTGCTTCCCTTACGTTCGTTAGAAAAGGAAGGTGGTGTCATATGCTCTGTGGGGGTAGAGGTGTTAGTATCTGTTGGGGAAGAGGTGGTTTTCTCTTCGTTACGTTCGTGACTTCTCTCATCTTCTGGTATACGTAATATGGGTATTTTTAAAGGTCTTAATGGTATTTCTTTATTAAATTCAGGATCGGTGTTACATCTTGGCCTATAGATTTCGTGTACGTGGGCACGTCTATGTAATTTTTTGCGTGTAAAGCATAAATTATCGATGGATTTTTGTTTACGTAGCGATTCGGAGGAATTGGTGCGGTTTAAACTGTAGAGGGCTGTAATTATAGGAATATTAAAAGGAATTTGAGTAATAGTTTTCTAATCGTTATTAAATAATTAGATTAATAATTTGTTATTCAAACAATTCGAACGAAGATTTCGTTTAAATTTTTAAGCAATAGATTCGAATAAATTTTAGTTTGTTTCCATTATTATTATTTTCCGATTATTCGTATAGTTTAATTTATTCAAATAATTTTATATGCATATACATATGTACCTCAAAAATAAAATTTTAAGTGCTTAAAATTTAACTGGAAATAAACTTGAGTTCAAACAAGGCGAATTCATGTTAACGGTGGTGTTGCTTTCGTTGGCCGATATGTCAAAAACACAAGTAACTTTTGTAATTCCTCTCTCGAATTAAGAAAAAAAAGTAGCACAGCTTTGCTTTCAACGCCACCTGAAAAAAATTAATTCGCCTTGAGTTCAAACGTATTATTAAATGCTTATTCAGGTTTCAAATATTTTACTAATATTCACTGGATTTCAAATTCCTATTTTACTGGAGACTGCCCTTGAAACTTGAAATTCGAACTGTATACCAATTGTTTTGCACTTGACTTTCAGCAAAACTGCTTATTGGGTATATAATATATTATTTTTATGCTTTTATTCTAATTTCTTCGACCTTTTGTAAATAATATTATTCTTTATTAATTCTTGAGCTTAAGGTCACTTTTATTTAAAATATTTTATTTATTATAATCAATATTTTATTTATTATAATCAATATTTCGATTTCCTTTGGAAATCTTCTTCAGGATATATTTTTGAAATTAAATTAAATTAAATTTCAAAAATATATCCTGAAGAAGATTTCCAAAGGAAATCGAAATATTGATTATAATAAATAAAATATTGATTATAATAAATAAAATATTTTAAATAAAAGTGACCTTAAGCTCAAGAATTAATAAAGAATAATATTATTATTTTTATGTTTATTCGAATAATATTTGTTAAATTATTTGATAACATTTTGATTTACGCGTTATTTTGTGGAATATTCATAAGAATCTTCAATCATAAAATAATCAAAATTTGTAATTTTTACTTACAAGTTGAACCTGATGGCCTTAAATCCTCCGTAAAAAAAACAGAAGCCGAGTTTAGCAAAGAATCATCAAAAGAAACCGTAGGACTGGGCACTCTTAAACCGGGCGACAAATTGCGGCTTTTACGCGTTGTATGACATTTTCGAGACACAGGATTTATAACAAAATCCTTATTTGTAACCGTTAAATGGTTGTTATTATTACACATTTTTTATTTTAATTTCAGTGTTTTTTATTTAGACAAATAAGGAAAAATAATTAGATTTTAAATTATTATGTGTTTTTTAATTAATTTATTTTTAAGTTGACTTGTAAGTTTTTTTTTTATATTTCACACAAAGTAGCTTGTCATTTGTTTTAAATCTAAATGGCTACTAACTAAAACATGTTGAAAAAGAAAATTTTTCAAAATTATTTTCAAAAGGTTCGTTTTTCGTATTTAGTTTTTTTCTTTTTATTGTTTTTTTTTGCGTTTGTTTTGCAAAAGAATCAAATAAAATAAATAAATGTTTTTTTCTTTTTCAATTTTTTCTTTATAGAAAAGAGGAGGGTGACAAAAAAAATTGTATAATATTAAGAAATAAAACGTTGTAAACCTTTGAAAACGAAAACCTTGGCTCATTGCACCGCACGTTTGAACAACAAAACAAGCTGCCTAGCTGAAGCAAAATTATGGCAAATAGCTTATTAGATAAGATTTGATTTAACAGTTTTAGGTAATACCTATCTATGTAGGTTTTTTAAGATACATTTAAATTTAGTATGTTCAACAAAATAAACAATAAATTTGTTTACTATTAAGCTGATACATTGTTTTAAGAATGATTGCGACTGATTGATATCCGTAAAGAAACCTAAAGTTTATATTTCTTTTCTAATACAAAATCATTTAAATTTAGCGTCTTTTTTATGATATGCTCACTTCCAATATATTACCTGCAAACAAATGGAAGATATCCCCTAAGGCAATAGCTTCGCAATATCCCCAAATTGTCATCTAAATGAAAATAATCAAAGTAATTTTTTTATTTTATTGACAAAAAACAAATTATAACATATTTGTACGTCATAAATGAAAAAATAAAATTTATTAAATCTAAAAAATTCTGCAGAAGGTAAAAATATAAATAAAATAAAGCTATTAAATATTAATCTTTTTCCTTTTTCACTTAATCAAGATATTACGCAACACTCACAATGGATGCAATTTTAAAGGAGTTGGGTGATATGGTGTAAACTGCATAATTATGTCAGTTTACTTAATTTAATTATTAAATATATTTTTTGTAAGTATAATTTATATTTACATATGTAAATAAAAATTTAATTTTAAATAAAAAGCTGTTTTTATTTTTACATAAACGAATATTTTTAAAATGCAAACTCTTCTTTTTATCATCCCAATGATATTTTGGCGATATTTTTGTATTTTCTCATTAGTGGTTATCTGGCAATATTGCTAGTTCATCATCTAGAAGAATCGCTTTCGTATTGCTTAGGAGTATTGCTATAGAGACACATTTCTTCCCGAAGGAAGTATCTTCCGCAATATGGAATCGATTATTGCCCCAATAATATTTTTCATCCTGGCAATACGTTTGGCAATAAATATGGTGTATTTCTGTGTTTGCTGGGTTATAATCATTGTTATTTATTCAAATACGCATGCATACATACATACGTTTATTCCCAGCTAGCATTTGGGTGATTATTTTTTTGTAAAAATCACCTAAATGAGTCTTTTCAGATCAGTTTTGATGATTAAAAAATCTGATTAATCACTTAAGCGATAGAAAAAGGATTCATAATATGATTCATTGATATGTTAAAATAATGATTTTTAAATATTTTGAATTTTTGTTTTTGCAAAATTAAAAAAAAATAAAAATATAAACTTTCGTGTCAGCCAAACTATTAGCTTAGGGAATTAAAAAAAATTAAAAAATTAAAAATTAAAGAAAGATACAATAAATGTTAGTGCGAATTCTTTCTGCTCGGCTTTGCGAAAACCCGATAAATTTAGTTTGGTTCAAAATAAAGAAAAAATAAAAAACATGACAGTTAAAAAATTATATAAAATATGATCAAAAACTACATACATAGTACATATATAATTTACGATTGAAAAGTGAGACGAAAACGGCTCAATAATGATTATAAAACCCAGAATGTACTAATAAAGTGACCTCACAAGCGCAGCTATTTGCAGTGATTTTCTTCTTGGTGGGACGTTTGGTGTCTTTTTTTCGTTTATTTACATTTTTTAATAAGGCATTTTGATATTTGCCGTCTCAATTCTAGCAACAAAATGCCTGTTGTTTTTTCTATTGTTGCATTGTTGTTGTACTGAGGTCAATCTATTAATACATTTTGATAAAACCTAACATTGAAATGCCTAAAAAAGGATTTAGAAAATTGTATCACAAATGTTTCTATCAGGTGAATCATCGGTAGAGTACCATTTTCTCACAACGAGAGTATCATTTATGATTGAAAAGTGAGCTCATATACGGGTATTTTGCTCTTGAAGCTGATTTCTAAATGATTATGAGATTATGATACAAAGTGTTAGCTGGGAAGTAACAAAACCACCCTGTCGGACTTTTATGAGCTAACTTAAATTAGACTGACTTATAGCCTACTCATTTTCATTTTTTGTTTTAAGTTGACTCGAAGTCTGACAGGGCAATAAAACATGAGCTCCAACTAACAGGGGTTTATACCCAGTTAGCCATGCCGTGCACGAATCATTGATGAATCATTGAAACAATGTCAGTGATGTTTTCGTGTATAGGCTTTGACATAGGACAACTCGGAAGACAATGTCGGTCATGTCGTCGTTTATAAACTTCTTTAGAAGGCGGTGCACTAGACAGTGTCAAGTATTTTGTTGTCCACGACATTTTCCTCAAAATTGTCTTCCAGAATTCCTTATTGGTGAGGACATGTAGTGCATAAATCGTTGACGACAATGTCGTTCACAGCAGTTTTGCCACCTGAGTAGGTATGTTCATACATATGTACATGCATACATACATACATACATAATTGATTTAAAAAGTAAAATAGAAATTGTCACAAAAGTGCGAAATAATATTCTAACCCCCAATTTTACCAAGTTCAGTTATAATTAACTATCTATCAGTTATAGCTGTCAAAATACATTGTCGACTGGAAGTTAAAGTTATATGTACATAGTTAATTTTAACTGAACTTGGTGGTAAAAGTTAATAATAAATTTTTAGGAAAATAAAAACCAATTTCGTTTAAATAATTTTAAAATCAAACTCATTATTACACACACTTTCTTTTTCAACAACTAAAACCAAAAATGTGGGGTTAACTTCAATTATTTGCCTGTTTTTTTCCTTAGTCCTCGTAGAATTTTAAATTGAACTTACCTGAATTTTAATAGCTTTAACAGCTTTTAATCACTTTATTTCTTATATTTTTTTTTTAATATCACTTAAAAAATTCATTAAACTAACATTATTTCCTCAAATTAAACACAATGCTGCTTCAAAATAAAAGTAAACAATGTTTTTTTTTAGGTAAAAGCTGCCACTTTTTTTGATTTTTGGCGATTTAAAGATCACAATTTGCAAAAAATTGCAACCAAGGCGAATTCAAACAGGTGAACTCATCTCTACAACTACAAAAAGCCCCATGTATTTTGTTTATACAATTTTCTGATTGGTTGTCAAAATTTTTTTATTGCAAATTAAAATTATCACTTTTTTATAAAAGAAATTAATAAATTCACTTCAATCATTCGCAGTTTTGAAATTTTTTTATTATAAAAATAATATTTTTAACACTTTTCATTCAACTTCTTCTCAAAACAAAATCATATTTTGACGTTTGACCATATTTTTTAATTCGCCGTGGAAACAGCTGATGAACGGCTGACGAGATGAGTTTACCTGTTTGAATTCGCCTTGATTGCAACATTACATTGATTTGTTTACATTTTAACAAAGCGAATTCCAATGGAGCTATTAAAAAAGGGAAGACGATAAAAGTATTTGGCGAAATATTCTTGTGGAAAATTAGTTAATTTACGAAATTCGAAGTAATTGGCAATTATATTTTTTATATACATATATTTTAAATAAAATTAATTTTTTTTTGTCTTTTTTTCAATAATTGTAAAAATTGTGCCTATGTACATACATATCGTCACCTAAAAGACGAAATAACCTATCTGCAGTTTTCAAAAGTTTACAGGAGAGGGAAAAAACGTTATAAAATTGGAACTTTTGACGATATTGAAACGAAAATTACACATTTTGATTAAAATGATACCAGTAATACATATCGGGTGAGAAAATTTTGTTTTTCTAATCACATCTTATGTTATGGCACTTGGGTTTTTTGGAATTGTAAAAATCTAAAACCAAATAACCTATCTGCAGTACTAATTAGTATGAATAAATAAAAATTTCTTTACACATGAATATTATATACATTAAATAATTAAAGAAGTAGTTTCTTTTACTGGTTTAAGCAAAAACAAGTACTTAATATTTGTTTAAATTACACTATGCAACAAAATGAAACTTTTATCGTGATTTTTGATGATTTATTTTTCTCTTTTTTTGTGCGTAACGGTCCTCTAGGTAGAAAAACTTTGTCATTTGTAATATTATATGTTCAATATTTTGCACACATATGCGTTATGATATAAGGAATAAAAATCCATAAAAAAATCAATTTTGAAATTTTTGCAGATAGGTTATTAGGTCTTTTAGATGACGATATATAGATTCTTATTCTGCCTAAGTTTACGAAATATATTTTTCCGCTTGACTAACATATTTATTAGCATTTCAGCGTGCGCCTACAAATATGCTTTATTTGTTATGTTAAGTTATACCCTACACATTAAAAGTTATGTTCTAAAAGTAAATCAATTATTCCAAAGATTTGTTATAAAAATTTTATAAAATTCAAAATTTGTAAATTGGAAACGCAACGATTTTGTCAAAGTTTTGCTTAATCAGTAAATATTCTAACTAAAAAGACACATTTTTCTCTAATTTTACTAAATAAAGATTTTTTAACAAAAAAATCTTGAACATCATTTCAATTGTCACAATATTGATTAGAATTATATAAAAAACATTTCACTGAAGAGAAAACGTTCAGTCCAACCTGCAAAGTTTAAGCTAATGGCACTTCGTTTAAATTCTAGCAAAGAATATTCTTAAAAAAGAAGTCTAGTTTAAATATTTACTTAAAAGTATTGAATTTCTTGTAAGGTAATGTTATAGTCATCTTTATCTTTACTAGTCAAATAGCGACCTACCATCGCAGACTAGCTACCTAAGAAAATATTATATGGAGAATGATCAGGTTGCAAAGAAGGTCAAAGTTGTAAAATCACTAAAATGAAAAAATACACCAAAATTTAAAAAATCCCTAAGACCTTAATAACGATTATAAAGAAAAACCAAACTAAAATAACAATTTGTATAACATACATACTTAGTTATGTGCAAGTCAAAATAAAAAATTTACAATAACTTATCAGGTTCGTTTCCTATTAAAAATTGGCATTCTGTTACCAAAAAGCATAAAATCCCAATTTTTAATGCGGAAGCAGTCCTCTTAATTATAACAAGGGTTTAAAAAGCTGCAGTCAAAATCAAAAAATTGCTTTTTCTTCCACTATCTGATTTTGCATAGGACGAAAACAAGGCGAATTCATGTAAAATGAACTGTTGCCTTTACTTCTGATTCATTAAATTAAAACAGTCGCAGTGCAGGCAAAACCAAAAAACGAAAGTTGTACACAACAAAGAACATCGGCTCTCCACATGTTCGGAAGTGTTTCGTTTGACAGACTAAACATTTTAATAAATCCCGAAATTAACGAAGATGGAAAGATGTTTTTTCCGTAGTTTTTAAATAATACATGTATACATAAATACATTTACCAATGAAAGGATGGGATGTAAAACACTCGAAAGGCAGACAAACTGATAACGACAACAACGCGTCAGCAACAGAGCAGTTTCACGAATGTTAGCCCCTATTTACACTATTACGAACAAACTTCGGCTGTTAGGCAAGAATTGTTCAAATTGTAAATTAGGACTAAATCTAATTGTTTACAATAAACCTTTATTTATGCAAATATGTACCCAAAGAGCAAGTGTGACAGAAATGGAGATTAGCAACCAAAAACAACCATGTTTATTTTTATGAATTTATTATTATTTCTTTTAGGTTTTTTTAGACATTTTTTATAGAATACAGCAATCTCTTTAAATATTTATAAACATTAACTAATAAATGCTTTATATAACAATTTTTTAAGCTATTTGTTTGTATAATATTTTATATATTTCCGGCATTAGTAGTTATAATAAATTAAATATGTTTTCGAACTGTATTTTCTATGAAAATTTGTTTAATAAATCTGTTTTATTTTTTAAAAATAATGATATAAGATTTTATTAAAATAATATCTTTATTGTTTTTTGTAAAATAAAAATAAGAGAGTAGTTTTTTTTAATAGAGGTTATAGAAAATAACAGAGTATTGGTTTGTTTGGTTTATTTAGAGAGTTTTTACATTAAATAAATATTTGATTAAAAATATTTTCATAGTTAAATAAATAAATGTTTAAAACATAAAAAAAAGAAAATTATTTTGAAACAAAAACTTAAAATTAATAATGCACTTGTTGAGTTAGTTGTAGGAACACTAAAAATTGGATCTGGATTATATTTAAATATGTTTTTGAAACAATATATTAAAAAAAAAAAACTATATTTTTTGTATTTAATAAAAAAATAAATAATTTGTAAAAAAAATCTTAAAAGTTTTCTATTATTCGTTTACTTTTTTTAAACATAAAAAAATTGTTATATTGTTTATTTTTACATTTTTTTTTTTATTAGTTTTGAATATTACTTTAAGAATTATTAAAAGGTTTCCTTTTAAAGTATTTAGAATTAATTTATTCCTATAAATCTGATTTTTTTCTGAAAATTTTGACTTTTTGTTAAGAACTTTAATAAATACATATTTGTTTATTAATAATATTTATAATTTCAATAATATTTTGTTTTTTCTGACCTGAAATATTTTTATTATTTTAAAAAATTTGCTATAACTTTTATTAAATTATTCTTTGTTTAAAATAATTTGTGACTTGATTTTTTTTATTTGTACATATTATTATTATTATTATTATACTTTAATTCAAAGATTTATTTTTTTTTCAATTTTCTTTTAATTTATTTTTTGTATTTTATTTTCTTATTAAACCTATAAATTAAACTTTAACATAAAATTGGTAATAGTTTATAAAAAAAATCAGCTATAAATTATTTGAATATACACAAATGCAAAAACAGTTAAAACTAATAAAAAAAATAAAAAGGAGTCTAAAGGAATTTTAAAAATTCAATATCTTTTGCTCAAGTAATTATGTTTTGAAAAGGAAAAGGGGGGAAAAGCTATAATACCAAGATTTCAACAAAAAAATCAGAGCAAGTTCATATTTTTATAATAAAAGTTCTGTTTTCTATTGCTGCAGTTTTTTTTTTTGTTTTTAAACCCCTTAGTTTTACTAACAATTGAAAATTTATGAAATTTACGGCCAACTTCACCAAGTTCAGTTATACATAATTAACTACATATTACTATAACTGCCAGGTAACAATTTTCTCTCTGAAAGTTAAAGGAATAGTTAATTATCCCTTAACTTGTTAAATTGGGCATAAAAATCAAAAATTTTACTGCTTTTGTAAAGAAAAAACATTTTAAAATCTATTGATTTTACTAAAAATTTTACTTTTTGAACATTTTCTTTTATTTTTTGGGTTATTTTCAAACAACTAATAGCAAAACGTTCAGCCCAATTATAAACAAAAATTTCTTAAAAATTTTTCCCGGCTTTTCCCCTTATTACAATTTCGTTAACATAGGAAATTCTAAGCAGTGAATTATGTGAAGTGAAAAATTCTCCTTATATTGAACAAATTTTTAGATGTGAATAATCAGCACACTTTATTTCCAACATGCATATGTAAGCCAATTTACAGATTGAGCAAAGAACAAAACTCCAAGGTATACTTGAAAAGGGATATATGCAATATGTACTGCTAGAAAATTGTTAACAAAAACGATTCCGTTAACAAAACTTTTATGGTGGCGGCTAAAAACAAATAAACTCGGCGACGTTAAAAAATTTGTGTAAAACCGTTTCGTTTTTTGACATTCACTTGAAACAAACTGAACGGATTTGTGCAGAATTAAGAAAAAAATGTACTTACAAGTAATTAAAAACAGAGATTTTACTACTTGAAAAAAAAATTTAACTAAAAATGTAACGAGCTACCTATATAAATAAGAGCGACAAGCGTTGTTTTATTGTCAAAACTTCTCATTTTCCTACAGTTTTTATACATAACAAAGCTTTAGAACGCAAATTCAACACCATCCGGCTGTTAATTGAAAATATATTGGCAATAGAGCTTTCATATTTAAAAAAGCGCTTGAAGCTCTTGTTAGCTTAGGGTAGTTTTTCCTTAAGAAAAACTCTTAACAAAATGTTATATTTTTAGGCTGCCCCTGATTCATAATCGAACCCTAAAAACAATGAACACCATTTTCGATGTTTAGCACCTAATAAACTTTCCGATTTTTTCAGAGCCAATAGAAATTCATAAGAATTATAATCAAATTTACGTAAATGCATATTAAATTGTTGTTTTTGTTCCGGCGTAGCAGGAGGCGAATACATGCCCACCCAATCACCACTTAGTAAACGGACACATTGTTCCACAATAAATTTCAAAGAAGCACGACGATGTAATTCAAAAGATTCCCTTTCGCCATACATATTCTTTTGGTCATCACATAAACGCATATCATGGGCAGAAAGGTTACAGCAATACAGGAAAGATTTTAGACGTTGCTCGCCGATGGCTGCATGATCTATGCCGGGTAGCATAAGTTCTAAGATTTGTGTAGGGCACTGGACATCGGCTATAAGATAATAGCTTATGAGTTCTTTTAAATCATGAAGATGCTGTAACTCGTCCGAGTCATAGTAACTTAATTGATAGGCTTGAGCTATCAGTAGTTGTCTGTAGTGGTAACTGCTGTAGTCGCTAATATGTTTGCGCATGAATTTTTCACTGCGCATAATTTCTGCCCTTATAATCGTTGGTGAATTTTGCAAAACCCACTGGCGGTGAGACCAGGCGTGATAGTTACTAGAACTACGATCGGCACAACGTTCACAAATTCCAATTTCTAAATGCCAGTCAATGGATTCAGCGCCTAGAATTAAAATAAAAATGTTGAAATTCTTTAGTCTTGTATAAAAGCATTTAAAAAAAAACTTCCAACTAACTTTGAAATGAAAACAACCATCTTCTGTAGGCAAATGCCTCATTGGATTTGGGTTTCTTACTTAAAACCAATGCGGAAAATTTCAATTCTCTATTCATTTTTAAGCGATTTTTTTGCATTAGTTGACGTCTTATGTGCCAAAATCCAGTAACATCAGAATTTATGAGTAAAGCAATATTCAGGTACTTGACCACTACCTCACTTTGTTGTATATAACGCTGAAGAGATTGTTTTTTATAGTTCATTAACATTTTGTGGGCATGATCGTAAACATGCTTAGCACACCATGACTCAAGCCCCAAATTGTGTTCGACATGAATGACGGGAGATTTATTGCGATTCAAAACTGTGGGAATTATTTCAAAGGAGATTCTGAAAGTGGAAAAAAGAAACAATTAATAATGAAATTCTAAAAAATTACAATATTTGGTTTGTTTCGCCCTTAAAATCCGAATAGTAACAGTGGGGTCCCAATTTTAAGTACGGAAAGAAACCAATAAAATATATTTTACACACAAGTTTTAAATTAAAAAAAATGGAATATTTAAGAACACTCTCTTCTCATTTGAAGCATTGGGCATGGCATGTTTGTAAATCCATCACTGCCATGCAAATTAAGTTTTTTTTAGCAAACTTGCATTGACACTGTGAAGCAGTACGAACGGGACCATTTTATACCTACACCACATTAGTGGAGAGGGTATTATACGTTTGTGCTGATGTTTGTAGCACCTTACGTATAATGCGAACTGGGTTTCACAATGGACCGCATTGGTTTCTGATCGGAAATGTGCCCTTGGGCACATAACCCTTCTTAACCTAACCTAACCTACGTATAATGCGAAAAATACAACCCTGCTTTTATAAATTGTTTTTGTTTTTCGAATATTTTCAAACCATAATTTGATTACAGATGCAATTTCGTCAAAATACGAAAGACGTGTAAATTACCTGAGTGAGAGAAAGAGAGAGATCGAATTTCGTCAACCGTTTTATTCTGGTAAATTTAAAACTATTCAAGTAGTAAATTTTAGTCTAACAGATTACGGGTTTCACTCTTGATAGTAAAGTCCCTTGTAGACCTTGTGAATCTTATTAACTTAGTTAAAGTACTAAGATTTACAACACTGCAACAACTAAATGTATAAGACTAAAATTTACTACGCTGTGGTTGAAAAATCCAACAAAAAGCTGTAGTAAAGACGTTTGATAAATAACATAGAATAAAACAGTTGAAGAAACTATATCTGTCTCTTTCCCTCACTCAGCAACGTCATTAATTTACAATACTAACGACAAAGGCACTCACGCTTTATAGTATAAAATCGTATTACGATCGACTAAGAATAATTTTCTGAGCCGCCCGACCTGCTGGCTGGTTGTCCGTTCATAAAAACCTTCTGCGCAAAGTACAGGTAGCAATTTATTTTATTTTTTTATTTTATTTATTACATTCTTTCAATACAAAGAAAGCCTATAAGGCCAATTATACATGTATTGCTGTTAACATCTATCCATGATTTACAAATACAATTTTATATAAATATTTATCAATATAGGTACAATATGTTATTTCTAATTTCATTAATTTTATGGCTCCCCAACCACATAAGTATTACAAAATAAAAATTTAAATAATATCGTTTTTTAAATTTTAATTTAAATTTTAATTTGAAGATTATTTAATGAAATTTTGTTAACACGTTTTTTGAAAATTTTGAGAATCGGTCCATAATTTCACATGCCCCCATACGAACTTTTTTACTAATACATGTAGGGTATCAAATGTTTGGAAGTGGCCGAATATATACTTTCTAATTTGCTCTTTATTGTATTTTTTAATAAAACATTAATTTGAAATCATGTGTAGTTTCATTTAAATTGGGTAATTTTGCGTCATCTCAAGTGTAGTTTTGAATTTTGATGGTGGTAACCTGGCTTATAAACACACAACGGAAGTTAATACATATGTACATACATATATTAAAACGATTGTCATTTGGGTGGAAGCGTGTGCCTGTTTAGTGAGTGTCCCCTGCTTGTTTATTGTCAGTTTTGCGATTTTGCCACAAAAAAAACGTTTATGTACTGTAAAACGGCTAACGAAAGCTTATAATTTGATTTTGGGCGTATTAATCATTTAAAAAAAATCGATTTTTTGAAAATTTGGCGTTAACATAGTAAAAAAATAAAAATTAACTAAAATTGGGTAAATTATTAAAGATCAAATAACAGTTCTTAGATTGTTTATTGAAGACTACTATTCTGGGGTGTGCTGGAAATCGTAAACGCGTAAAACGCAAGAATTTTAAAAATCGTTTTTAAATGAGATTTTTGTAATAAAAGAATTTTATGACAAATATTTCCCTATTAAACAGCATTTTAAACCAAAAATTATAAGAATTAGGTTTAAAGATTATTAAAATCAACTTCAAAATTCTTGCGTTTTGCGTTTGCAATTTCCAGCACACCCAGCTGGTAATTTTTAAAGAAAATGCCACAAATTGCAAAAACACTTCAATTTTAATTAAATTTATAGTTTTTACTTTTTATTATCTTTACAATTTAAATAATTTAAACCACAACAAAATTAAATTAACATGAAGAATAGCAGTAACAACTCACTCTTTCGTATAATAATAAATAAATAATAAAAAAATACTCATCATAAATGAAAACTGACATTGAAATGACAAATAAAATATATGAGTACGAAAAATTTATAACCGGCATTTCCTGTAACAAGTCTACTTGAATTTTGGGCCCATGTTGTTCAAATGTTTTCCCTTTGATAATAAATGTCGAGTTAATTACGTTTTAAACCAAACGCGCTTAACACCAAACTATAAAAAAGTAAAGGGAAATGGCTATATAGTTTTTTTCCAGTGGTCGAGTTGTCAATGTTTGTATACAAACTAGTTTTTTTATGTTATCAAACATTTTTACTAGCAATATTTTTACAATCGGACCACAAAAGCAGTGTTGTTGTAGGCAAAAGCGGCATGCGTTTTCTAGTTGTCAAAAATTGTTGTGCCGATAAAATTTGTATTAAGCATCCCTAAATAGCGTGGCGTCAACGCTTTACAATTGGAAAACCCGATTTTGACAGCGGTTTAATAGTGAAGTTGGCCGCTATTGGAAATTTAGCTATTTTTAGTCAACCGAGCGGTGTTATCTCTATTTTTTATTTATATTGTGTAGGTTTCAGAAATTCAAAAATTTTTGAAAACCAACATACATACATGTCTGACATACATGATATTACACAGTGAGCAAGGCCCATTGAAAAGGTCTGCGCAAGAAGCCTGATGATCATTGTTTATGTTCTTTTTAGTAGTCAAAAGTTGTTTAAATTTTGCTTACATGTGCATGTATACGTTTGTTTTCGTTTATGGTATGCCACACATACACGTTTTTTCCTTTTTCTTTGTATATGTGGTAGTAAATTTTTGACAACTAAAAAGAATCGTTTTTTGTTTTTGTTCAAGTAAGCAGACCTGATAGATGGGCCTTGACAGTGAGTTTTGGTATGCCATCATACATGTCTTAAGACAAGTATGCGTGTCTAATAGCCCTTTAAC
The DNA here is from genome assembly GCA_949318255.1 of Pollenia labialis. NCBI lineage: Eukaryota > Metazoa > Arthropoda > Insecta > Diptera > Polleniidae > Pollenia > Pollenia labialis. Next base: position 2,311,173 of record OX439142.1, read on the forward strand.
GGTCGTTTCTTTATAAATGTGCTGTTTTCAAATGTCGGAAACAAACATCATGTTTTGTAAAATTTTGCGCAGAATATGTATGTCAAGTAAAATATCTGATTAAATTCGTTGAAATGTTTCGAATGAGGGATTTGTTACCTAAAAAATTTTTTATTTTTAAAAGTAACGGTCGTTACATTTTAAAAAATTAACCGTTTTTTGTGTTTGAATTTATTTATAATGGGTAACTCAAAGTAGCATATTTTTGTTAGTATAAAGAATATAAAAGTTAATCTTTCGGAAAATGACAGATACATTTATTTTGTATTATATTAGCGGGAAAAAATTCATAATAATAACTTCATTTTTGATCTCTAAGGGGTAATTACCTGTGGAAACACCCATATTTAAAGCACCATAAAGGCATTACTGAGGCGAGTTGGCAAAAGTTAATATTTACAATATTAAAAACTAAAGTACAATTTTAATAACAATGTTTTTTATTAATGTTTTATTTATTTTAGCTATTCAATTTATTTTTTTTTAATCAAGTTTTCCTTTTTTTAAACAAAAAAAAAACAATATTTTTCCACAATTCCAAAAAATTATTTTCGACACTTCCAAAACTAAAAAAAAACAGGGACCGAAAATAACAGTTATTTTGAAATTTTAAAACAAAAAAAGCATATAGAAAGAAGTGAATGGCGGAAAACTGATTTAAGTATACCATATTGATCCTTTATAACTAGTCTATGGCAAAATATGTATTATGAATTTTAAATTTTGAGTTTTATTTTTTTAACAAAAATAACAGTTATTTCTAGATTTTTTTTTTTTTGGACAAAAATAACTATTTTTTTTTGATTTTTATTTTTTCGAGCAAAAATTGAAAAAAAATTTCGGACGTGACAATGGCTACCTACCTATAACTTAAAATTTTTTTCCATGACTTTGGATATTTTTACATAAATCGATAAAGAACTTCAAACAGAATATTTCACAAAAATATTGGACGATTTTTTTACGTACATTTTTGTGTATTAAAATTTTAACCTTAGATTCGATTTCCCAAAAAAAAAAATTTGGTGATAACTTTGGCACATCGTTATGTGAAAACTTGATATTCGTACATACTTACATACATATGTATGTAAGTAGGTATGTATGTATTATACCTATAGGTATTTAATGTAATAATGTTTTTTTTTTGCTAAATTAGGCTTTTATTATTACTGTTAATAAATAAATAAATAAATAAATATACCTACATAAATACATACATACATATGTACATAGTATGTCAAGGTTTCTTTTATTACGTTTCAATCAAGGTATATTTACACAAGGTAAACTCGTTGGCCCATATGTGTATCAGCTGTTTACCTAAGTTGGAACTCCAATGTCAAATTCCGTGTATATGAGCCAAAATTTGTACATGTGTGCGTTAAATTTATATGAAGACAATTTTGACAATTCCGTTCCACTCCGTTATTTTTATAGAGCAGCATGTCTACACTCCCAAATGAGTCTACCTTGTGTAAATATACCTTGGTTTCAATTAACTTTTTTCATTGAGAATAATTTAACATAAAAAAACCTTCATCGCAAACAAATTTTATTGTCAATTGTTATTTAATAATGAAACCTAATAAATTTGTGTATACATTTGGGTGATGCTATGAGACTCTCTTTTTAGCAGAACGTTATTGTTGTTTTATGTATGAATTATTAAGCAAAACAAACCATGGTTATGTTATTATGTACATACATATTATCAATTCAGTATCAACAACACAAACTAACAATAAACGAACAAACATACACTGACGCAAGCACACAACTGCTAAACCCAAAATAAGTACTATAAAAAGAAACTTTGACTAAATTTAAATATATGTAAATGCTAAATGTGCAACAACAAAATAGGTACCTATAATCAGAAACAATTGATAAGGCAAAAACACATTGTTTTTCTTTTTCGTGGCTGTCGGCCTGCAACTGCAATATAAAATTAACCTTGACCCCAGCGTTGCCAGAAGATTTCGAAAAAAAATGTTCATTTGGCGAAAAAAAACCTTATTTTGAAGAGAAAAATCTTGAAAGTTTTTATAACAAGGGCAAAAAAGTAAAAATTATTAAATATTTTTTGGAACATACTTCCTATTAAGGAAACTATATAAATTGAAATACACACATAAATACATAATTACGGTATTTATACAAAATTAGATTGTAGGTTTAAATTTTGTTTTTAGTTATGCCTATTTGGAATAAAAAGGTTTCCTAATAATAGGTACATTTTAAATCCATTTAATTTCTAGTATATAAGCGATCGTAAAAAGTCCATCTAAAAAACGAAGTTATATTGAAAGTATTATTTATTTTTATTAGTTATCATAACTTATAAAAACATTAGGACAACTTATTAGAGCAATGGCTACTAAGGCCTTCAGCTAGATATGTTACAGAATAATTTATAAACTTTAATTAATCTAAACAATATTTACAAAATATATACACTTAGGCGATATACATTTGATACACAATTGAAGATAATTTTTTTTTTATATTTTAGGATTGTGTTGATGTTAGTTGGTGAGGGATTGGAGAGGTATTGTAATGGATTAGATTTAAAAATGTGGTATCTCATAGCTGAAAATTTCGTGCAATATGATAAAATATGAGTAATGGATATGGTACTTGTATTGCAATATGGACATTGGTCCGATGAGTTAGGCTCCATTAGGTGTTTCTTTGTAATTAAAGTATGACCTAGCCTGAGTCTGATGAATTTAGAATAATTTTGGGTGCTAATAGCCTTATTGGTGTTAAAGTTGAGATAGTCTCTAATATTTATTTTTTTTTCTATTAATTTCTCTATAGGTACCAATCCGATGTTTTTAACCATAGGTTCGATTGTTGGTTCAGTGAATTACGTATATAGCCGAGTATGTCGTTCCTATTGATGTTATTAGTCAGGTAAAGAGGGGATCGGAGTGCCGCTTTTGCGGCAGAATCCGCGAATTCATTGCCCGGAATTAAGCAGTGCTTAAATTAGAGATATGTACCTATGTATAGGTAGGTATAAATTTTGTACAAAAAGATTTTAGTTTGGGAGCTATGAGGTTCATACATCATATGATATCTTAATGGTTCTCAATTTAATATTATATTTTTTGATACCGTTGTTTTATTCGATATTTTGAGAAAATTGCATTTAAAAAAGCTCATTAAAAATACCTACATGGATTTTACTAAATACATTCCCAATGGAAAAGTTTTAAAAATAATGTTGGTACACCTTTTAAAAGATATTTTTAAGCACTTATTTATAGGTATATACCTAGGTAGGTAACTATATACCTACTTTGTTTAAAAGCTATCATAAACATGGAACGTGAAATTTTAAAATTTAAAGCTTTTTAAGTTTTATTAGTTATACCTTTTGGTACCAAATAAATAAACTTTTTTGTTCTTTAATACCTACATATATAAAACTTTTAAAAGATACGTTTTTTCTTTTCACAAATAATTATTTTTCATCAATATGTATTCTCCAAATGCACAACCGCTAACTAAGATGCTTTTTTAAATTTGTTGTAGGTATGCCCAGACAATGGGTACAAAAGTGTGCAACAAAATTAGACAACAAGCAGATGCAACCCTTATTGTTTTAAAAAGTGATTGTTTAAAAAAGTATGTTTGTTGTACAAACGTAATGTTAAAAATCTTTATTTCTAAAAATAAAAAATCTTCATTTGAGAAAAAAAAATCTTCAAATCTTATTTTGGTCAAAAAATAAGATAAAATCTTCATTCTGGCAACGCTGCTTGACCCCACCACGATGATAAAATTAACAAATAATACCTACGTACATAATAGGAATATTTTTAACAACAAAAAAATGAAAGGAACAAAACAAAACAATGTGTAAGGAAGAGCGTGTAGCAAATAAGAAAAACCAAAACAATTTAACGGTAAACATAACTAAAAACACGTTATTGCGACTTTCATAAAGAAAAAAGACCACAATTTTGTTAAATTTATCTTAAATCTAAATAAAGTTATTGATTTAAAAATATGTATAGGTACTTACAATTCGGTGTCCTTGAGAAAAACGGTATGAATATCATTGATGATTTTTTCACATAAAACAATTTGTTCATTATTTAAATCAGAATCCATTTTGTTAATTATTTTTTATGCAAAAAATAGCAGTGCTTATTGTTGATAGATACTAATTTATAGAATTTAATATAAGTATTTTTATAGGTTTTTTTATTTTTAATTAATCAGCATAAAGTTTATTGAGTACAGTTATTAAAAAAATACCGCCACCACAATTATTAAAAAAAACCAACTAAGCTACTTTATATTTTTTAGATATTTTTAAAAAACCACAAAACAGACACACTTGCAGTTCAGGCACAAGAAAAAGCGCAAATTATTATAAAAAAAACTGTTTATCACATCTCTCGCACAATAAAAAAAACAATAAAATTAAAAACAAAAATTTATAATTTGTATGTATGGATGTATGTATATACATATGTATATATATACGTATGTAGTATATAAAAAAATTTAATTCTTTAAAACATATTGCACAAACAAATAAAAAAGTTTAAACTTCTTGGTTGAGATACGGCGGTACGAGTTGTTTAAGATGATAGAAAATAATAAATTCAATAAATAAAATTTATACCAAACACAAGTTCAGCACAAGTAAAAGGAAAAAAACAAAACGCGCACTAAATAAAACAACTACACACAAAATATGAAACGCAAACGAAAAATTAAAGCTCTTTTTCATAAAAAAAGCTGAACACAAAAAAACATACCATCTCTCTTTGAAAGCATAAGAAAAAAAACACATGGAAAACACAAACAATAAAAATACAAAAATTTCAACTTAAAATTACAATTTAATTTTTTTGTATGAATTTTTCACTTTTATAACGTTCTTTTTTCACGCAGTTTATTAATTTTTAATATCGTTTGGCAAACTCTTTGAAATTTTTTTTACCCTTTAAAATATTTTAATTAATTTTAATTAATAAAAGACGCAAGCATTATCAAATTATTTCTATTAAACTGAGGAGAAAAGCAGGACAAAACGGAATTAAAATGGTAGAGTTGCCAAAACACTTATATTAAATACAAATTTGGCAAAAAGTTAATGCATACCAAGGTAAATTTATAAAGGTGACATTTTCGAGTCATCTGTTTATTCCTTGTGTGCAAATAAATACCTAAATAAACTTCTAAAAACTTGTTAAATTTTAACAACGTTTCTTTTTTTGTTGATTTTTTTCTGTTTTCATATTATAAATGTATGTATTGAATTTTTTTAAATTAATTTTTAAAACTTTGACAAGCAGTATGTATATGCAAGACTATCAAGAAAAACTTGAACGTATAACTGCAGTGTAAATACTATACACTACCACAGAAGCCGTACACATTTTGAGGAAAATACAACGCTGTCAAGGTAAGTTGCTATTGTTTTGTTTTGAAAATTTTCAAACAATAATAAGATCAGAGATACATATTTTATTTACTGCCCGTCTATAACAGAGATAAATATTGCGACTTATATTGCAGTAAATGTAAAAATTATGTTATCTCTAATATAGATATCAAATTTTTGTACATATTTATTGCCGGCAATTTATATTTCAATAATTGTAACTCTATTTTTGTTTTATGATTCTTTTTTCTTTATTATTTTTTAAAATTTTTTTTTTAATTTTATTAGAATTTTTGTGCTTTTTTATTTTAGCTATTTCGTTCAACCTTGACATTTTTTCTTACGCTTAATTTTAAGCAAATTATAAAAACGGGTAGAATTAATACAAATTAAAATTTTTTTTATGTAAGTGTCGGTTCACACACGTCAAGTTTGACTCGTCAAGTCTTGAGGTTTTAGGAGAGAAGGGTAAAGATAATGCCATTTCTTTTCCCTTTTTTTCTAAAAACTCAAGACTTGACGAGTCAAACTTGACGTGTGTGAACCGGCACTTATTGTTATTGTTGGGAATTTGGGAAATCGCAAAATTATAGCACTGCCATATGAAAATAACTTTACAATGAAACATGGTGATGTATTTCACCATGATGAAATTTCTAATTATTTCACCATGGCTGCAACGAATTTTACCATGGTGAAATTACTTTAATTTCACCATGGAACAGCTGATTGTTATCAAATAGAAAAATCGACAAAAACAAACGAGAATCTTTGCAAAGAAATATAAAAATAAAAGAAATCCATTTGAACCCGAAATTTAGCAGTTTTAATTATTAAAAAAAACAAAATGGCAACTAAAGTTGTAGCCACAGCGACAGTAAGAGCTTTAAAGGGTAGAAAATTAATACCAACCAGAGCAGCTTTAACTTTGGTAAGATTTTCTCCATGTCTGTGTCAGTCAACAGATACAATAATCTAAAATGGATTTCATAACAGAAATTAATGGTTAAATAGAAATTAACATAATGTTTGTTTATTTTTTATAATAGACTCCGACAGCAGTGCAGCGTATCAAAGATTTATTAAAAGATAAACCAGAATATGTAAGTTTTCTTAATTTAAATTATTTTTTTTTATGTGAAGTCAATTAATACTTGTTCAACTTTAGACTGGATTAAAAGTGGGTGTGCGTCAACGTGGATGCAATGGTCTTTCCTATACTTTAAATTATGCCACAGAAAAAGGTTGATTTTCTATTACGTTTAATATTCTTTTGATTGATTTAAACTCCTTTTTATTTAAAAATGTTCATTCCCAGCAGATAAACTAGATGAGGAGGTTGTTCAAGATGGTATTAAAGTTTTTATTGACAAAAAGGCCCAATTATCTTTACTGGGTAAGTTGTAATTATTAAAATTATATTTTGTTAGTATGTGTTGTATTAAAATTGTTATATAAGTTGGAAATTTTAAATTTTGTTTATTTGCGTGTTAAAAACTTGTAATCAAAATTGTGTTGGTGACACATACATACATGTTTTTTGGGGAAATTATTTTGGCAAAATGTCAAAGATGTTAATTTCGTTTGTTTTTTTTAAGGCAAAATTAACATTAAACAATTTTACGAGTTTTGAAAGTATGTAATTCAGAAATCAATAGATTCTGTATCTGAATTTGTATTTTCGAAATTGATATACACAAAATACCTATTAAGATTATAAACTTTCTTTAATATTATAAAATTTGTGTTTTTATTTTTAGGGACTGAAATGGATTATGTTGAATCAAATCTAGCTAGTGAATTTGTCTTCAACAATCCCAATATTAAAGGCACCTGTGGTTGTGGAGAATCATTTAGTATGTAAAACCCGTCTCACAAAATACTAAGTTAGTAAAATTTGAATAATGCAAAACTTAAAGAATGTGGTTTGAACAAAAAAAAAAAATTGTTAGTATAAAAAAATAAAAACTGAAAGATACTAGAAAAATAGTAGTTCTAGCAACTCTTAAAATTTAAAATATACATAGGTACATACATATGTACATAAGTATACAGTAGTTGTTACTTACTACACTTTTAATTTAGCTTAATTCATTTTATTTTTTATTTTCTTTTTAGCTAGCATAATTTTCAAGAGTAGAAGTTATTTTTTGTTTATGCTTAAGTCAAGATGAGAAATAAAATACTTGTTAAAAATTTACAAATAAAATGAAAAATATGTTTGAAATTATAAAAAAAATCCGAACTGCACACAAAAATATTTAGTACCTACTTCATTGAAATTAATTGCCTATTTTTATAAAATTAAAAGTAATTTTTGTGTTAAAAATTAGATTGAAAACACCAACAAAATTTATTAAACGAATATTATTTAATTAAAAATTTTTAAATCATACTGTTTCATACTGTGTGGCATTTACCAGCAATTTAATTTAATTGCTGCTGAAATGTTATTTTAATCACTTTTTCTGTTTATTAAATTTTGCGGCAAAATGTAAAAAATTTTAACAATTAAATTTTTGGTGAAATACCTTGCACCCATAACATCCCAAACTTTAAAGAGCTTAAAAAGTATATAAATGAGACCAAGAGCTATTTATTTCATTAAATCTTTAATTTTCTGAATTTAAGATTTTATTTTTCATTACAAACTGTATAACCATTTTCTTCATATTCTTCTCTGGTAAATAAAACATCTTTAAATCCATCACTACATGCCAATTCCTTGCCACCATACCAACCATATCCTATTGGATCTTCTGGAAATATTATAGAAACTTCCAAGTCATCTGGAGCTAGAGTACGTATTTCTTTTTTCAGACGTGGTATAAAGCCAGGGTAAAGCGAAGAACCTCCTATTACTAAAATGTTACGTAAAAGCTCATGGTGTGTATAGGAAGGACATTCCTTCAAGGCGTCTATGACACCTTCCGGTATGCCCACTTGTTGTATACCCACATCCGAAGGACTAAAAAGCAATTCGGGTACCGTAAATCTTTCATTACACAGTCTAACCGATTGTTGATCAGAATCATCTAAGACAGGGTTTTGGGTGGCATCCTTTTTCCTTATATATCCTCTTTTCAATGTAGTAAAATCGGGTAAAACATAATCTACCACTATTTCGGAACGTCTCTTGTTTTCTGTATGTACCTTCATATCTTCAGCAAAGTCTTGTGAAACAAAGCAAATGTCCTCTTTTATCTGATTGACCACATAAGACTCATCCATGACATTAAGATGGCGATATGATATTATTTCTTTTAAATGGTTAGTCAAAACTTTGCCACCCACTTCAATGCGTCGTATGCCTTTGGTAACGCGTTTGCCTCTTATAAATGGCACTATGTGGGTAAAACTGTAGCCTACATCTACTACAATACAGTTTAATATCTGCATGGAAGTTTCCTCACTTTCGGCGCAATAGTTATAAGCAGCGAGTTCAGCTGTAGTACTTTTGTGTACTCCTAAACAGTGATACTCCTCAAATAATATCTCAACCATGGCCTCCTGGACACTGGCAAAATTCAACTGGGGTTCTGTAACCAAAATATTGCGATCCTCCAAAGTGATGCCAGAGCCTTCTTGGCTAAATATATGATCCCATACCGTTTTCTGTACATCCCAATTGAGAAGATAGCCTTTTTGAAAACATAGTATGTAAAACAATCCAGAAGCATCCCGGCATTCATCTATCTGACTTCCAATAAAAGCGCGCCGTCGTTCCGCCTTGGCTTTCATAATACAATTTAAGCTTATCTGCGGATCGTCGTGAGAAGCCAAACCCAACTTTGCAGTATAAGCGCCATTGTCCAGTACCATAGTTGCACCATTCTCGTCCATTTTCAAAAAATAATTGATTTTTGTTTAAAAAAATATTTCAGGGTTAAACCGGATTGCTTTTGTTTATATATTTGTGCTAACAGAACACAGCTATATGCAATTAAATGCTGGTGCTTCTTATTCTTATATTTTTACATTACCTGTGTTTTGATAACATTAACAAATGACAGCAGCAGCTGTAAAATGTCAAAATCAAGAGGATAATATTTGTAGTTCTCATAAATTGTTCTGTAATTCTTAATTTTTAAATTGCTAAAACAAAAATAGCAAAAAGTGCAACAATTTGTGTATTACAGAAATTTTTTACTATTAAGACAAACAATTGCGCAAAAATTAAAGTTCATACGATCACCAAGCTTACAAAAACAATTGTTTATTAAAATTACTTAAGAGCAAAACAAATATTTGCTGACAGAAATCAAACAAAGGAATTGTTGTTAACAAACCACCCCTTAAAAAGTTGATAAATAAAAGCTAACAATTAAATAATTTGATTAACATAAAATTATACATACATATGTATGTATATTGGCAAAAAAAAAATTTAGATAATATGTTAAGTCTGTAATAATGACAAGATCTTTTTTTTGTTTTACAATATAATTGAATTCAGAGTATACGGAGATATGGATTCTGTTTGTTTGGAAATCGGTATAAATTTCCAACATGTGGTTGAAACAAGTCAATCCTTGCGCTATAAACTGATTTGCGATAAGCAATGGCTGCAAATCTTGGAGAAAAAGCGAAAAATTGGCAATTTTTCAATTTATCCAAAGTTAGATAAGCGAGCGCATCCGGAGGGGGATTTAGAACATCCGTGGTGTTGTATTTTATTGCAACTGTATAAGAAACAACCAAATGTTAAAGTACATCCCTTAAAACATAATCTTTTTGATAGTGACATTAATGCGGAAATGCCCAATTATAACCCTCTAAGTTATTCTCAGGCTGTACATGATGTGACCTCAACAAATTTTAAAAATTTATGGGAAGACTATTATAAACACTGTCCGGAGGCATACATAAAGTCTGAAAAGCACTTTAAACAGAAAGTAGTTCACTCACCTTTAAGTTGTGTTGTACCATATGATACGGTTTTAAAAGAATTAATATCAAGAATTTATAAATGTCCTATTATACACTGCAAATTGGATCGATTAAAAGATGACCCGTTAGATATAACTTCTGAAGACGTATGTGAAGAATGTAATACCAACATAATGCCCGCTATAATAGCTATAGAAACTTCCTCATATTTTGCTGTTTTTTTCTATCCTCCCTGTATTTCCACTTCTTTGTATGACGCTATAACCTTTACCCCAGCCATCTTGACCAAAAACTACAATAAGTCTTTATTTTTGATTTATCAACTACTGCATCTTTACAAATTCATTCATAACCAGGGTTTATTGCTGGGAGAAATATTTCTGCAGGATATTTTAATAAACGAAAACCTATGGGTTTTGTTGATTCCTAATTTGGAGAGTAATATATCGCCTTTATATCTAGAAGAAGCTATATCACACTCTCCCAGTGAAGCAACGGGCCATCAGGATGTAGAATATGATCATATAACCGACGAGGCTGACCAGTTTTCTGTATCTAATATGAAGTTAGATTTAAAATTTTCTTATGATTTAAAGCAGCTATTTTTAAGAGATTATTGTGAAATGTGGTACAATGGCTCGCTTAGCAATTACGATTATTTAACACTTCTTAACAATGCTGCGGGGCGATCTCTTACAAACCCATCATATCATCACATAATGCCTTGGGTTACAGACTTTTCTTCGCGCAATGGCACTAATTGGCGTGATTTGTCTAAAAGTAAATATCGTTTGAATAAGGGCGACATTCATCTTGATCTCATGTTCCAAAATGCTGGGCAACAATCTCTTAATGAATTGGAATCCTCTTTACCTTCGAATGCACCGCAAATGCCCCATCATGTCTCTGATTTTTTATCGGAGATTACATACTTTGTCTATATGGCAAGAAGAACGCCACAACAAATCTTAAGAGAGCACGTCAGGCCGATATGGGTTCCTGCAGAATATCCAGCGTCGATACAAAGACTTCAAGAATGGACACCAGACGAATGCATTCCAGAATTCTTCTCAGATCCTATGATTTTTAAAACAATACATGAAGATTTGCCAGACTTAGAAATTCCTTCATGGGCTTCCTGCCCAGAGGATTTTATATGCAAACATCGTGAAGCTTTAGAATCTCAGTATGTCAGTGACAGGTTACATCATTGGATTGATTTAAATTTTGGATTTAAATTAAGTGGGAAAGCAGCAATTAAATCAAAGAATGTCTGCCTCTCAATGGTTGACCAACATAAAAATCTTTGCCAACGTGGAATAGTGCAATTGTTTTCACATCCCCATCCTCCTAAAAGAATGTCATCAATTTGGTTTAACAAAGTAGCGCCAAGATTGCAAAACTTATGTCCTACCAAAGAAAAACAAATTGAAAAAACATGTAAATCAAGAAATCAACACTTTAATAAAGAATCTAAACGTTTAGCCAAGAGTACGGAAAACTTAAATAAATTATCAGATTCATCAGATATTTTGAAAAACAAATCACCAAACTCCTCCAAAACATCTCCCAGGTTGTCACTGAAAATACCTTGCGATCAAGAAGAAACCACTTCCAATTTTTATAAGTCTACAAATTTTATAGAATTGCCTAAAGATTACAATCCTTGTGCACTGTTACAATCTTTGGAAACATCTCAGCAATTCCTATCTAAAACATTTCCGCTGCAAAAACGTACAGAAAATGCACATGAAAAGATATTCACAAGCGACTTGCTGTTTGAGGACTACAGTGAAAATCATAGTTTTACAAATCAACTATTCAATGATGTTTCTCCTACAGTAAGTGCAATAGGTTTTAAACCTAAATCAAAACTATTTACAACAGCAAAACTTTTGCCAATGGCTCATAAAATTCGATCATCGCAACATTCCATGGAAAAAAGGCAAGGGGATTTACAAGTTTTGGGTTGTTTAATAGTAGAATTATTCGCTTTACCCAAATTAAGGCCACTGATAGGTCACAATTTAATGCCAAAATTTGAGGAAAGATTGAAGGCTTGCTCAACTACTTTCGCACTTTATAAACATGAAATACCTAAGTGTTTAAGAGCAATTACCCTGCAACTGCTCACTTCAACTTGCCAAAATATAATTACGGATAATGGACTTCCTTTACCGTCAGCACAACAACTTTTGGAGCCGATATATCAAAATCTTCTTATACCTTTTCCCAGCAACTACTTCCCTTTGTACGCCTTGATAAGATCACTGCAATCATTTGATTTTGCCTCTATACTACTGGAGCTAAATACCCATTTTCATTGCAACGGTTTGGAATGTGCTAAATATGTAGAAATGGATCGAATGCGCGTGTTATATGAACGAAAAATAGCAAAGTGCAAGGTCATGTCTTGCTGTGCTCATATACGCCGACTTTTAGACCCTATTGGCTATGAACAATTTGCTTCCATTGATTTACTATTACCTCATATTATTGATCTGTTAACACAAGAACACACTTCCATACTGGCTGCCTGGAATCTATTTGATGCAGTTGCTCAGTCTCTGGGAGTTATTCAAACTCAGAAACTTTTGCTGCAGCCCTTAATGAAACTATATGAAGTTGAAAGTTTTGAACGTGGCATGACTTCTGTGCGCAACCGCACATTAGATTCTATTGCAAGTACTACAGGTCATTTGCGTTTTTCAACTAGCAGCTCATTTAAATCGCGCAAGTCTGTTAAGTTATATCACCAAATATTTTTGCTAAGGCTAATGGTACGTTTTGGTTTGAAATGTTTTTTGAGAAATTTTATTGCACCTCTCATTGAAGCAGTTGGAGGTTATAAAGAACCTGAAGATAGTAATGGACTGCATTACCACAGTACTGTAACAGCCAGACGCAGTAGCAAAAATATGAGCTATGCTTCAAGCATTACGTGCAATGAAGAGGATTTAACTTTGATGTCAACTCGAAAGGCTGTAGATTTTGATGAAAACACCATGTCAACTGATGTTGGTGGTAAATACCTACACATCACACATTTGCTGCAACATCGTCATTTAAAAAATATCAAAGTTATTTTCAGGAATAAAAAAAATTTTTTTTATTCATTAACAAGATTTTAGTTGTTATATATTGTAATATTAGTGTTACTTAAAACGACTTTATAGTTTTAAATTTATATACACAACATAATGAAAAAAGAAAATGAGGAAAAGTTAGGACAAACATGTAAAATCAATTAAAAATGGATAATCATTCAAAAAAGCAAATTTCGATCTACCAAAGGTTAAAATACAATTTGGTTTAAGGATTGATGTTTGACTATTGACGTCAGCAGTCGTCGATGGCTGCGAGTGTAAGACGGCTAATCAATCTGAGGAGATCAAGTGGTTGCGATCGAAACATGTCATGGTAACCAGCGGGTTCGAATCTCAAGAATGAATGATTATCGATAACAATTTTTATTAATTTTCATGTCGTAAAATTCCTTTCTTCATAAAAATAATTTAATGAAAATTAAATTTGATGAACTTAAGCCTGATTAATAATATTATAAATTTGGATTAAAAACCATAAATAGTTCAACAAAATAACCACAATTCTAGTTTGTTTATAATTTTGAATTTTGAACGTTTGCGATATGAAATTTTTTTTCTTGTAAGATTTTTGTTCTTTGTACCTTTAATGATTATTAGTAAATATAAGACTTCAAAGAGCTTATTTAAAATGTTTTCGCTATTTTAGCGAACCAACTTTTTAGAGTTGTTGCAATTTTCGCGTTTAATTTACATAATAATAAAACTTGTGCCCATAACTTCTTTTACATTTCAATTTTTTAAACGTATGTATTAAAAAAATATGTTTATTTGCGTCGTCGACTTTTATTCACCCTTATCGTGGTTGGCGTATTTAAAATACGCCTGCGACTGTTTCGTAATAGATTAAAGAGAAGGTGAACTTATTTTCTTTAATCTATTACCAAACAGTCGTAGGCGTATTTTAAATACGCCAACCACGATAAGGGTGATTATAGGGTTGAATATATTGTATACATTAGTGATATTAATTTAAAGTTTGCGATATTTGACTTATTACGTTGTTGCAGCAAATAAGAGATATGTATATAAATACATTGAAGGTACTAAAAATAGAATTTTATTATTATTTTTTCAAGCCGCTCATGTAAAACCAGATAATGAGGGCGTTTTCTGCTTCGAAGACGATGCCAATTTAGATCGCATTTCAACTTCCGATCATATTTCAAATAGATCTCTTGACTCTTTTGACATGAGACCCACCACTGCTGAAGAAGCCAAAGAAGACGATGAATGCCAACTAGATACCACTCCAGAAAAGCTAGCTATATCGGAAATTATTTATGGCTCTAAAATATCCAATAATTCATATGAAGATCCGGAAAAAATCTCATTGAATAATCAAAATCCCAACAGTGAATCAACGATAAATCTTAATCAACTAGGACCGCGTTCTCCAACTATTGCTATTCCAACCAATGTGTTTCGCAGATCCTATCAATTAAATACAATAGATTGTGATATTGGTTCGCGTAAAAGCATAGATTCTTTTGAGATTTTGCAAAATGCTGCCGACGAAGAACAAGAACGAAAAGAAAGATTAAATAGATCAGAAGGTAGAGAAATTTTGAATGATAAAGATTACAAAGGGACAGAAGAAAATACAAAAGAATTTTCTCAAGAGGCTTGCGATTCTCTGCAAGCCTCTGTTATTTCAAAGATGTCTGAGGAGAAATCGTTGCAAAATAATTGCATCTCTGAAATGAGTAGCAAAAGTTTAGTGTGGCTGTCTCATCGCTTAGGACCTGTTTTGACATCAAGGTTTATAACGAAAAATTTACTAAAAATGCTTACTTTGTGTTACGTGGGTCAAGAAAATCTTTTACCTGAGATTGGACCGCTAGAGGAAGCACATAGTTTAAATTATTTTACGGTATCTGATGCTAGAGTAATAGGAGATCGAAGTGCTGTACGGGTGCTCGAATGTTTAATGACTATTGCTGCTTTATATGGCGAACAAGTTATATTGTTGCAATATTTCCCTCACATTAGTGAATTGGTAGCGATGAGTACGAAACGTATAACTGGTAGTTTGGAAGGTGCTCTCATTAGCACTTTACAATTATTAAAATATTTAATACCTTGCTTAACAGACGCAACAATTATGGAACATTTAAAGGTAAAAAATTGTATAAAGAAAAATTAATTTAAAGGTTGTTTAGAAGTTATTACACAATGTAATATACTTAAATTTTAAAATTATTAAGAGACGTCACACTGATTTAAAATTTTTGTTTTAATGTTTACCTTTTCTATTTTTAAGGATTTATTTTTGGAATCGGTAATTTTACCTGTTTTACGTTTCCTGGCCTCTTCAAATATTTTAATGCCAAGTGGCTATTTGGGACGCTCAGTATTATCACGCAAACTTTTAGATTCAATTTATGTGTTAAGCGTACGTCTTGGCCCTGATATGTCACGAGAACATTTATGTAACACTGTTCTAAGGCCGTTCTTCTTTATTTTCGACAAAGCTTACGGAGAAATCACTTATTTTGATGCAGAATGCAATTTCTTTGCAATATCACCGCCTACTAAAGATCAACAATTAGAAAATAAGCGAGAATTGGAAGAAATACGTGATGTATTTTCACCAGCATTGGCCCACAGTGCTTATTTGACCTTTTTACGGTTTCTTGGTGAAGATATAATGAAGAAAACTGTGTTGAATTTAGGACTTATACTAACACTATGTCATGAGTTTGAGTCTCCCGAATATAAAGCGTTTTCTTCTGTTCCACGCATATCAACTGATGCCGTTGACTGTCCAATTAATAACAGTTTGGAAGATAGACAAGAACATCAAGCCGCTAATAGTTTTGGCACCCAAGTAGTCGGTAATCGCATAGAGGTTGTTAGTCCTGTTGCTCAACCTTTGACCAATGTGAAGTCAAGTGATGCACCATTTTACAACCCTGATACCATGGAAATTTTAGATATAGTGACATACAAGTTTGAACATTTACCAAAAACTCGTTATTTGAAAGGAAATTGGTTGGCATATTGGCGTCATGAAATCACACGTTCAGAAAAAGATACTACCTTGAATTTAAAACAAATTAAATTGCAGTCCTTTGTCGGTCATACAAACTCAGTGCGTGCGATTTTGGCTTTGGACAATGAAAATAGTTTTATATCAGCGTCAAAGGCAAGTAGTTTTTAAGTTTTGTTATTGTGTAAGTAGTATTCCCACATTTAGTGTTACAACTATATCCTTATCTTTTGTCGCTCGAAGCGTACGTTCGTGGCACACTCATAAGGTATGTGCATTAGTGAGAGCAAGGCGCATTAGAGCAATCAAAATTCCGCCCAAAGGACCGTTACAGGCTGTGTGCAGATGACATCATTTCATTAGAACACCTGCATGACGAATCGAAGATGGTGACAGAGGGGGCATCTGAATTATCATCTAACAGAGTTCGACCCTCCCCAGAGACATGTCCGAAAATATCTGCGCTGATATAAGAGTGAAGTTTAACAAATCTGGACTCTATGACATGCCAAACCTCATACAGAGAATCTCTGAACGTGGTTGCAATGAATAACCACCGGGAGAATATTGTTTTAGGAGGTCGTCCCCCAGCCGTTGCAATCGAACAACGTTATATCAAAGTGGTATTGGCACAATTGAGGTCAGGATGCTACACCCGTCTAAACTCATACTGGTCCAGAATAAACAGCACCATCCCTGACCTTTGCCCTTCATATGGAATAGGCCCTAACGACGTACGATACATATTCAAATGCAGTGCAAGCTCCAAACATGCAATTGCATATTAACGGTTTCCCTGCATATAACATATGGGCACTTCCAGAAAAAGTCTACTTTTTGTAACGTAACGCCAGAATTTATTAGCTCTACATTTAGTAACAAAAAGGATAACGATTGAACAACATGGTCCGAAAATACAACCTTATTTGCAATCCGGCGTTACATTAAAAAAAGTAGACTTTTCGCTGAAAATGCCCATATTTACCTTAAAACGAGCAAAGATTTATAAATTTTATAGCTTGAAAAATAAATCTGTAATTGTCCAAAGTTTAGTAAAAAAGATTTAATACAAAACGTCTTGCTCAATTCGCAGTCTTAATCAGTTTTGTAATGCAAGTCAAAATCCACTTCCGTTTTTTAACGTCACGCCAGCGCAGATTTTTGCTTATAACTGCATATCCTTAGCGTCGATTACTTTATTTTGTTATATTTCGAAACATTTGTTTAAAAAATTTGTAATTACAAATGAATTCCTATGGTTAAATCTTTCTTTCTAGGACAAAACCGTTAAGTTATGGTCACTTCGCAGCGAGGGAGATGGTACAAAAACGACATACTGCCAATTTACTTATAATGCCCATAAGAAATCTATACATTCCTTGTCTTTTCTTGAATCTATGCGTTTAGTGGTGTCTTGTGATTCCGGCGTTCACATTTGGGATCCATTTATTGGAAGACCACTAGGAATTCTTGATTCACCTAAACACAATCCTATAACCATAGTAAAATGTTTACCTTCTCCCAGTCCTTTGGTTTTGGCTGGCACAGCAGAAGCATCTGTGAAAATAATCGATTCACGGTGCATGCAGTATGTAAATGAATGGCGAGTTAGTTCCAATACACAAAATAATTCCACTGTTAGATGTCTAACAGTTTCTCCATCAGGCAATTGGATGGCAGCAGGTTTGTCTTCAGGCTCCATAGTTATGCTGGACACACGTACCGGTTTGGTTTTGAATTCTTGGCGGCCAACGGAATGTGATTTATTGCAATTGGCTGCACCTAACGATCAGCAACTGATAAGTTCAGCTTTAGACCATAGTTTAGCTGTATGGCATGCACATGATGGTATATTGCATTTTCAATTAATGTAAGTAGTAATTTAAATTTTTGGTGTATTAGCTAACTTATATGCGTTGTTGTAGGCCTCCAGCGGAACCAGCCCATTTTTTACAGACTATTGGTTCCGAGTTGGTATATGCCACCACCGGTAATCGGATTGGTATATATTCAGATTTAAATAGTTCTCATGCCTCTCATAACGTTACCAAATTACGCTCAGAAAATTTTAGAGGTGTTTTAACTTCTTTAGCTGTTTTGCCGTTGAATCATGCTTTTCTGACGGGTAATGAAAGTGGAAATATAACATTGCTATGTTAAAAATAAAAACAAAAACTATAATATAATCACAAGGTACATACATATATTATAAACATTATGATTTCTACTGATTCATTATTTTTAATAATTTTTTTGTAATTTAAACGCAACAATTTATTTTACCATTACTACCACATGATTATACATAAAGAAGTATATATGTATGTACATATAAGAAAACCAATAGACAAATATTTATTTTATCTCATGTTATTTAAAATGTTTTATTTTTACGTACATATAATTTTTATACGTTAAATTTTTGTTGTATACCCACATTCAAAGGACTAAAAAGTAAATTAGAAACGCCAAATCTTTCATTACACAGTTCAACTGATTGATAATCAAAATCATGCAGTACAGGATTATGGGATTCCAATTTTTTCTTATATAGCTACCATATTTTCACTGTAGGATAAGCTTAATGTACCACTGAAACAAACCAAATATCCTTCATCAACCACATAGAGTATTACTCATGGCAAAATCCAAAATATTGCTATCCTCCTAGGTACATATGTCAGAGCCTTTTTTGCTTAATAGGAGTGCCAGACTTACTGTTTTTAGCTCATATATGAACTGTTTTTTTGTTAAACACAACACCCAAAACAGTACGCAAATGTACTGTTTTTTACACTATGTACTGTTTTTTGTACTTCTTTTTTGTTTACCTTTAAACAAAATACACAACATTTCTTTTTTTTAATATTTGATAATACTTTAAAATAAAATTAATTAAAATTAAGAAAAATAATATAATATACGCACTATGTGTGTGAAAAAACTTGTTTTAAGAAGCTGTAGGTACTTTTAACCCTTTCATACACAAAACCGTTTTTAAGTTAGATAGGCTGGTGCGAAGTAAACTTCACACACTCACCCGGAGACCTATATGGTTCATTGTGACGCCTTAATTTGTGAAAGAATTCTAGTATAAAAGAATAGGAGATGTAAAGTGTAAAAGCACACGAAAAGAAAAAGTAGTGGAAGATAAAAAATCGGACAGCACAAGCAAAAAAAACGTACCAAACAGAAACGAAATCCTTCAGATTCTCGAACTCAGAGTCGGTTGGGTGCGTAGAACCGACTGTCGTGGGAACATGCTAATCTTTAGCCTGCGACAGTGGCAAAGAAAGTGCTCAACTGTCTCAAACTCCTCTGAGTCCTCGCTCCGCCATCCCGCCTATCATACAGTAACCCGTGATACCTATCGTGGTCTTGCTACTTATGCCCGTAATACCTACAAAAAGAAAGCAGGTCGTGTTCGTACTTAACAGGTATCTTTACCCATTTCAACGTTTATTTAGCCTACGTGTTTTTACCTTCAGTTTTCCTTTTAAATATGGCAGCTTTTACAGCATAGATTTCTATGCACAGCTAGGTTTCTTTTGTAGGAATTACGTGCATTAATTGTAATTTTTTGTACTCGTCGTGCTTGTCTTCCGAATTTTAAATCTGGCTTCACTTTTGCTAAATGATCCACAATGTTTTTTATAATCCCAATTGAGCAGATAGCCATTTACATATCTACGTAAAACTAACCGAAGGTTCCCGTCTTTCTCCAATCCAATCGCGCCACTTAAACTACTATTCAAACTTACCTAGGAATCTTTGTAGGAGGCTAAACACAA